>CM052143.1:9258744-9299066 GCA_028454255.1 Halictus ligatus
AGAGAGAGAGAGAGAGAGAGAGAGAGAGAGAGAGAGAGAGGCAGAGCAATCGTTGTAAAATACGGGATCGAATATGACATTAAAGGGGATCGTCAAACGAGTCCCCAGACAAAAATAAGGCTCGGTTTCACAAAGAACTTAAAGTCATTTTAAATTCAAATTCGACCTAAATCCATAGATCGTGTGAGGCGAGTCGTATCTCGGCGTTAGCTTTTAAATCACAGGTCGTTGCCGATCGCTGGCGGAGCCAGTGCCACTGCTAATGGACATTAATATTAAAAATTCTTCGGGAACAATAACGTTAAAGAAGCATAATCCGGCCGCAGAAAAGACTGAATGGAGGCGATGAAAGAACACGCGGAGGAAGTTTTCCGTCACCCTCTCGTTAATTCCGCACGAACGAAGCGAAAAACCATTAATGTAGCCATTCTTCAGGGACATTAGCAGCGCAGAAAGGATAATTCGTGTCCGATAAAACAGCGCATGAAATTCTCAAAATGACGCCCGTCATCGTCGGCGACGCACCAAAATCAAATTATAGTTATACTTTGAAAACTACCGGCGACATCGATGAAACAGAAAACTCATTTTCTTTATTGCCCAAAGGAAATAAAATGAACGACTGGACAGCAGTTCTAATTTGAATTTTAGCCATTTTTCTTGCCATAAAAATTTGTCCTCGATTCTACACGAAAGTTGTACGTGTCTACACTCGCTTTTTGTTCCGCTTGAAATTCAGTTTGCTCTGTACGGGTCAGCTACGTTGTTTTACAACGGCTATTAGTCGTTAACCATCATGTTTACAAATTTCTCAATTTTTGCCGTGTAGGGATTAAGAGTTTACTGCTGGCAGTAAACTTTCGCGGAGACTCGGCTAATTTCGTTGGAAAGTTACTTCTGAGGAGCGACGGTCTAGTTTTTATCGGATCAAGAAATCGCGCGGCGAAAACTCTGAATGGCTTGCTTCAGTTTTAATCAGAGACTTTTGCAACTGTGGAACATTTATATCTACCACGACGATGGTTCGTGCACTTTGTTCTATCTGAAAGCGCAGGGCGAGTCGAAATTTAGAGGAGGATTTCATCTATTTGTAAAGGGGATCCAAAAAGTATTTGGATTCTCGAGAAATTCTCAATACTTGAACTGTGACGAATATTTTTCGGATCCACTATGTACATTGTTAACGATAATATCTGTAAATACAATTACAACGCAGCTTATTTGCTAACTGATGTTACAGTAACAACAAAAGAGGACAGAAAATAAATGAATTATTAACAAGGAGGACAGTGTTCTCTTATCATTTACATTCCGAGAAATGTAGAATTTCCTGTTGTAATTGGCATTGATTGTTCAACGTTCTACAAATAATTCATAAGGGGATTCTGGTGTTCGTTGAGAAATCATTTCAGTTACAATAATGTGACTTTAGAACAAAAGCAATTGGAACAACGGGCTGCATACAAACTCGAGGCACAGCATCCGTGACAGGAGGCGGCAGAGGGTAAAGCGGAATCGCGCAATTACCAATTCGGCGGGAAATTTGAAGGTACACCTGGAAGGACGATCAAGAGAGCGGAAGTGTAGCCACTTTCCGAGTGCAAATTGTTGTTCGTTTCGTTAAAGCGGGAACGGTGGTTCGGCAGTACCGTCGCGCTTGCGAGACCAGTTTCTAGTAAATACACTGTTTGCTTTAATAAAGCTTTGGATCTTTGATCACGAAAACACTCGAGCAAGTGAGCAGAGAGCGTGCTACCTGAGAAACCGCTTACATATGTTACCAGACTCAAGCCTCTCAAACGCCAAATTAATTGTTCCTTCGCATCTCTATTAGCACACGATGCGCTTTTTTCCCTTTCCGTATTGCGACTCCATTTTCTTGTTCATGGCGGTAATTGAATTTTTGTTTACCTCCTCCTTCAAGATAATCTGTTAGACTGCGACCACGGTACAGCAAAGCAGAGGCAGGTACTAGGATAAGTGGCTAATTACTGTGCCTATATTAATTATACTTATTTTTAAAGCATGAATGAATATTGAAAAAGAAATATTAAATTTCTTTCCTTATAATCAGTTAATATACATATATCTAATATATATCTCTGCTTTAATATGTATTATGCTTTAAAAATTAATTATTATAAGCACATTAATTGGGCCCCTTACCCTATGTGAACATTTTAATTTCAGGGTAATTTACACATTAACATATGCTATTCCGCGATCACGCAAGAATTTAAAACATTCGACGAATTTCTTTCGATCAATGGAAATCCTTCGCCTACCTGGAGCAAGGCAATTTGATCTTCATTGTTAAACATTCAATGGAAATTTTATTGCTTATATACAGGGCGCGGCCAAAAGTTATGGATAAGCGTGCTCGAGAAAATTTCTTGTGAAATTATTAATTGAATTTTGAAATTGAAATGTAAAATGAAAGTTCGATTAGAGAGATTGTTCATAAAATATTATCCCCGGTTTGACCTAATTGGTATATTATGCCGCTTATTCTGTGACACCGGTGCCTTTTAACTTTTTTTTCAAAAAGTTAAATATACACATCCCAGAAGCATATCAGATGCCGTACGAAGGTTAGATTATTCACAGAATATCTAGCTGGAGTAAACAATAATAGAATCTAGAAACGTTTCTCCGGGATTGAATCCACACGCCGCGCCGATGCGAGAAGAAAGTCGACACGCGGAAGTTCTCCGTGTAAGTGTTTTCTTTTGGAATTTCAGTGAAACTTTTTCTCTTCGAAATATGCTTCCGAAGTCGACGCTCTCTAAACGTCCACACGAGTTTCCGACCCAATGTTACGTAACAAAATGTTTTTACTCCGGTCCAATGCATGATGCTAAAAGTCCACGGCAATACGACGGGGACGAATATAGACGAGCCTTCAGAAATCTTTGCGCGTCATAGTCGGCAAACTTCCGGCGCGGCGGAGGCATTCGAGCGTGCACCAAACTTATCCGTAAGATGCACTTCTTCTTTTAATACACTTTCTGACGGCCAGGCGAATAATTTCATTCGGTTAAATTGTTTATCAACTTGTGCTCACAGTTGTTGATGTACTCGATCAATTTTGGAATGTGGAGATCATTGCTATATTTACGCGATAAAGTAGAGTGACTACATTACCGTAAAAAAATGGTTTTACCGTTTTTTTTAAAAGTGGTTTCAATTTTTCAAACTAATTTGTTGAACGAAAGTTGTCTCCTGCGATATATAGAAATTGTCGAGTTTCCAAAGAAACTAATATACGCTGATATCCTTAAATGTTTCCAATATGGCCGCTGCTTTAAATTGTGCGTACCCATTTCTATCATAAATGCACTCTAGTTATAACAGTGGAAAGTATGCTAGTTTTGATGAACTTTCTGCAAAAATATTTCCTTCCAAGGTATGTAAGAGGCATTAACAATGAAATTAGAAAGTATTACAGAATAATATGTGCCTGTAGTTGCTATGTCGATCTTATCCACATATGAAAACGTTTTAAATAATTATGCGGGTGGCAATACTTGGCGCAGCACATTTTACTTGATTATACATGTTCCAGAGAAATTCCGCTGCGTCTACACATAGCAGCGGTACTATTGTACACATGTGTTCGTGCTGCTCTGCTGCGTCAGTAGCCGACGAGTAACTATTTGGTCGAAGACTCGAAATAGTTGGCACTCCAAGTTACATTCGTCCTACAAATTGCTCAAAACTATCTCAAGACTGCAAATTGTCTCGGGTTAATTGTTTGTCGAGGATTAATTCAACGGTGCCCCGAAAAGTAGCGTTCACTACTTACAAAATCATTCAGAGGAACGACTTAATCCTCCGTCTTCTCCTTAATCCCTCTTGAAACTGATGGAACGACTTCGTTCGCATTGTAATTATTTTACAGTTTTTTAGACTCTCAGAAATACTAGAAATTGAACGATGGAACGTTTGTCATCATGACGGCCATTTTGTAAGCTGGTAAATAAAATCACGATTATTTCTCAAATTTCGTTCACAAATGGTTCATAATACTTCACTGAGTGTTTCTCACAGTCTTCCAAATCAATAATAGTTAAAGCATTCTATTATTCACTGCCTGCTATTTGCAGATTAGTCTAATAAGAAAGTATTAAATTAATTATCACTGAATTTCTACCGTAATCTATGATCTCGATAGTATGAATATTAACGTATGCGTCACTTACAAAAGCGGAGAAACTACAACAGTATAAGTGAATTTTCCAGTGAATTTTCAATTCAAAATTTAAGTTTTCAAGAATTTTAATAAGTCGAGCATATAATAAGTCGAGTCTTGTATTTCGCCATTGATTTTCGTCACGAACGTATCGAGGCCGCTGGTTACAATGATTTTCCAACGAGGAGAGTAGAGTCAAGCAAATAAATAAATTGGAAAAAATAAGGCGGAAGCAGCGTGGTGTTTACGAGCAGGTGGTGCCTTAGTTTAATAAATGGCGGAGTACTCGACACACGATCGCGAAAACAGTTTCATCGGGGCGAAAGGGGTGAACGAGGAAAAGGTGGTAAGCGAGGGGAATAAAAGCGTTGAGAGAGCAAGCAAACGCTCGTCTGTTTTTCCTACGTGGCGGTCTTACGTTACCATTACCAAGCTACAGCTCTCCGGTGTGTCTAGAGTTCGCAAAGTCGAACGAGACACCAAGTTTCTCCGTTTATACTTCGCCGCTTCGGGCACAGATAAATTGCTTGATTGGCCCGCCGAACTAATTTACACTTACCTCTCGATTTACGTTCCGTTTGTTTCCGTATACCAGCGAAATGAAGCCCCTCCGAACGCGATACTTTTTACGCAGTCAACGAATACACGCGCTGCACTCGAAAGTCATTACACGTGTGTCTGTACCATTGTGAAATATTTCGAACAACGATTAATCGTATTTGTGTTTGGTAACAAAAACGTCTGATATAAATCAATTTCCCTGAATTTTTCGTTGATATTGTTCCTGCGTTCGCGCGCGGGTTAAATATTTCTGAAACGTATTCACGGGCTCGCCTCTCGTGTATTTTTTCGTTGTATTGAACGAGGTACATTTAGGCTATTTTCAACCGCGCGAAGAAAACTACGTGGGTTGAATGCTCTGCGTTAATCGGGGAACCAGAATACGTTCCAAGACCACCATAGGCTAACAATGAACCCCTTTATCGAGTAAAATAAATGCTTTGGCTTTTGCAGGTTTCATTTATATACCCAATTAAAGGGAAACGGTGAAATAGCTATTATTTTATCCGAACTGTGAGGATCAGTTGATCGAATATATTTAAATTAGAATACTGGGAGATCACCGCCGGATTATAAGTTGCCAAAATCTTCTTTGTGAATAGTGACAACATGAAAGACAACCTTTCTTTCGCATGGTACTGTTATCAATCTCTGAAGCTGTTCATCTTTCAAAACCCGGGTTTACAAATTCATGAAATTCGGAAAACGGTTTTGAATACTAAAATTAATATGCGAAAAGTAATTAGTCATTCATTTAAAAAAAAGTTTCAACTCGAAATCGTCACAGGCCCAAGCACACTGTAATAAAGCTAACTAACCTACTTCACGAACCTAATGTTTGACATGCAAATCCACGAACTCCCTTATGCTATTCTGTGTGGAGGCACACAGCCTGACGACTGGGCAGCCATTTTGTATTCTTTGAAATCGTGCTCCCCGAAGAGATATACCAAACGAAATATGAATTTATAACGTGTGAGTAGTAGATAACATTGAGAAGCGGAAGTAAAATTGATTTTTATAGTTCCATAAATATTAGATACATCGGAAAGCGAAACCAGAAAACAGTATAATTGTTTCATATTGTTTCTTTGTGTCGTTATGATCTCATACCAGGGTGTGCCGTAACTCTTTGTTACAGTATCGACATCGCCCGGAATTTTTGTAATTCCTGTGTTTCTCGTTCGAGTTACAAACGTCTGGTTCGTTTTTAAAGGCGATCCCACTTAATTGGTGGATCAAAAATGTTTCCCCAGCGATCCGTCGCAAGGACTCCGCAAAGATACTTTCGGGTAGTTTGGAGAGGGCGCAGGAAGTTTCCCAGCGAATCCTCTTTGCTTTTATTCCCGATCGCGGCCGGCTATCTTTCACCCGTTCGTCCTATCGCGGTGACAAAAGCTAGCCGAGGGATGTTTGTCAAATTTGCCGATCCCGGACGGCTTCGGCTTTCCCCGAAGACAGGACGAAGATATCCCGGGCTGATCCGAGCGCGTCACGCGGATCGCGATCTCTTCGCTTTTTCTTCCCTTTCGGGTGTATTACCCCCTCCCCACCCCTCCGCTCCGCCCTTCACGAACCGTCTTTCTTTTTCTGTAAACCCGTCCCGCCGCCATGGCCTTATAAAACGAAGGCTCGCGAGGAAAGTGATGTGGTGGCTCGAATCCGGCCGTAGGGAAGTTTAATCGAGGGAATACCGTTGATCCACGAGCTCTTGTCGCGGATGGCTTTCTGGCAGATAAGTTCGAATAGCTCGGCTTTCTTTGAAAGCACGATAGGCTTTATGAGCACCGATAGCAGCTCCGGATCGGTTCCCATTGGAAACGGTATATGTAAAAGAGGCCTTTGAGTTATTGAGGAATAGGGTAATTTAGCGGGGGCCGCTCTTTTCATTTATCCAGGTAGATTTCACGTGGAATTGTCCGTTCTAGAAGGTATTCAGTTAGAGTTAACCATCAGAAAGTGTACCACACGGTCGTCAATGTCTGAGTATACTTAAACCTTTACTTTTTTACATCTTTCAATAAATCTAGAAGGTCATACATCTAGAAGGTCGAAAAGTGAGCTTTGAGAATTTTTCTTTAATATTTAGTACATATGTTGTGTCACACTTTGATCTAGAAAGTGCTAAATTTTCGTTGAAAGATTTCCAATAGAATTTTCGAGGAAGGCATTTCAATTTGTAGCGTTATCGACCAAAAACGTGTTCTCAGTTTTTCGCCTGATGTATCGTGCTCAAGTATCCTAGAAGAGAATGAATGATGGTCGGCCGAAGTAGAGGCTTGAAGCTTGGAAATGAGTCCAAATTTATTATTATTTATTTATATAAATATTGAAAATTTCTCCAGAATGGGAAAATTAGCGTTCGAACACATTTGGATCCACTGTAGATTATTCCTTTTACTTATTTAGTCGTTTAGCATAAATTTTAACGCGTTAGGTCACAACCCGGACGTGCGTCATACTGTAAAATCTCTTTCCTGTGAAATGTATTTTTGAAAAATATGATGTTATAAATAAAATATAATGTAAAATAAGAATGGTTGAAATATTCTGAGGAGCGTTTGAGAGTCGAAGTAATTGTAACAAATGTTTGTATGTGGACTAAAAACGGGAAGTAATATATTAGACGGTTCTCCTGAAATCGGTATCGATTGGGATGACGATTAATAAAATTTTCCATAGCGCAACGCAATCAGCGCTGTGAGAATTGGGGGGTTTAATTAATCGTTACGCTACGGCATTAACCCTCACTATTATCGTATCGAGGATACCGGCAAATGTAGGGAACGGGATTGTCCAGTAACCACAAAATGAACCAACAGAGCAGTCCGGGTGAATAGCAGTTCGGGTTATCAAGATATGATACTGTTATGATTGAATTTGCGTTATCTAATTTCAGTTTCGTTTAAGAAATAGGTTTACCTCATGATCTGAATTCGATCTGCCATAGATAGACACCGAAATTGAAGTGAAAAGATATTAATGTAGCATCGAGTAATTCACCACATTATACATTATTCTGATTGAACTACAGATGAGAAGAGATATTGAATTTGAACAGTGTTATCGTTTCGTTGAGAAGACGCTCGATCACTCGTTGGCATACTTCATGGAAGAATTTCATTGAATGAATATTTTCTTACTTGAAAAGAGTACCGAACGTATTAACTCTTGTTATCGTTGGATCTCTGACGACCCGTGACTGTTCAGGTTGTTATTCAAAGCTTGATTAATTAAATCGCGTTTGGATTATTATTTGATATTTGTTAACATGACACGTCATAACAGGGTTAAGATATATTTAATTTTTCGGAGAAAGGGAATAATAATCATTCTTCACTGTCTTTTAGATTTAAATACTATTTACCGTTCACGATGAATTGCTTGGACCAGACACTTCTCGATCCTTAATGAAGCTTCTCTTCGAACGGACTGGCTGAGTTTAATTACTTTGAGGATGTGATTCTAATTCCCTTACATTGACTTTTGGTTACGCGGAGCGGAAAAGGAAGGGACGGAGTTAAATTTATCTTTGATCTTTCCATTTTCTTTGCTAACCCCTGCGGAAGATTTAATTTAGTAGTATGATGCGAGAAGAAAAGATTGCGGTCTACGAATGAATATTTAAATTGGAATTATATCTTCAGTCGGAGAAAAAACCACGATTTGTGCGCCATTCAATTGAAACAACGTTGAAAGCTTTCATTGGAAGGTTATTGATTCCGTTGTGCAGGTAAATAAAATATAACACCGAAGAAAACGCAATTGATCGCCCGGTCAACATTAACATTTTCTTTTTTCAATAGAATTTGCATCAAATCTATTACATTTCTCATTATTGTAAGTTCTCTTTACTGTACATAAACGTAAATATTTTTGCTCGTTATTCGTTTTAAAATAGCAAGATATCTGTCCCATAGTTAAAGCTTTCATCGTATGCATATCTATGAGATGTCCACTTGCTATTACAACATTTTCAGTCCTTTGACTGGGAACAGCGCTTTCACGTGTTTGAGGAAAATTATTTCGTGTTTGTCGACACAAAAAAGTGTTTGTCGTTAAGCGTAACTGTGCCTTCGTTTATGCAATGCAGCGCAAGCATTTTGTTCCTGAGCAAGATGTAGTCAAAGGGTTAATGGCGAAAATGATCTTGCAGAAAATTTTCAATCGCTCGAAAAAATCTGGAAGGTGACCCAAGATGAAACAGTGTGACAAGCATCGAAAACCTTGATAAAATAATTACAATTCAGTTGTTAATATTGACTCTAAGCTGATATACTATCCTCATTGGTCGTATTTTTTGAAGGAAATTAATTTAAACGTAACAAAAGCGATTTATTGAGCAATAATAAAATTTTCGCGACAAGGCCAAAGTTCAAATAAAAAATATATTTCTATGCTTTCGGTAATTTAAAAGCGTAATTGATACACTTCTGCGGCCGCCATTAATGGTTAATACTGAACAAAGAGCTTCACAGAAATTATTAAAAAATAGTACCTTCACCGTCTGACAGGCCATTTTCGAAAACTTCAAGAAAAGTGAATAGCCTGTGGCTCGCGGCGAGGAAACTTTACAGCCACGTCGAGCAACTAGAAAATTTTTATTACTATTATTCTCATGGTTACCTGGCAAGGAAACGATTTTTTTTTTTAAAAAGATATTCTAACTGCAACAACGTACCAGGATTAAAAATTTCACATACACTTTGGAATTAATAAATTAAGAATATCACAAATATTTCCTACTTGAACCGGAAATGTGATTAATATGCGAGCTTCGTGAATCGACGGGTTTGAAAGTTGAGATGAAAGACACATAGGTGTATGTTTTGAAAGACAAATTAGGAATCAGCAGGCACGTTGCCTGCGGTGGAGCTTTTAATCACGTTAGAGTGTAGTGCGTCGTTTGTAGGGTTATCTGCTTTACATGTTTCAGAGGGAAAACAGATTAATTTCTATGATCGTTGCATAAAGGCTAATGCATCATAAAGTGCACTTTTATTAAGCGTGCTTCAGAGATGAATTTTTTATTGCGGATGGAACGCTTTGAAAGCTTGTCCGTATGTTGTGATTAGTTGCGAGGGCCAATTCGAATGTATCTTTAAATCTAACCAGTCTTTCGTAATTTCGGAACAAAGAAAATTCGCGTGGAACGAACGGCGCCTTCTGGAAATTAATTATGCGCTCCCAGCGAAAACATCTTTTGTAATTGTCGAGGCAAGCAAAATGGTTGCTCGGAATACGTAAAACTTTGTTCACAGTCTTTGTCGTCTTTGCAACATTTCCTTCCGTTTATAATATTAAATCATGCTTTATACAATACTTCATTAACTCATTTTTCGCGGGCGTTCCGCCAACGCGACAATGTTAAACATTATTGTTTTGCAACAATTACTAAAGCAGTTTCCTCAGGAATGTTATGCACTCCTTGAAATGAATGGTATAAACATTTTATAGAAATGCCTTTCACTACAAAGAAGACTCCAGCAGTCTTGTGGCAGAAATGAACCGCAGATTAAACAATATCTACAACACAAATATAAAAAATAATTATTATTTCTAATAGTATAATAATGTTTTACCTTAAGGTTCCGTAAACGCAACCTTTCTTTTTAAAGTACAAACATTACCGGCAATTATCCCATAATTTTTGGAAGTCTAAGTAGATTCGCGATAAGGTAGAGTGACCACGTTACCGACAAAAATGGCGAAAAATGGTTTTACGTGCCTGAACTTATCGGATCAAGACCAAGACGGGTCTTAAGTCTGTGTCTGAAGGATGTGAATGGAAATTATTAATGAAAAAGTCACGTGACTATCCCGGGCCCTTAAGAATGCAAACCACTTTGACGCTTGGCGGAAGAACCACTTGTGTCCGAAATTTTCCGAGAGGTTTCCCACCGTTTTCTTTTACGGAAGCGTAGCTTGGCTCGTCCGGAAATTTTCTCAGGACATATCGGATCTTTGAACACAGGGAAACGAACGGCACTCGATAAGTATGCGTTCAGCAATGGCCCGTCGTTTCCGCACGAGTAACGATCAATAAATAACGAAGTTTCCAGCTATTGTACATGCACCGGTGTACTAACAATGTCTTTATTTCGCTTTTCCCTTTTGCCGGCCCTCGTTCCGCAGTCCAGGTAGAACAGCTTCATTCGTATGTAAAGTACCGAAGTAAATTTCGGAAAATTCTTCCGGCGTGTTGAACTTAACTGGAAACTGCGCCGTTAGTTTTACGCTTCTCGCACGAACGATATTTCCATAGCCTTTCTAGAGGCGCATTCGCGCGGTGACCAATCCCCTATCGACACATTGATATATACGCAGCCAGCATTCGCGATTGAATGTTTAATCCCGTATCGATCCCGATTTCTTGATCCCGGTTACCGCTGCTACTCGGTATCCCATGGATTATCTATTATTAGCGTTACCGCCTTATACGAGGACGCTGCCCCTAATGATGATTAAAAATCGACGAGCAGTAATTAAGGGGCTGATAAATGGCTTGCAAGCACGATTAGTGGGATTAACCCTCTGGGGACCGAGTATTATGTCGACCTGGGAATATCTTATAAAGTCATTCTGCATAAACCCTATCGCGCTGGACCGCATGATTTATCGTTATTTTATCTACCGATTGTTGGTTCGACCAGTTCTATATTATTAAGATATTATTGTCATTCAACTTTCACCGTTCACGGTTGGCCGCATTGGTCTCGATATTGTACTTCGTAATATTGTCGAATATTAATAATATTCTGTACCATTGTTAGATTTATTGTTATTTAATAAAATATCATAGCTCGACTGTGGACCTTTGTGCATTTGTGGCTTACGAAAATTTTCAAAAGATCCTAGAATATAAAATTCGATAGAATGCCGTATGCATTTTGTGTTCATTTTGAATTTGCAGAGGCTATTATATTACCGCTGAAAACAAGATTTTATTTGATTCCGCTTCCTTAAAATTTGTCTATCATAATTGAAAATTGTATAAACATTCGCAGTCTAGTTATATATTTATGATAGAAACGAGTTGGGGCAATTTAAAACAATGAAAGTATTAACAAACTTTTAAGGATGTCAGTATATTGTCTTCGATTTATGAATATTGTTGAAGAAGGAGAGGGAAGTCTGTATGACTACCGTGTGTTGCAATTGATGGCAACAATTTCTATTTTGCATAAAGATCTCCAGTGTAGTCATTACTTGCCCATTAACATCAGCTTTTAAATATTGCATTGTAATATCAGAGGATTGGAAGCAATGCAATGAAAAATGGCCGCAATAACGAATATCAGGATTGAATGGACAATGAATCAGTTGGGGAAAAGTCAAAGGTAAGATTTGCAAGTGTGAAAAAACAACCCGCAAATTATGATCAGTATTTAATTTCATTGAAAGCGGCAGCTCAACGGTTGACACGATCGTATTTATCTACGCAGTAAGTTGATAATGACACAGGAACAAACGGACATAATCTGCTTGGCTTCTCAACCGTGTCCACGTTTCTCTGATCAAGGTGACGAAGTGGTCGGACATAATAAATGAAATAAGTCCAGCGATATCATTGAAAGTTGCGCAAATCCCAGTACTTACGCCTGACAGCGAAGTATGGAATATGAGTGGTCTTGCATTCCTTGGCTTCTGGTAATTACCACTCAGTAAATTACCACAAACTACTAGGTAGCACTTAGTTATGCCACGACAATTGGATCGTTTTTCTTTGTTACCGTTTAGGTGACCACTGTAACGTACCATGCGTGAAGCTGTATCAAGGTAAAATCTTGTACGCAAAATGTAAAAATTTTAACTAACAATAACTTGAAGCTTATACGATCTTTAAATCATTTAACATCATTTAAAGTTCTCCACATCTTATGTTTTGTTACACAAAGCGTTTCTTCATTATAGGGAGGGCCATAAGTCTTTTTACCATTGAAAAAATATATAATAAACAACAAGTGTTGTACAGTCACTTGTGGCCCAATTAATGCTTGTCGTTCGTCTTGTTTGCTTAACATTTTCTCCTCCTCGCTGTGATAAGTGCATCGCTCGCATAAGTCCATTGTCAGGCAACAATATAATCGTTTGGGAAGTACAAATTATTTTCCGCTTAAATTATTCTACCAAGTTCCAGCAGTACAAGTAGGAAATCTTTGAAAACTGTATCCTAAATATTATAATAAAACTACCTGGCTACACTTCTACGCCAGAAATGATACTCATTATTCCGTCGGTCTGTGAGATACCTCCGGCTCCTACTATACACGACACAACTATCATATTGCACAGAGATGCCTTCGGAGGCCCATAACAAATGAAGCCAAGCGTCTTGCTCGGAACGAGCAAAAACCGCAGAAGTGCACAACATGCTCAGGTAACAGCTCATTAGAACCGAGCGGCAGTGTTGCGAAGGAGTTCTCTAGTCAGGGAAAAACGGTTCCCGGTTCCCAGTTCCCAACTACCGATCCTTCCCAGCCGTTCTCGTTCCCGCCGGCTCGCAGTTTATTCTCGCCGGTACCCCTTTATCAGCCTACCATCCGTCTAGGTTTCCCCAGCGGCCGGCGACATTTTTTCTTCTCGTTCCGGGACGTCATCTGGAAAGGGCAGCTCCGTAGGGAACGCAGAGTAGATGAGGGTAGGGTGAGGTAGACGCCGCGCCGGACAGGCTTGGTAAGGGTTGACTGGTTGGTTGGTTGGCGAGGGACGGAAGGGACGGAAGGGTTAGGTTGTCCGTGCAATCGGTGGGATAGTCCGGACCCGCGATTTGGCAGCGATCCACCAGCGGCTCTCCGGAGCTGGACCGCGGCCAACTTTCCTCGGCCGGATAGGGATTTCGGTTCGATGTGCGGCGACAATATTCTACGTTTATACGGGAACCGGCGTGTTCCCCCATCATCCCCTACCACCGATCCACCCCGCCATTTCCCTTTCGCCCCTTACGTTCACCGGCGCGTCCCCCGTCCAACGTTCGATTCTGCGGGTCGGCGGCGCGCAGCCATTGTATCTAGCACTCGAAGCTGCTGGTTCATTTCGTTGCTCCATAGGCAGCTGAAGCGACTTATCGAGTGATGAAGTATATAGGACGCGCACGTAGCCTGAAAACCGCTGAACGTGCCCCGTTGAATACCTATCTGCCAGCCGTACACCGAAAGACGGTGATTCCGAGAGTGATCGAGAAACCGACGGGGGAGAACGGTACAGGAAGAAACGCCTCGATGCGGTGCGTCTTCTTCGGGGTTCATTGATTTCGCGGTTCCGGCTGCAAGCCCCGCCGCGCCATGCCATTCCGGAACGTTCACGACCCCGGCGAGCTAACTTTCTTCTCGCGGACACCCCGCGCGTCTCCTCCTCCTCCGCCATCTTCTCTTCCCTTCGCTACGGATATCTGCTTCTTACCGACGGTTGTTCCGTCAGGCCTTTTTGTCGATCGCTCTTTCTCCGTTCCTTCTCCTAGCGCAGCCAGGCGGCTCGTTTTTTCCCTCAACCGGGCCGGACTTCATTTGTTTCCAGCCGTTCGCAACAGCGGACGCCGGATGTTTGCACGAACCAAGGTTTTTGGCTAGTTTACAGGATTCCGTTGAGCGGGAGGGGGGCGACTCTCCGTGTAACAGGTTCGAACAATCGACACTTTCTTTTTTTCACGTAAATCGAAGGTCCAACGTTTCGGGAAAAATATTCACAAAGTTTGAAGCTTAACCCTTTGAACTCGAAGCTAGTTTAACCCCAAAACGAAACATTTCTTTCGACCTAGAATATTTCACTTCTATATATATTCTTTCGCGTTATACATACGAAAATGATGCAATTTACTTGTACAGTACTGAAGTGTTTAGTAGTTTGTTAAATACAAACAAATTTAGCAATGTAAAAAATATTTTGAATAATGATACAGCAAGTGGCGCCTTACAGTCGCCATTCGAGTGCTAAGGGTTAATAATTTGTTCACAAGGTTTACGGGATTGGAATGATGGATCTTTAACGCGTTCACTGCCAGGCCACCGATATGTGGGTAACGGAATTATTTGTCCTGGTTTTAAAATGAATTTTTACGTTAATATATTCATTGTACCAAATTTAATTAGGATCTGTAGAATGTAAGAAAGCTGGAGGACTACGCAATATCATACATTTAATTCTTTTAAATTTTTATTTCATTAAATAACTTGCTTTGATTTTATGGAATTTTTGAGGTTTCTAGTTTGGCAGTCAAAGTGATAATGGACACTATTTTACAAGTTCTCACGGTCAGTAGCATTTGGCAAATGGAATCATACAGGTTCATATTCTTGTAGAGGTTGAAGTGAAAAATTCGAACACCTGTAATGACTTTTATACAGGGTGTTCCATTTAAGTTGAGATTGTAAAAAATCTCGAGGACATGTTATTTAAAAAAGACAAACTGACACATGCCCTTTAATGTTTCAAGTGGAGAGTCAGATGGCACTACTAGTTTATTAATACGTGGCCGTGTTCAAGGTTATTCAAAGTCATTTTGTATTTTTTCATGAAAAATGCACAACTTTTGCTTCGCTGTTGGGTATATACCAACAGCTTACAGTGTATACTATTAATACACTAATGAAAATTAAAATGGACACAAGTATAATACACAGTATACTACAGTATGTTTTTACAAAATATTTGTTTCCCGCTATCTTTATTCTTTTATTATGTACCACTCGTGAGACTGCTTTATGATTGTTGTTACGACCTCAAAATGATTTTCGTCTGCGAATGTATCGACACAAGAGAGTAAACTTAGCTTTAAAAATACCGACCAAAATTTGCTCGATGAATTAAGGATTAATTGACGAAAAAACAAATAAATTTCGTAAAACTACGTAGAGATTGAGAGACATTGGGAAATTCCATTCAAGAGCATAGGGTCGTAATAGAGGTAATTGACACGATGCGTTCAGGAGTTCGTGCAGGGGTTAATATGGTGTACGGACCCCATCCTCGATGGGCTCGAAAATAATGATAGACGTATAAGTGTCATAATCACTGCTAAATAAAATTTTCAAAATAATAAATCTTACTGTCAAATGCATATATTGCACGACAATGTATTTTAACTGTAATTTGTTAGCCGGCACAGAACGGTGATCCAATTCTCTCTCGCACAACGCGAATAAAAGAAGAAAAAAAAACAGCAACAATACAAATAATAAACGAGTTTGTTATGACAAGTGGCGAAAAAATAAATTTTGGAAAAAATTGTTCTCTCTTCGTATAGAATCTCAATTAATCGGTACAAATGTACCAATCAACGTTTTAATGGTACTCCATATCGCAGCTGAGTCATCGTAACAAATTCATCTGCCGCGGGGCTGCGCCCGTGTTTCACGAACTCTTCTCCTTCACTGTTGAATTAACTCTCGACCCGTTTCGAGAATTTTTGGAAATTCGTTGATCAGAAAAATTGTTTATGACACGGAATCGCAATAAAGCCGGACAAAATTCGTGTCTCTGTGAACTATATTAGATTGTTGGATATGAAATGTCCGATTTTTAACAGTAACGTTAAACGAGCACAACTTGTTTCCAAACGAAACTTATCGATCGGGATAGGCACCGTTATAATCAGCATATTTTGCCAACGAATTGAGAGAGAGAATTGTTACCGCATAGATAAGTGTCGAAGTGATAAGAAATACTACTCAATCCGTGATAAGAAGATTGCATCATTGCATTGATATCAATGGCAATCACCTCGAACACCTTCTATAAATAAATTCAAAGACGCTATCAGAAAATAAGTAGCAAAATATTTTATCTTCAAAAAACAAAGATGACCTTCGTATCTCCGAAGCGACTCCACCCAACAACAAAAGATTAACCCCATGTTGTCCCATTCAACTTTTGTTTCAGAAACTTTTCTGCTATCATCATTCGGAGTTACTCTAGGTGGCAATTATTAGCGCCCCACCCTATATGTATACACATGTATTGTGCTATTGAAGTTCAAAATGCTTAATAAAACAAAAAAAGATACATGTATCCTTTTTAGTCTATCTCAATCGAGTATTCGCTTACGAAAAAACCCGGTTTCGACCTATTACGCGAGACAAAGATTTTTTAATCAATTCCATCTATTTCATAAATACTGTAGCTTCGGGCGTCCTCAGGAAATGAACTCTGCAAAGGTCGAAGGGCAGGATAAGCGTCGCTTGTTCGTTTCGCTTGGTCTTTGTTGCCGCGTTATAATTCAACGGTACACCTATCGATCTACATAGTACTGCTAGCCGCAGGCACCATGTTCGACAAGGATCAGCTTACTACTTTATCGGTTTCCGGTTGCTTTGTCCACGGCCATAGTTATTTCCCACTTCGTACTAGGAATTAGTTCATTCCACCAAATCAATAGATTTATCGAATAACAAATCGAGTGACCATTGTGGACTGCTGATGGAGAAGCAAAAAAAAAAAAGAAAAAATACGGCGCACTCACACTTGGATGCGAAGGTTCGCAAACAGGTAGAAATTAAAATTCAAAGAGAATGGCTGCAGGAGAAATTAAACTGTGCCACCAATTGCTGTTGGCAATTATTGAGAAAAATGTACTTTGATTTCCTCTGTACTAGTGATATTACATGTTTAACCTTTTCGTCTAGATTCTGTTTAAACCTCGGACGGCGGACCGTTCTAACTACATAATTAATGATGTTCGGGACCATTGGTTTGTTTGTGAATTTTATAAAACATACTTCTCGTAACATGTATTTATTTAAAAATGATCTTTCCCAAATGGAAATCACTGCAGCAGCCAATTGAACGATGACACATATGTTGTTTGCCGTGTTCATATTTGTTCCTGTATGAACTTCGTGCATCGTAATCACACGCAAATCTGTCAATATTTATTTTCAATTTTCCATTAAAGCAAAATGTTTCAATGGATCCGGTCGATTGTCGTTCTAAATAACTAATTATGTGCGTTCATTGTTCTCTCGAAATATTGATGGATCGGACCATCCATTAAAAATCCATCAAAATAACAATGAAATTATAAAAATCTGTATTATGAAAATGTTCTTCCCGTGTGTACAGTGTTACTGTTTACGTCATGTAATTTCTAACAAAGATAAGTAGGCCTAATTTAAAGCAGTAAACAAATTAAAAGAATTTCGAAATACCGTTACATGACATTCAACTTATTAAACATATGAAGAGAGAAGATCAATTTCTATGTCACTCGAGTTCGTTGCAGTTGAGGTAGAAAATTTGTATTTTCTGATCAATTACGTGTACACTGTCTTATAGTATTGTCGCGGAGAATATCTGTCAGATCAGTTGCAAGCTAACAATAAGGTAAATACATAGGCAGCGCTGGGATGACTTCTACAATAGAAAAGAAAAGATATTATCGACGCAGCTATAGCGTATACGCAGCCAATTCCTTAATGGCGACGCGCGCCGAGACAATAACTCACGGTGTGGCGGTTGAATTCTTATTTGCGTGGCACAGCAGAAATATAAAATGAAGGGATCGGCGAAAATACAGTGTCTGTAATTGCGAATCATCAGTTGGTGAATGGTAATGTAATAAGTGACGTCGATAAGGAAAGCTAGTTTTGGCCCGGATGAAAACCACGGGGAAGGAAATCGTTCGGTCAGCAACGTAAAATTGCTGAGCGGAGGCAAAAGACGGAAAAAGGGCAGAGGGGTATAATGGATATTGGATGAAACGTCCCGCCCCCAATCCCCACCCCCAAGGAAAAAAGGAATTAAATCCATTTGCTCGTCACCTTATCGTTAAGTCATAATTGCGAAGCCGACATTCGATCGTTTGTACGCTTTGCCGAGGAAGCATTAAAATGTTCGGTCCCGATAAAACAGCCGGGAGAAGAATTACGTGCGGGAAACGTTGATACATAGCCGGATAAAGGGGAGAGGGAGATCAAGTTCAATGGATTTCGGAGTAAGCCCCGTAAGGAATATCGAAGGCATCTTATCTCGGACGATATTTGTAACCGACATTCTGATTCCTGCCAATTTACGTTCCACTTTCGAAACCGCCAGTCGCAATTATTAGGGGTATCCATAAGTAATCAATTATTTGCAAAGAATTTATTTTGCCTTTTGTTCTGTACCGATTCGGAGGCACCTTATCTCGGACGATATTTGTAACCGACATTCTGATGCCTGCCAATTTACGTTCCACTTTCGAAACCGCCAGTCGCAATTATTAGGGGTATCCATAAGTAATCAATTATTTGCAAAGAATTTGTTTCGCCTTTAGTTCTGTACCGATCGTTGAAGAGGAAACACGTAAAGCAGTTTTTGTGGTAAAGCAGCCTGTGTTCTAAATATTCTAAAAAGTAGAATTTTGTTTACAACCCTGCAACAAAATTGCGGCGTCCGTACTTTCTGATTATCATATTCGTCATTGCACACTTTTTCATTTTCATGCGGGATTTAACGCAACGGTAACAACAAAGAAAATTTGCGATGTTTATGGAGATGTATTGAAGGTCAACAAGTGTCAACGTTGGTTCAGAAGGTTTGCTGCTCGTGGAAAATCTCGTCTAAAATCTCTAGTGGAAACTGATCCAAAATTAAGTATACAAGAATTATCGAGAAGCCTTGGGTCCACATTTCCTCTAATTTCAAGGATAAAAAACTCTCCTTCCATTAATTTTTAAATATTTTCCGTGTGCAATATAATTTTAGTATTGTTATTCTCGTTCAAGTTTTCTAACATTATTTCGAAGCATTGGGCATTGCAAAACATAGTTTACATTCACTTTTAATGAAGCGAAATTCCAAATTGTTATTATGGTAGAACTATATATAAATTCCATTTTGCGTTATGAATATTTAGAATATCATGTAAGTGGTCGGATAATCTGGTCTCTGCGCTATACTCCAATTAACTTATACACAGGTATTTTACCGCATTCGACCAAAAGTAGGGCTTTTAGAGATTGCGCGGCTGCATCTTTCAAAATGCACAAAGTCAATTTTGCTCCATTTATCCAAATGAACCAGGCTTTGATCAAAATTTGACTTTAATAGAACTTTGTTAATATTCTGTATGATATGGGAGCCTTTGATATTGACGGGAATTCGAAAGTGGAAGCATGCAGCCTATCACAGATCATGCACCGTTATAACATTATTGCTTCTTCATTATCGTTTCTTAATTAATGAACTAGCAATAAGTCATAGAAGCTGTATAAGTTCAGTTCATTATTAAACATTAATTCCTTCACCCTTCACAGAGTAGTACTTAAAAAAGATACTTTCAAAAGGTACTTTCGTTTTGTTGTCTGGACGAAACGGAAAGAGTTAACACTTAGACTAGAGAGAATTAGAGAATTCGCATTAACATCCACAATCTGGTAATGACTGAGAAAATAAGAGGCAAAGTTCAGGCATTTCATCCCCATATTACCCTCAAACGAAGTGGAGATTTCGAACTTTACAGATTAGCGTGTTAGGCAAACAACATTATTTAGCAGTCACAAAAAGAAAAGTGAATAGTGGCATGGGGTCGACTAGCCATGGTTATTCTTTTGTTATATTGTAACCGTGTTTTCAGAATGTCGTGTTCCAAGAGGGTCGGCTATAGTTCCGCGAGACTCGCAGGGACTAAAGAATCCATCTTTTCGGAGGAGTCAGTTGATCCCATCCATGTATTTGATTAGTGCCGGAACGAATGAGCGTAATGCGCAAGCTATTACGCCGGACAAGCGACCCAGCCTCTCTGTCCAGCCCGTGAGGGCCAAAGTGCACTCGACGAGGGTCTCGACAAACGTCATAGCTCCCGAACTTACGAGCACGCGTGCACGGTGTGTACAAGCAAGCATACTCACGTATTTCATTGAAATAGAAAGGGTATTCGCCGGGCACGGAACAGTTGAGCCTCGCTTTCAGGAAGCTCGTCCATCTGTCGCCGAACGCATGAGGTCCGCCCTTGTCGTGCTGGCACACTCTACCGACCCGCGAGTACACCGCCTAAAACACAAATGGGGAACCTCGAACAATTGGCTCCTTCGATTCTTTCCTCTCGCCGCACCTCGCCTCGCCTCGCCTCGCCTCGCCCCGCCTCGCCTTGCCTCATCCTGTCGTCTTGCTCGCGATCCGCGCGGCCATTGTATTCTCCGCTGCCTTCGCGTTTCATCGTCCCGATAAAGAATAGAGAGAGAGAGAAAAAAAGAGAAACACAGCCCACGGGGACCGTCTTGGCGACATGAAAATTTATTCGGGAATAATTTCTTTGACAAAGGCGAAGAATTCGCCTGCCCCCCCCCCACCCACCACGGCGGAGTATTGAATATTCACAATTTTAGACTGCTATTTTGAGTGCAAACTTTACCTTGCCACAATTCATGAACTCGACCGCCGTCTCCCGGTAGAAGAAGAAAACGTAGTCCTCGTAGGCGAACGAGCTGACGAAATTCGGCCCTGTAATCACAGAATTCAATCATATTATGGTAAGCAACGACGAAGTGCTTGAATAAATGTAAAACGATTACGTGAAATTATAGGACAATTATTGGAAATAGAATTTTTGTAATTTTAACGCGTTAGCTATGAAACAATCTCTTAAAGTCTATGATAGATCTAACTGATTTAATAGATTTTTTAACAACTATGGCAATCTCGTACCAACATTGCCGCACTGACATTCTGAATATGTGTTTTATTTAACCCTTAGCACTCGAATGGTGACAAAATGTTTTTTAAATTATTAAATTTGTTTGTATTCAATAGATTACTAAATATTTCAGTATTGTAGGAGTAAATCGCACCATTTTCGTATGTATAACATGATCAAAAAATATATGAAAGGGAAATATTCTAGACGGGAAGAAATGTTTCGTTTTGGGGTTAATATTCAGGCAGACAGTTTAAAAGTTTAATAATGGAACGGAACAATGCGAACATATTGAAAAAGTTTAGAGAGGTTCTTGCTTAATTTTCTAATTTTCAAAAAATGTTATTTTACTCCGTGAAATTGCCGTATGGAGCGACTTTATCGGACAAATTCAGTATTCCAGTTTTGAAACGTTTGAAGTCGTTTTTGAACAAATATATTCGCGACACTATAACATATTTCACGGTCTCGATCGATCCTCCATAACGCAGCAATTCAAGTGCGTCGCGTGGATATTACGATCCATCAAAGAAAAAAAAGTGCTCGGCAGATAAGCTCGAAATGGATTACGTAATTTGTGTAAAACCTGCATAACGAATTCGCGATACAATTTATCGGCTGTAAATAAGAAGGACCAGAATGATGAAAAAAAAAAAATAAAACGGGGCACGACCGAGAGATACGTAAACTGCGGAGAGTAATTTATGTAAAGCTTCTTACATCGCTTAAACATCATCTATTATATAGGAGTCCCGGGTTATAACAAACACAATACCGTGCGATAACTTTTCACGTGCAACGATGTCGTAAAATTTTATATGGATATGGTACGATGAGGAGATACGGGCATTCGAAAATAGGATGGCGAAATGGCCGAACCGTTCTATTACGCGGCATTTGTTCAACCGTTCCCATTAAAGTGTCGATTAAAATATGATATATTTCAATTACGCGTTCCCGAATTTCACTGGCTTCGCAGAAACGATTCTTTGCTCGTTATTTTGTAACAGTAACCAGATAGTGATTGCCGAAAATATTTCTTCTATAGATTTCGGTTTCTCACTCGTTTTTCTATTCAAACCGAGAGCGAACGCTTCATTTGCAATATTGATGAAACCTTTTATTGACTCAACCAACTATTTTTTAGGCTCTTTTCGAAGGAAATAATATCGATTGTTGTCGTTTTACGCGATACATTTATATCGATAATCAAAACTTTCTATGATATTTCATGATGCTGCATTCTATAGCTTTAACGCATAGTTTCACGCCGTAAATATAAATTAATCTGTGATCGTGTCCGAGAACATAAAAATCTATAATAATCTTGCTACAGTGATTTCTCTGTATACGTCGACAAGGCCTGGGTGATAAACGTCGCGGAATTATCCCCACCATCACGGGGTATACCACGTGAGGGGCCACGAACGCCGAGGAGTGTAAACATAACACGGGTATGTCTCCTGTTGTTGACATATATCGAGAATTCACTTTATTCGTCCAAAAAAATATTAAAGAAGTTTTAAAAAGAAATTGTATCCGGGTACTCGCAAATGACAAGGTTACGAGAGCGCAAATTTAGGAAATAGTGGGTCGACGCAAAAATGATTTGTGGTTTTCATCATGTTAAACTTCAGCGATTTTTTTCAAGTGATGTTTCATGTTATTATTATCATACAATTAGACAAGTGAGCAGGTGAAATAGTAGAAAGACTTCAAGTTACTATAATTATTGAAGAGAGAAAGAAATTTCAATGTAGCCACTATTTATCCATTCGGATAAATAGTTTTTAAATAATTTTTTAGCTTCATTCGGTATTTAGCTTTAAACTTCGAGGTTAAAAACCGCAATTATTTTTGCACCAGCCCAATTGTGAAACGTCAACGTCATTTCAAAACGTTGAAATTGTGGAAGGATCTTCTTAATGTAATAGACCCGCGGTACACTAATAGCTTAGCAATGTGAACGTGGACATCCGTATAAAATATGGAAAAAAGGGAAGAAGGCAATAATCGGCAACATCCTAGAAAATAATTGGCTTCCCTCAGAATTGGTTAGCGAACGTCAGTCACGACGGAATATATCCGGTGACATATTAGGAACATTCTGACCGTACGAATGTTTTAATATAATAAGGGTGACTTCCATTACCGTTCAGCTGGTTGAGATCCGAGCGCTCCGTGCGAATCCTGTCCCTGTGAATCAGCGGCTCGCCGCCGGAGAAGTCGGCCACTGTTGCGGCGTATAGCTGTCCCTCTGAAACATGCATAAACGTTCTTGTCAGTTGCTGTCAGTTCTTGTCTTACCTCCAACCGTTCCATCATTACTCCTCGCTCGGAGAAAATATTGTGCCATTTTTACCCATCGATCTCATTTATTTTGCATCCTATAACCCAGGTCAATAATTACTGCATTGGGCCTATACAAATATATGTCTCTCTCCAGAGAGAGAAAAAGAGAAAGAAAGAGAGAGAGAATGAAGTACGATGAAGGCGTTTCCAAGATTCGAAGGTCACCTTGGCTCTTTTTAAATGGAGTGACGTATCCTAACCCAGGTCAATCAGTGATTCGCGATAAGGTAGAGCAACTACGTTACCGATAAAAATAGGCTAAAAATGGTTTTACGTGTCTCAACTTTTCGTCCTCAAACAAGAATATTTTGTAGCTGGTAAAGCACTCGTTCGAAAGAGGAAGGTTCAATCTAGTGCGCGCTGGTCAGGAGCTGCCGAGATTAGGCGGATAGTGAATATGAGCAAGTAATATAAGCGTTAGAAGTAGGCCAAAAATTGACGATGCGCATGCCGTGGAATCCAAGCATTTTACGCCATTGGATGAGTTTTCTGGATGAAACCGAGAGCAGCGCGCGCTGGAAAATATCTCCAGCTACAAATTGAGGTATATTTTGTCATGATTCTCTGCGAAATAAAGCGAAAAACTTGAAGAACGTTTCTGGTTTTTTTTTCTATAATATCTATAACACAGAGGAACAAATGTGACAAGTTTAGTTACAGACCTAAGACCCGTCGGATCAAGACCAAGACGGATCTGAAGTCTGTGTCTGAAGGCTGTGATTGAAAATTATTAATTAAAAAGTCACATGACCATCCCGGAAATCGTTCGCGGACCCCGCTACGCAAGAAGGTTCCGCGGAAAGTTGATGCTCGCGGGTAATCATGGCGCATTGACGATCTTCGTGGCGAGGAGGCTCCTCCGTGATGGCATTCGCTCTCTCGCAACTCGGCACCGTAACCTGGCATTCAGCCGGGGCAATTAAAGAGCACTAAATTTCACCCGAGACACACGAGCAGTGCGTACATGTAGTATCCTTCCATCCCGTTCATTTCGACTGTACTCGTGGGGCACGCTGGTTTATAGACGCGATTGCTGCTTGTCATCAACTGTCCCGTACCGCCGCAAGATTACCGGATGCGTGTTATACTATGCAAATTGTTCGGCAACGTTTCGACACCGTTACGGCTGTTGACAAGTTTTTCCTGTCGGCCGGTGTTGGCGGATCGTTAAACGGTACCTGCTCAAGCACACCACCCCAAGTTTCGTAATTGTCCAGGTGCCGTTTCGTGCGAACGGCAACGCATAACCGGGGCCGAGTGCAACGACAATAGTCGGCACTGCTCTTATTAACTCAACATAATTACCACTACTATGTTCTTCTTTCCAACCCTAACCGGCAATTTTCCAAACCGAGCCGCGATTTTCCTACCCTAACCTTGTCTTTTGGTTTCTTTTCTGAGCCCAGCATGTAGTTTTCCACTTCCTGGTGACGATTTTCCAACCCTAACTCACGTGATTATCACGTGATCTATAAATGAATAATACAATTTTGAATTCGAAGTGCAACGTAAATCTTTTTGGTGTAATGCGAAATAAAATAAAATGAGTTTGTAAGATTTAAGAAAGTTAAATTTTTCTGCAAACAAAAAACTTTCTACGAAAATTGCAAGGAACAGGAGCCAAGTAAAAAGTTCTTGGTTTATTTGACAATTATAATGAGTTGAAAATAATTTGTTGATGCTCCTAAGTTTGCTTAATCTTTCTACTCTTTTAGATTGAACTAAAACCGATTTTCGCCGTAATTGCATAAAATCTACAGTCTAGTGATAAATACTGTTCTTCTTTCGCTTACAATGGTATGGAATTTTTCCGGACGGTGACAAGACAATAAACGTGTAAATTAACCGATGCCGATTATGTCGCAGAAATGTTAGCAAGCACAATCTACATATACATCCTGAGACAATGTGGATGCAACTACATCGAAAGAAGCAGGCTAGCGAGCCTTTGTGTCGCGAAACTGGACTGACCTTTCACGCGAAAGGCTGCCTACCTCAAAACTAAGTAGCCGATTGGCTTTATTATAGCGTACGAGGAGATGAAAGTTAGCTGATACAGTGACAGAGTTAATACGGTCATGTTACCGCGACGAAGTATCGATTATAAATATTATGGGATTCGAAAGTAATTTAATGCTTGATACGCATACAGTAAATGTAAGTTTCCAGTTCAATTCCACTGTCATTAATCGTAATTAAACGGGACGTTGGTACGAATATGTGTAGTGAGGCGATGCAGCGGTGGATGAAGCATTTAATCGTAAATCCAAATCGTAGCGATGTAAATCCTTTACATGTTATGAATTACGAGCCACATAAATATTTTGCCTTTATAGTTCACTGGAATTATTGATAGCGGGTAATTGATTGTTTAATGTTGAAATAAGTTATAGTTCCATAAATTCCAGTCGCGAGAGAAATAATTTGCAGAGGCGCTGAAATGCACCGTGGTTCGAAGAATCATTTCCAAGAATCGCGAGAACGCTTTTAATGGAATTTTGTTTAACAATCATACATTTCTTATGAAACTAATTTTCTCTAATGCCGCTCGGAAATTTTAAGTTTCAGGCTTTAGTACGGGTTGCTGCACATTTCAACTTTCTGCTCTGCAACCTTCGCATTTATACTTCATGCCATTTCCCTCCTTGAAGTATGATTTCTTATTCACACGGAAGTATTTCTCAGCTGCAGTCGATGCGAATATAGCTTGTTGGGCCACGCAAATATTTGCCTCAGTTTTCTCGGTTATAAATGAGAAACTTTGGATATTCCACCTGCCGATTATTCCTACGATTTAATAAACAGGAAATCTCGAACTGGTAATCAAATAATTAGCATAAACTCGGCTCGATTGTTCAACGAAGATCGTACCAGTTACGATAAAGTAACACCGATGATAAAGCTTTTATTTCTGCCCTTGTACGACCTTAAAGACATTTCATTTCACAAAGATACAAACAATTGAGATACGCTATCACCTCTTGGGTTTTCTTCTAAGGTTTACCTTAAGAATCCACGTACATATTTATTCGTACATAGAAATATTTTGAAGATTTCCGAGAAGCGTTGTTTTTTCATACAGGACAATCACAGTGCTGAACACGTGAGAAACCGGTCACGGGGTAGAATTGATTAGAGGATCGTGTAGGCACGCCGCAATCCGGCGCAAGGCTCTTGGGTGAATAGGAAGACGCGGAAAAGGAGTCTCGAATTTCCAGCTTCCGGAAATAAAGGAATGGCCGCAGTTCGACAAGGGCTGGCAGAGGCATCCGAAAGCGACCGGTACGAAGCCGTTCACCAACAAAATCCGTCCCCGGCGTACTCACGTAGGAGACCAATTTTCCCGGCGTTTCACTGGGAACCGCGTCTGCGGACGCCCGCACGGAATCCGTGGTTTTCGTGCCGGTGTACACGTACGTACTGCGAACTGTCCTTGTGTACGGAGTGGCGTTTGCAGAGAGACTACATTTTCCCTGATACTCCCGCGAACGAAGATCCTCGAAGGCCGTGCTCTCTTCCTCGCGGGGCTTCCATATTTCACGTTCAAAAAGCACGATGGGATTTGAGGCTGGCCAACGTATGCGCGCGATAAGTGTATATAGCAGCCCGGTGGTCATATATAACCGGGCAAAGTAGACGTTAGACTTAGGGGATGAACGTGCTCGTTGCGGGCTACAAATCTACGGTGAGCCCTGCAACGCCGAAGCCTGCAAATACTGTACACTGTCGTTCTGGTAATACCCAACGACTGAAGGAAGCTTCCTACTACGTGCCGGGACCTTTGCGACCGTATTATTACTGCGACCCGTGACAACCGTCATGACCAAATCAACAGATCATTCTTTCCTGTTACGGACGTCAACGAATTAGACCCGGCTCATCCCCCTAACGTAGTTTGAAACAGTAAGTAATAAATATCTCCTTTCGATATTAGACGACGATGTTTCGTTCGCAACAAGAAAAACTCTGTACCCTCTTCTTCCTCCCTTGTCCGCTCGACACCTTTTATGCGGTCCAATGCGATTGTCTGCATTTAGGGTAAATAAATATTAACACTAAACCTACCAAGCATTAACAGTATCTAGTAAATATCACCGTATAAAAATGGCAACTCTAAATTTATTGAGATTGTCCGTAATTTCGAATATAATAAATGCTTGGACAAGGATATTTGTTCCACCAGTTTCCATAAATGAATTTTTGTAGTTTCAATAATTGTAAAATATAAAACCGGTCATTTTGACCGTGGTAGGTTCAGTGTTCAGAATTCCTGGTGTAGAAAATCATTTTCTATTGTTTCTTGTCTATATTTCAATGCAATGTTGTAAGTTTTCATAGCAGAATTCTGCAACGCGTCTTCTGTTAACGCTCAAGAGACGGCGAAACCCCACTGTCGATGCATTCGAATAGGCGAGCATAAATCCAGTTACACGAACGAGGAATCGATGGCGGGAGGAAAAAGTTACTCCTATTATCCAAACGATCCAGTTATCCAAATCGTCTTGTCCCCCGACGGTTCGGTGAAATGGAGTCCCACTGTATTAGCATTTGACAGATATTATTACGGCTTAGCTGTCGAAAGGAATGGGAAAATGTTCCGAAAGAATCGGATATCCATTACTAACCTATGCGTATTTCATGACTAGACCGCGGATCTTTATGCAAAATAAAATTTTTCCCCATCGACCGGGACAAGCAAAAGCTAAAGAAAAATGTATGTTTCTTCGCTGGACAGGTTTAGTGAATTAAAAATAATACAAGAGTGGTGCAAAGATTTATGACTTCGAAGAAACAGAGATAGCGGACATTTTGTATAGTATGTAGAAAATGATTTTGCGGCAAGTTTCTTCGACAAATGTCCACCCTGTACATGTATTTAAATTTAAGTTTAAAGAACTTTTTTTACAGAATTAATACCGCTTGAATAATTGCAGTTGTTTGTTCTGATTTTATGTGGGTATTAAAATAGCTTCAACGGCAGAGGTCATTAGCAACGCTGTTCCATTATCCGAATTGTTCCGATTGAATTGCAGTTATTGCGACTAGAAGATGGAGTTTGGCCAGTGATGAATTTCTTCGATGATTTGTGTCGTACGCGGAGGGCGAGTTGTCAGTGCACACATGTTTCAAAAGTTTCAGGAGTGTCAGAAGCGGTGGAGGAAGAAATGTTAGTGATGAAGAACCGTGTGTCCAAGATGTTCCTGTCGCTACGTGAAACGTCGATGGCTACGGATGTTTAGCAATTTGGAACGGTTACGAAACGTGATGTTCAGAAAAAAGTATGTTACGATTGCTTACTCCGCATTTAATTTACGATTTCATTTAAAAGCGTCGGCGAGTAATTAATACAAGAGCTTTCAAATGGAATGTCAATAAAATCGAAATTCAGCATATTCCGATCAATTATTTACCATTCATTGTCATTCCAAATCACAGTTTGATTGATTGCTAATTAGTAGGTAATAATTTATCACGGTATACAATGAATAGATCATAAAGTAGATGCAAGCTCATTCTGTGTTGTATTATATCGGGATACGTAGTACAAACAAATAAATAAAAGATAGCTTTATTAAAAGCTTTATATTTATTAAAATACACTGTAGGTGAAAGGAAAGTTAGCTATAATTAACAGAGGGGGAGTTCCAGTGGTATTTTGGAGGGCGAATGAAAAGGAAAACTTTCAAAGGTTGGAGAAGGTGCTTGAAACTTATGGCACGGCAAGTTCGATAACCTCACTTCGGTTGCTATTCCATAGTAAATGTTAATACAGGTAATCAGCAGAGAAATTTCGTCGGTCGAGGACCAATGAAACGCGGAGAATCGACAGTTCGCTAACAAACGCGACCAGCATCTGGTTACGTGCCGCGCGTATATGTAATTTGCGTTACTATTATTAGACCCGTACGTGGACATTGCACTTGGACTCGTTACCGAGCTCCGCGTTGATTCTGCTTTGTTAACGTCTAACGACTAAGGTCCGCTTTATTCCTCTGTATAAATTTTACACCCCGAGTATTAACCCCGTGTTACCATAATACGTAACGTATCGTATGACTTACGGTGATAAATGGATACTCCATTTTATTGTTTTCCGTCTTACACGAACGTGGAGCCAGACAAATTGCAACGGTAGACGAGACTCATTCCTTAGTTCACGAGAAATGAGGCATTAAAAAATTATGTATGTACAATGAGCAATATTTATTCGGGAATGATGTGAAATTTAAGAAATGATCGAAAGTGCAAGCCGAACGTTTATTGTATGCGCATGTAGATTACACAAGTGTTGCTACTACACTGATGGTGCACGCTGAATGCAAACATGCATATGTTGATCGTCCGCAAAGAGTTAAATGTGTTCCGAAACTAACTTCTGTACACCGATGTATACGTTACAATGTACTACGGCGCCGTATAATTTCTATCCACTAAAGTAAAGCTACGAATTCGATTTGTAAAATCAGTCCGTACGTTAAATCAAAATACCGTTTCCAGTGGCTGTGTTTCATTCATTTGCAAGTTGTATTATCTCAATTTTACGAACATCTTCGTATATGCCATTGAAAGGACCAATTGTTATATATTTTACTGCCTTAAAACTATTGTTCATCTTCCTATCTAAACGGTTCTGTAGCGACCAAATCAAAAGCTCTACCAGTTTTGAAAAACAAAAGTTTTGACAAAAATCAGTGAACAATGAAAGAAGGATAAAATGGTTTTAAGAGTATTAGTATACTATCGTCAACTTCTTAGAATTATTAAAAGGGGAAACAAATTTTTTATTTGACTCCAGTACGTAGTGATGGACGCAGAAAATTTTTATTTTGCATAAAGATCCGCAGTGTAGTTATCATGAAAATTGAAACAGGCGATAACTTTTGCATACATTTGATACGTATAAATCAATATAATATACGGCGGCACCCGCTTACTAGTTATATGCACAGTTTTTTTTTAGTAACTACCTAGTGACTCTAATCAAGGTTCCACTTTAGCGGAAACAGGAAAGCAGAAAGCAGAGTTTCTAATTAAGGACAGTATTCTTTCTGCATCTCGATTGGTTCCGAATGGTTGGGAAGATGGAGTGAAGAACATTGAGCGTGAGAGCTATAGAAAGCTTATTTAATAAGAGAAGCACCTCTAAGAGACGATGGGGCTAGAATTCGACCACTAACAAGTGGGCGAAAAAGCCGGGCACCACTCTAATATTGAAAGGACTCTTCCCGCTGGTTCACTTTCATCAAAGCGGAGATGTTTCCCTGACTGGTCGGCAGTCTTATTGTCAATGGCGCGAGTGTGTCACTCGAGATAAAAATTCGCGCAGAAAGGGAACTCCCCTTGCTTGTCCTCTTTGCTCATTGTCTCGGGTTTTGTGAAAAAACTAGTTTTTCTGAAAACATTGCTAAAGGGTCCGAGTACAGTTTTAAGTGTCCGGTCTTCGTAGATTACCGATAACGTAGAGTGACTACATTACCGTCGAAAAATAGTTTTACGTGCCTCAAGTTTTCGTCCTTATATAAGAATACTTTGTCGCTGGTAAAGGGCTCGTTCGGATCAAGACCAAGACGGATCTCAAGTCTGTGTCTGAAGGCTGTGAATTGAAATTATTAATTAAAAAGTCACGTGACTATCCCGGGCCCTTGACTTGAACGTACACGCATCGCAGCTGCGTAGAAATTCCGCTCTGACAGGCCGACGGCAATGAAATAATTTGACCTTATTGCTGTTCGAATTGCCGCCACGGGATATGCGATGGTATCAAATTGGAAACGCATGATCTATGCTTGAACTCGTGATCCCTAAGACAAGGACTCCTATCCTATTCGTCACTGGTATGCACGTTGGATGACAGTATTATGCGTATTATACGTGTCGCGACTATTCATGATCTCGGAAGAGACGTCGGTGTAGTTGTTAGTTAGAGGAAATTGCAATTATGCCGAATATTAGGCAGATCCGATGCCACGCTGCCGTGCATGCTAAGCTGACTTGACCATGTGCAACACGACTGTCATTGTTTCTAAAAGGCCAGATTATTGAACGAGCAATGCGAATTGGGATATGAAAAGAAGCCAATTTCCAGTGATATGACCTCCAAATGACCTTGCACTGAAACACTTAAAAAGGAGTTTAAACGAACAACCTCTGCGCGATATTGACCACTCGATACCACTCAAATTACGCATAAAACATTTATTAGTTCTTCAAAATTGAAGAAGACATTCTGGGTGTCGCACTTACGCGAGACACTCGGTATACAGTCCGACACAGTAATATTCGGACACAAAGTATACTGTAATTCCTTTTATTAAGTTTCTTAAGATTGGACCAAACTGTTGGAAGAGGTATCTAACGATAAATAGTCACGTTAAATGCAAATAATTGTTGCGAAACGTTTCACCCAGTAATATCTTTCAGTTAAATATTTGCTGTGCAAAGGTAAAATGTAAAGTACGGTAAATTCGTTTTACGTTTTATTGGTCGCAACAGGGCGGATTGTGCTAAGAGAGAAGAGAAGGTGACGAAATTTTAAAATTTTCTAAATGGAGTTAAAATCCGGCAGAATTTAATAGGAAGCGTTCCGAGAATGTGGAATAAGAAGGTTTAGCCTGAAATGATACTGTTACAGGGGCCGGTAACTTTAGTCTAACAAGACTTGCAAGTCTAATTGAATAGGAATTAGGCTCTTATTAAGGATAAGCATGAAATTTTTATTGGGAAGGAGAAGAAGCAAAATTGGCGAACAAGTTTAGCAGGGACGTGTGAAGGCGTGTTAATAGGTGCCAGGACTTTCAAACTTCTACACTATTGCACTTTATGTCTTTCTCACGATACGTGTAATTCAATTTATATCCGCGTCGTTTGAATCCTTAAAGTTATTAATTAATATTCTGTATTTCATTAAATATAATAGTTCAATAAATACAAAGGATAATCTATTGGAACGAATTCTAGTGATCATTCCATGGTTCATCTCCGACAGACTTTCGGCAGTACAAAAATGTTTCATACTACTTAAAATCGCACGTACCGCCTGGAGCACGAACTTTATTAGCTTATTTAAATTCTGAATTCAATTATACAATGCTGTCGTATTTTTTGTTACCGGCCAAAAGTATGAGACAACATTTGATTGAACCAAATGTGTTGAGATTTCTTGACCTGTAAAATCAGGAGATGCCAGTATGTTGAGATTCATTTCAATATAATATTATCATATTCATGCAATTCGCAATTTTTGTAGACGAATTTTAAGAAAATGGAATAATATGAACTCTCATTTTCAGTGGTATTAGTCTTTGCGGGTGTGAAATAAATAAATATGGTATTAGATTCTGTTAAATTGTACACTCTAGTATTTTTCAAAAATTTATACGCGCCATATTATTTTCCAACACGATGAAAATTTTTAATTTTAATAAGAAGCCACGACAGTAAAGCAAATTCTACGCACCAGAGAAATTGCATTTAAGTGGGTAGTATAATTACATGAAATCTGCTATGCGAATGTGTGGGTTTTAATAATCTTCAAGTATAGTAATCACCGTACAAAATTTTCCGCGAAATTTTGACAGAGATAAGCTCGACCTGTTGCTCAACGTTTGTTCGTCTACGCTCTACGCGAGGCTAATGACATAACTGTAGAGAAATTCGCGAATACCAGAAAGGGTATAATTAAAAGCGACGACAATTAGTTAATTAGGTTCGAAAGATATGTTCTTCTAATAAATATCTAATAATAGATACGGCTAATCACAAAATTTACATGCGTTCACCAACGTTTATAAATTGCGAACAAAGAAGCAGTGATTTTGAATATTTTATAAACACTGTTTCATTTACTAGTTACTTAATATTGGAAAGATTCTGCAGAAATGATAATATTTTTGTTACAAGGAAATAAACGGAAGGCACTTAGTAAAATCAGAATAAAATTTATTATTACAGTGATAATAATCACAAAAATATATTTTTTAAATTCTAACATGCCCCTCCCAGACGTACAGTAAATTTTATAATTTTATACTTTCGGCTCATCAGTTTTCAGGTAAACAAACGTAAGGAACACCGTCTTCGAACTTCAACTAATAAGTAGCCAGTGGATCTTTATGCAAAATTGAATTGTCTAAGTCAACTGTACAAAACAGGAATGAAATAAAAATGTATTTTTCCTTTTACAAATTCCAACTAGTCGAAAACGGTGTAACAATGTTCTCAAATATTTCGAATATCTTTAGAGTTTCGAATTTGTCCTACTGGTTATTGTCATAAAATCTGCAGTCCACTCATAAATTAACCAATGTCGATGACAAAGATTTTAATTTTCCATGAAATATTTGAAACTCACTAGAACCGTAGAAATAACAATCGTTCAACATCGAGAAAAAAAAATAGTTCGTAATTGCCCATTAAAATTGTTTTCCTTTGAGGGCGGTATCACTCGGTTGCTATGCGCGGGGAGCTTATTAAACGACAACTCGCCGGCTTCAGGTATACGATAGCAACCTCGGATGGTATGCTTTATTGTCATCCGAATTTTGCCAGAGGAGGAGCGCGGACACAACAATTTTCCGCGGCCGCGTAAAGCCGCATAATTTTCAGCGTTCGTAACAGGATTCGTTATAAAATTAGTAGTTTTCGAGGGGACGCGACGTAGTAAAAAGTAAGCTGTTGTGGTTGCCAACGGCGATAAATCCGTGACTATGAAATATGGATAACCAATCTCAGGCGAGAGCCGTGCTGGTTAGATTTTATACTTGCGGCTTGGGGTTCCATCGTTACGGCGGAACGTTGATCGCGTCGACTATGATAATGCCTTGCTATACCTTGCTTCTCATGGCAACAGTTTTTCATGTTAACTGATCGTGCGAAATATTATCCCGCAATTAGTTGACTACTGTTACTTTTCTTATGCCATTTCTACACGCGGATGGAAAATATTCGTCATTTTCTTCTGTAGTTCAACCAACAATTCTTCCACTTTACTATGTCATAATCTGGCAATATGTTTCTTATGTCAATGGTATTTACTTTAGGTTGCGTCTCCCTAAATGATCGAAGAGAGTCGCTCATGTAAAAGCTTAAGAAAAATTTAATTTTCATTGGAATAAAAGAATGGAAAAGTTTTTATACGTGTGTGCAAAAGTTTTAGTCTGCTTTTCAATTTTTTTTTTTGTTTATACACAATATATGACGGAACAAACCGTCGCATATAAAGGCGGAAGTTTATAACCATTATAATTATAAGTCATGGACGATTGAAAAAGAGTAAAACTATTCCACACACACGCATACTTAATAGAAATTGCTCGCTTCTCTCAGGTTTTAGATTAATTTTATTCAATGTAGAATTCATTCGTTCACACATTCTGCATATTGTGGATTATTTGTAATATATTGTCCGAGTATTTTTCAGCACCCATCCGATTCGGCAATTTTTGCTACTTAAATTTCGAACCACGTATAGTAATGGATACATTGACTGCATCGTTGGAATATCAAGCCCATTAGCGCGTTTGCCTCTCTTGATATTAACATTACAATTTATTGCGGATCTGTCGATTTACATCGCGATCCGGAATAAAATAAATAGGTCATGAACTTGTTTGTATTATTACGGAAGGCGGATTTTAAAATTTATATTAGGTAAATTTTAAAATTATGCAATCAACATTTCCAGTACTGCACATAGCAACTACATCCTTTTCGTTTCTGAAATTCATTTTCGCCCGAAATTTTTGTTGTTACATACCCGGGAAAGATGTATTATTTGTCAAAATTAGGAAATTATTTTCTGCGGTGATTTATTGGAGGGGTCATTGGAGTAAATAAATCCTAAGTTTTTAGTTTTTCATTGAATACATTATTTTGCGAAACGTTTTACAAAGCAGAAAGCAGAAACTGAAGGAGTCCATGGAATATTTATTAATCGTTAAAAGCGGAATGTATTTCACGTAATGAACTCGGAATAAGTTATTTTTCGTTTTCCCGTCTGGTTCGAGATGAATAATTTACGCACTTCGATAATTATCGGATATTAAAGGATAATGTCGTCTGCGTGGCACAATGAAAGGTGAACTTAACTTCTTAAATGTATAGGCCGCGTTCGCGAGCGAAGACCATGGGAACTAAGTTCGCGAAAGTTGCACGGAAGTTCCTTTATTCCTCGGTCGAGCGAAGTTATTTCCCGTGGCCTCCCGTAAGCGCGGCTAGAGGAGAATTATTTTTTAGTATAATTTGCTAAGTAAGCTATTCCCGCCGGTCTTTGTTACAGAGCACGCCGACATTCACAAAATGCGAACTCTCGCTGAATGGAAAACCGGCTGATAAACATATTTGCGACTATGGCGGGTAATTGCATGATATAGCTACCCTCTCACTAAAAAGCGACAACGACACTTATAACTCGTAAACTGTCGAAATTCTATCCGAAAATATTTGGAATTTTCTGGTTGGTTTCCAGTGGAATTAATCAGAAATAGTATTAAATTACCAACAGTTTCGTTACCGAGCAAAACCGCAAAACGAAAAAGAACGAGAAATGTTAAAATATGGGGGTCAAGACAGGTTATGGGTCAAAGCTCTTCCTGTGAAAAAATGATTAATCTACACTGCCACGAATAATGTTAAGAAAAAATGTTGCACGGATGTACGCCACCGGCGAAAAACTGACAACCCATTTTTCCTTTTCCCGAAAACTCACACCAGCTGAAGGTTGTATAGAGACATTTCCATCGTCCAATCCTTTCTTTCCGTCTCTCTGTTTTAAAACCAGTTTATATTGTCCATAAATAGTGTCGTTGCGTTGGTGTCATACAAACAGAAAAAGCTACAGGACACAGCAACAAATGAAGTCTACCAAAACCGGAGGACAAAAAAAAATTAAAAGCATAGTGTAAAGGCTCACTTTTTCATAAAAAGATTTTGGCACGAAAAAAAGTAAAAACTAGTTTTAATTATATTATTATTGACCGAGACTACTCAAATATCTTATTAAATTTTGATCTATCTTGTGACGTAATGTGTGATGAATTAATGTACTTAGTTTTACAAGTATTTTATCTACAGTGACTCCCACTACCAGTTGCAATTTTTATCAAACAGTTTCTTCACGTTATGTAGCGAACCAATTGTTGTATAGATCAATGTTGACAAAGTCATGCGATTTTTAAGGGCGTCCGAATATTAGTGGGAGTCACTGTATACGTAGCTATAGTATTTCATAATTTTAAGTGGCTTTCATTCACTTTCGGTTGACTTTCATTAAAAGTACTGGTCAAGATGATTTAGTTTTAATAACTAGACTCGGGACAAGAAAGTGCAACCCCGCTAACTATGTCATCCGAGTGAACATAAAATAAACTTATTATATCGAAGAAAGTTTCAACGTGAAAGAGCTGAATTCCATTTTCCAACGGTAAAGTTTTGAACAAACGAACAGTATGCTATCATTTCGTCGTGCTCCTTATTAAGGATATAAACCTACACAAAATGAAATACGAAATTGTTAACGTAGCAAAGACAACTTTTTAATGGAGCACCAGTCTAAGAGACAAACCGTGCAGTCATTAACGTATAATTCAATAGACAGGTACGCAAATAGACCGAAGCATACAACTTTTTACTTCGTAATGTGTATACTTCAGGTCAGGTTTATCTAAACGTTCTTATACGTAAGAAGTGATGGTAACATCATTTCTATCTATTATTTCATTCGGAGAACCGTTTTAATATAATGAAATGCTTTAAAAGTTACTACGACCAAGTTGCAAAATCGCTAATATTTGAAGCAATTAACCTAAATCTTTCTGTTACATCAACGCCTACAATAAAATTTATTGGCGCGCAGCGTAGGTGTGTTATTAGCGTAATTTTCCACATATTACCAATGTACTTCAATGAGGTATCGTCCCCTCCATTTATTACATAATTATTCTACGGCCACACAATGTAAGAAGTTGCAAAAGAGAAACCTGTCATCAATGTGACAAACTATTATAGAACTTATCACCGAGGAATTATTTTGTTTGCAGTAAAGATATTGTTTTCGAAAAAGGTAACACAGGAATAAATCTTCATGCACGAGCGTTAATTTGTTTGTCGGAAACATAAAGATTCTTTTGATTGTCGGAACGACAATGAGTTTCCCGTTACCGAAATGGCTTCCGGTCGTTTATTAGATTTAAACGAACACGTCATAGTACGTGATAGGAGTCTTCCCGCTTTTTAAACAGAAAGCGAAACAAAAGGTCGAGACTGCTTTGAAACGATTGAACTTGCTCGGTCTAGAAAGTTTTATGGAGTTCGAAATAAATGATACTCCGGGAACTCAGTGTCTGACACGTGCTAAATAAACGAGTGAATTCCGTTCTCGTTTTCTTCGCACTTGCATTGCAGTTTAATGGCCACGTATGGTTACGGTCTGCCACGGGAACATCTCATTATTTTCATTCGTCCTTGAATATATTCATTTCGAAGATCGGCTTCAACCATATATACAATTAAGAAATAAAGTCCATTCAGCTTCAAATATAACAAAAATTCTAATGTCTCAATTAAGAACACCATTAATCTTTTGCTTCCACGTTACGTACTGAAAGTATACAAGATGTCTCTAATTTTTGATTTTCTTATTATAACAAAATCGATGTACATTATATCATTTGTTTCTTGAAATTATTAGTCTTTAAGACTGAAGTTCCGAAAATCGGATTCGGCTCAAATTTTCCACGTGGCCTCATTTTATGTTACAAATTTGTTTCCCAAAAGGATTTTTTCATAAGTCTAATTATAATAAATTTTATTAGCTAACGCCAAACAATTCTGAAATAGTATCTCTCGCACAATCACGGATTTTCCCAACCTAATAATTGCACAGCCATCAGACTTTTGGAGGAAACAGAATGGTGGTATGTTAACCACTCTGCAGCCCGGCGCCCAATATGGCGTCCACCAACGGAATGTCTTTCAAGTAATTATTCGAATTATCACGGCGCGGCGGGCATTTCGTAATAACAATTACAGGGGACATCTGGTGTTTTCGGTGAACGGTGAATGTCGGTGTTAATTTTCGAGGAAAAATTAAACCGTCGCGTTCACCGCAGCCGCGATTAGACCCGAGATTCGAATGGCGTGTCTTCGACGATGTCTGGGGAGAGAGAGAAATAGAGAGAGGGGAGAGAGAGAGAGGAGGAAGAGGAGGAGGAGGAGGAAGCCGAGAAACCGTTCCGGTAAATAAGCTTCTGCGGTTTGCTGGATTTCATGCTGAATTCGTGTCTACGAAATACAGTTCCATGAGAATAGGTCTGTTGCTTGTTGCGAGAGAGGAATCGAATGGGTTTACATCGATTCGGTTAATCGTTACTGAAAAGTGGCGCGATGGACGCTGCGCTGGAGAACATACAGCGAAGAAAAGTTCAAATTGATATTTACATTCGGTGGGAAACAACACTCCGGTTAGCGCTGCCCGGGATTTCAGTGATTTCGCACAAAGTAAGTCGTTCGCGAAATGTTTGGCTCCAACTTGAAACATGAAGCAACGTTCCCACGTATCTCAAGAATAGCAGCGCGCTCCATTTCACCGAGAATGTTTGATCATTTTGCTAACCGTTGACGGTGGAAAAACATTAGCAGCATGGAAATTGTTCGCCATAGAGCGAAATATCAAATTCAGGGGTTTCCAAAACTTCACCTAGGTCGGGCAAATTGTAAATTCCAAAATATTTGGCGTCCCCCCCCCCCCCAAAAGGGTTGTGGAAAAATGCGTTCAAATCGATAAAAAGTACGAAACAAGAGAAAGATTTGTACTAATTTTACGAAATACTCGTTCTTTATTTATGACAATAATTACTTTTTATTACAAACTGTTTATTAACCCATTTGCATCATAAGAAAATATGAAATGTTTGAAATATGAAAGGAAAATAGGAATTATTATTTTAATTTCTTGAAAAATTAAACTACTGTGCGGATACAGGTTCGATACTAAATTTGATTCCAATCACATATGTTATATTGACTTGTATTTATTTGGAGAAGTAAAATTTCAGTATTTGCCAACCACCGTAAATAAATTAATAAACTGATATGCAAAGGTGTAGTCGACTAGTTCTGGACTGAAAGACTTGAACATAATAAAAATAATTTCAACTACTAATCATTTCAATACTATAAATATTTATTGCTGGTAGCAATTCAATTTTCTAACGACCCAATTAACCGTTGAAAAGGGCTGCCGAAGTTTTCGGCCGCGTCGTGGATTACAACGTACGCGAGATGAATTTTCGATCTGAATCGTACATTTAGAATTTGTCTGGCGGGCACGCGATAAGCGTAATCTAATAGTTGTCGCTTCACTCGATTATTGGCTAGAACGGTGGAACGGTTGTTGTCACGTGATTCGTAAAATCTCTTCGCGTTTTATTCGATTCGTTAAGCAGGTTGAACGTGGCCAACTGGAAACAGCGAAAGCCTGTTTAGGTCAATTTCTTGTTCGATCATTGAAATTTCGCAAAACTACGGCTGACTCGTTTCATTTAAATTTTAACTTTACGTCCAACGGCGAAACCTGTTTTGACCAGAATCGAATTGCGCAGTATTTTTTAA
>CM052143.1:9299166-9725653 GCA_028454255.1 Halictus ligatus
AACTTGAAACGTAGCAACGTTTAGAGGATCCCTGGTTAAGATACTCGTTAGGATAAAGGGTTCAGCAAACCAGACAATGAAATAGAAGTCGGTTTTTGTTTGCTTAGGGCTAATCTAGACCTGAATGATTAATATAAAACGGTGTTTTTAAGACTGAAGACTCACTGGGGCCGTAACGCACGGGCAACCTAACTCCTAGGGGATTCTTAGGTCAAGGTTTCACTGGGACAGGACATCCAGGCAGTCAGCCAATGGAAAGGATATTGGTGTTATAATGCTACTTTAGACCGGGCCAGACTAAGCTGCTATTCACATGATTGAATTTCGTTGGGCCAAGTTCCAACAGTCACGTATTATTAAAGCCACGCCCCCAAAAGAGTAACAGTCTCGCGTCGGGGTAATCGGTGAGTGAGCTACTGTCACAATTACCTCTGCTACCCGATTCCTACACGATTAGAGCCAGTTCACGTACTTTGCTCGCATAAAGCCTCGTGGTCCGCTCTTTTATGGCTTTAGATGTCGCGTGACTTACCGCACGGTTCGCAAGCCTCGCAGGTGGCTCTTGTTCGCGAAAATCCTACTTGCACCGAGTTGATGGAGTCCGTGCAAGATTAAGTTCAGTTCAAGTCCACCACCGAAACTATTTGCCATGACGGGTTCCGTTTTAATATTCCAAATATTCGAATAAAACGGCGAGGCCGTTAATATTCCATTGTAGACATTATTTTAATTAACCTTTTCGGTGACGAGTTTCCTGAAGTAGAGAGAACAGATTTATGTATCCTGTAGTGATTCTATTGTTATCCAAGAAATTTTGATTTTGTTTTATTTCGAATAATTTTAATAAAAAAGGAAAATAAACGTACGTGCGCCAGTGTCACTGTAGAGGTTAATACCGTGCGATTGCATAACTCTATAAATAACGTTATGAGTTGTTGATTATGTTTGATTAATGGTTCAATATAAAAATTGGATATTAATGTCAAACACGGCAAATATTAACACAAGCATACATGGTATTTCCAAAAATATTCATAATATTATGGAAACCATTTTAAGAACGTATTGTAAATTATTCTGTATTGCATATGCTTCTGTATAAAATAAAATTCATAGTTCGTTCACATGCGCAGCGTATATTCTTGCAGTTCCTAATCATTGATCGGGTAGTGTTTATTTATATTTAGCAAGGATAATGTTTTCTCGCAGCGTGTTCGTGCCTTTGAATGGCCACGGTTTTGTGACGTGCGCCGATTAAATCAACGATAAATCCGTCGACGCTTTCGCGTTCATTTATTTTACCGGTTTAACGGTCAAGAGTCTACCAATGGGAATGCAGAATGATCGGAATCGCCATTTTCGCTGCTATTTGTTGATTCAGTCCTAATTCAAGCCATTCGTTATAATCCGATATCAACCGAAATTAACTTCGCTAATTGGCTTTCCGATCTATGAATGAACCTAACCTAATTATTAACAAGCATCTTGCCATTACAATTTTAAAGGCTGTGTCTGAGATGAAAAACCACGACCTAGAGATAAGCCGAGATTTATGGAAATTCGATTATTATGTTGCTCGATCTTTAGAGCATCGTCCATACAATTTTTATTAAGCGTGGTTTACAACACCAGCGAGGAAATTAGCTGTTTTCGAGGAGTTTTAGTACACACGGCATTTGCAACATTCTTTTTCACTGGTATTGCAGTCAAGTAGGCCACTGACCTACAGGGTGTCCCAAAAATGTAGGATCTTCTTGAAAGAGGTGATTCCCGAGGTCATCTAAAATAACTTTTTCCTTAGCGAAAATTTCCCCCACGGATTTGTTAAGAAGTTGTTAACGAAAAACACGGACCAATCATACTACACTTTAAGATTATGTAATTCCATTACAGCAAGTCAAATTGCAACAGCTTTTTCGATAAAATGCCTGTAAAACTAAAAGTAAACTCTATAGAATCAAAGTTGTAGATTGGCGAATGGATTAGAATCATTTTTAGCGCACAACGTTTATCTTATTCCGGCATCTACTATCGGGACATTGTATGCGACGTGATAGCACATAATGAGAAAAAAAAAACCGTAGAAAATCACGGAGAGATAGACCCTACAAATTTCACTCGCCCCATTCGCAAACGATACAAATTTTTCAGCGGCCGATACACTGAAAGCGACAGCTAACGCGGAATTAATGCAAAACTGATAGCTGCAGGAAATGTTCGGTTATCGGGTTGATGGGAGAAAAAATCCCGTGCAACGATCTATCGTGCACCGATGATACAACGTCGTGCATCTACATATTTCTCTGTCGTTCGGCTGAATTACACCGGGCCCGGTATCTTTTCTTTTTCTAGAGTAGGTCATATAAGATGCGATTTAGTCACGCGAACGTTTTATGCACGGGGTTGCACCTCTATCGCGCTAGTTAAACGCGAAAATTAAGATGTATTACTTGTAAACAAGATGTACCACGATACCGGGCAACCAAAACGAAAGGAAACGATAACGCAGGTACAGCGAAACGATATCTGTCGTTCTCACCTTTATCGGCGACTGGCTGTTCCATTTTCGTTACGGAACAGTGAAAAATTATTCTTTTTCCGAATAATTCCCGTCACCGGCTTCCGCAGCTAATCTTGATTGACTACGTTGTTTGATTATTAAGCAACCTATTGCAACTTCAGGCATGAATGCCAGTCTTAGGCACACCTCTTTCACTGCCGTAGTTGAACGCCGGAAACACGTGTTATTCGATTAAACTGATGCATTTCGATGAATAAAAATTCTGAATATTACTTCAAGCTTGGATAAAAGCATACAGTAGATCCATAAAGTATTTGAACACTAAATTTCCCATTTCTGAAAAATTGTCGATATTTTCGGCCTGTGATAATTTCATTTGAAAAAATTGTTTTAAGAAGACTTTTAGAAAGATATAAAAAAATATTAGTATTCGCCGTATGAAAATAAAATATTACCAATAAAAATTCTAACGATGAAGAAGGTACTCTCAGGGGCAACGTTCAACTATTTTATATTTTACATATACTTATGACTAAACTGCGAATTTTAAATAAAAGTCTTGTGCATCGACTGCAACGAACAGGAGTTAAATAAACAATGATTTCGACTACTAATAATTTTTATTAGTTGAACAATATTATATATGATACTCTTCGATTCTTCCAATGTCTCCACGGTTTTAAGTTTCGACTACTAGTTTTCGTTATAGACGCATAAAATCCGTACTTGCGACACTGAATGAGAAGAGTGTATGAATAAATCAAGGCAGTCATTGCATAAAGCAGATGATTGAGGGTGTTTCAGAGATTGTCTTAAAATATTTCAAAAATGTTCTCGAAACTTTCCGAGTGTTCCAGGCTTAGGTGGGGATTTTGCGTAACGCTGACACGGCGTGTTCGGCCGCAAAATGTATAAAACCATTTTTCCCCGCGGGTTTTCTAGATCGTCCATGCGTGAATTTGCAAATGTTGACCGTGAATAACTTCATTAGCACCGAAATAATTTACTTTTTAAATTAAATTTAAAACTGCCGCATCGTAACCGCGTTCTCTGCGTTCAAAAGCGAGAATTGAATAAATCCAGCGAATTTTGTAAGCGTTGTACGCATGTATATCATTTCCATGAAAGCCGTTAGTTTACACGAGCTCGCCGGTTTAACCTGCGTCCAGAAAAACTGATTTGAAACCGGTGAATTAATTCTCACAGATATTTGTCACCGTGCTCATTATATTTTGAGGGGATCAAGAGGTTTTGAGGACAGTCATTACGGGGCTATTTTCACAGTATTCCGTCCTTGTCAGAAATTATAAGCAGGTATATACAGGCACTTGTACATGTTAGTCGATAGCTGATTACGCAGAATGGTTAAATTTAATTACAAAACGTCATTCACAATAACACAATCTATTGCTACAGAAACTTAATGATTAGGTTAACTAACTTACTAATCTGTAAATGACTTATCGATGAAATTATCGACTAGCAATGCTATTAAAATTTCAATTACAATTTTAGAAAAACGAACTTTGCGGGATACTGAAACGATTGTAATTATACATTAAAAGCTGTGGAAAAATTTGTGGAGTATAACGATACGATGTATTTATGCAAATTATTCGGTAGCTTACAAACGCATACCATAGCTGGAAAAAGCTTTAATTGAATCCTGGATTGTAATTTACGAAGAAATTTTTACAATATTAATTAGGAGAATGCTATATCGCATTTTTAAATTAATACGCAAAGGGAAGTTCTGCACATTATTAAAATTCGTTATTAAAATTGTATCATAATTTAGTAATTTTGTTGAAATTTAATATTTCTGTTACACTGTAGCTGCGCTGGTGCAGTAGGTATGCACCAGTCAAACATACACTTCATTGTTAGAAATGCCCCAAACTTGTAAAAATTTAATTATTTCTATATTATTTTGAATGGAGCGATTCCTGAGGTGATTTGAAGTAATTTATTCCTGTGCAAAAATGTTCTTCGAGGATTTGTTAAAGAGATATTAAGGAAAAACTCGGACCAACCAGAGCGCAGGTACTGCGGATCGAATCCGGCCCGGCTAATGGCAACGCCTCTCTCAGCTGTAGTCGCGCTCTGATTGGTCCGTGTTTTCCTTTGATAACTCCTGAACGAAGCCGCGGAGAACATTTTTGCAAAAGAAAAAGTTGCTTCAAATGACATCAGGAATCGCCCCTTTCAAGGAAGTACAACAAACGGATATGAACAAAGCGAAAATCTAATGTTTTTATTTTATTTGTATTGAAAACGTTCCTGTAATGGATGCCTCCGTATTGAATCTGAAAACTGTGCATACACAGTTTTTATTGAAATTGTTTGCCTACATTTATTTCTGATTCCTTTACAGTTTGAGTTTGCATTCACTTGGGTTGCCTCTACTTGCAGTAAACATTGTAAATCGAGCACCGAGCTACGTATATTGATTGCATATAATATCGTATAGAAAAATATTGTACAGTATTTTCCTAACGTTTATTGGGCAGTGTAGGATCGTGTCCATTGCCGGCGCGCAGCGCAGCATCTGTCACAATCAACTGACAGCGAAAAATGATAAATTCTCTTAAAGTTGGATAGTTTACACCGAGATTACACCTGTCTCTAAAAAACATGAAAAAGTGAAAAAGTTTTTAGCGTTTGACAGACAAATGAACTTTTTTGTTTGACAGAAAAATTGATTCTGTATTCTCGTCGAAAACACTACGAATGAAAAATAAACTTTTAGATGGATGAAAATGCTCGGAACAAATTGACGACGAAAGAAACCAGTTTGGTCCTTAATTAATCTTTCGATTAAACAATTTCCGAGTTATCCCGCGCGGCAATTTAAAAGACTTGTTTTTCAAGAGAAACGCGTCGAAAGTTTTCGACGAAGTTTCGAGGTAGTTACAGTTAAAAAATCGATTTGAAGAGTTAGTACTGCCATTTTCCAGGACCATGAAAATTAAATCTTTCTCTTCGAAATGATCTTATACGTTAAACAGATTTTAACGTTGTTATTTCTGCAGACGTAATTACAGAATGTGGGGAGCAAAAATACTCCGCTGCAGTGTCATTGCACTGCCATATTTATATTTATTTATATACGAACAAAATTATTCATTGTACAGTAACAACAATTTATATTGTATAAATGGTTACAATTATGCGAGCGATCCGGTTATTCAAACCATTTTATCCCCGAACGGGACCGGATATATGTACATACAAAATCCTACTGAATTTGTTGTATCAATTTAATGAACTTGTGGCATCCGCAGTTAACATTATATTACTGTCGATTGCGATTACTTGTCAATTGCATACTGTTATCAATTCAATCCACTTATTAATTTAGAGAGATAATAATGATATCTATGATTACGAGTTTAGTAAGGTCAATAGGAAATGTATACTTTCAACTTTTGTTTACACTTCTGCCTACAAATGATTGCACTATTTACCAGAGCTACTGATCTCAGTGGTCAATAAAGGAAAATATAAGCTTTCATTAGTAATTTTTCAAGTATTCAAATTTTTCAGTATTTTCAATATTCATTAATAGGTGCTCGGTGGGTAAAATATGAAGAGTCAGTGGTATTAATTTAATTTTATGCACACGACTTGATAAAAAATAATAAAAATGAAGGTAGCGGCGTGACTGTATATTTTGCAAGTAATCGAGGTTGTTATATTGTTGAAAGGACAAGAAATATAGTGTAGGCCTTGTGAATGATAAACCGATGAGACAAGCTTTGACACAAATAGTTTAATTGTAGTTTACAAGTATAGTATTCTAACGCGAATCTAATTCGAGAAAAGTATCGATATGCAGCAAACGATGCAACTGCAGTGCGCTTCCGCATATTTCTCTATTGTTAGTCAAGTCTCGCTGACGTCACGTATTGTGCAGAATGGCCGACACGTTCGCACGTACGTACGTACACATATGTATCTTATTATATAATACTACATACAGACGAAAAGATTGGAGAAACATTCATGCACCGACAACAGGCACAATGCTCCATTACTAGACAAGCAATTAATATCATAACAATCGGTTGTTGTTTGTCATGATGTGTCAGTTACAAAGGCTGCTGACGTCATTATCGTTAATCATTCCTTCATCTTCATACTAAGTATATCGCACAAACATATCAACAACGAGAACTATCTCGATTGTTTGCATATGCATTTTTGTATACATAAATAAATTAATAATTTGAGTAAATTATTATTTGATAATGAAAGAATTATAATAAAATTTAATTTCCTCTTTTTTCATTTTTTCAATTTGATTATTTTATTGTCAAGCACGAGCAGAACTAAGTTCTTCTGAACACAGAAAAAAGATATTGTTTAATACTTGTTCACGCTGTGTTTCGCGTTTTTTCAATTGATAAAATTTAATATTCAGTACACCTTTCTAATATTTAGGTTAAATTTAGTACATAAGGTTAATTTATGTTTATTATCTCGGAATGTATGATGCAAGTTTGCAGAGAATATTACAATGAACTTCTAAGGCGAGGGAAATTATGCAAATTAGTTCAGACAAAGTAACGATAGATCGTGACCTAGACAGTTTTCGCAGCACTGAAAACATATTATCGTGACGTTGACAATACATATATGTATCACTGAAATTATGTGTTTCTTCGTGACAATGGTGTTTGCAATTCTGAAGACAAAGATCAAAGGTACACAGAATAGTCGAAAGAAGAGTGAAAACAAAAAATATTCTAATTACTGTGGTACAAGTTTTGTTTATTTATCGTGTATAGAAATCTTCGTTTTTGTTCATAATTCAGCGAATATGCGTGCTATTATACAGGGTGTCCGAGAAATGTACTTCTTTAAAGGGGTTGGTGCCCGAGGTCATACGAAGTGACTTTTTCCTTTGCAAAAATCTTCTCCACGGCTTTGTTAAGGAGTTATTAACGAAAAACACGGACCAATCAGGGCGCAGTCACAGAGCGCCACCGCGGCGAGCAATGGCGTTGCCGTTGGCGCGGACCCGACGGATGTTTAAACTCGTTTTTTTTTTCGAAACCGGGGCGTTGAACAAAAAAATGTTTCTCTTTCGTTCCAACACACTTTTGCGTGTGGAATTACTTCGCAATCGGTGGTCCACGGTATACAGGACACACTCAATATATTTTCACATCCATTATCAAATCATTCCACGAGCAAGGCTTCATACCGTTTTCAAACGGGTGATATTACTAACAGATAAATTCACGTCACCGTGATTTATCAAAATATAAAACATTTGAGCCTCTCCGGTATCAAAAAACGAGTCGCGTCACTGGCAATAAATCACGGTGCAGCTTGATTGGAACGTTCTAGCGAAATTCGTCGCTTTTAAAGCGTGCGACCATGTTCATGATTATATTGTAAACAAATTGTTAGGGATCGGAAAATATACACCGCGTCAAAGCGCACTATTTATTACGAACGATAAGGATAATCTTCGTTTAACATAAATCAGGCGTGCTAATACGCCACGTTCATGCAGCGCGTAATGTGCAATATATTAAATAAATGGTTCGACATAACGCGTGACAAACGAGCTGAAACCGCGTCACAGCTCTACACATTCTCACGTCGTTTTCCGCGCAATTTTCTGTCGAAACGACACGCTTTTTGCGCTTTTCAGCTTGCTATTGATTTCAACGGAAGCAATTTCTCCAAAGAAACACGCAATCACATGTGTTGTCGAATCTTCTCTATAGTTCAGCAGAACACGTGCTGCCGAGCGCATCATCGAAACATGATAAATAATCATTGTGAATCGATAGGTAGCTGTGCTTGATAGAAATACTCTTTGTAAACAAGCTTGACCAACATACGTTAGAAACAGCGCACAGAGCTGCCGCCGATTCCTAATTTAACTTTAATGAATTCCACGTAAACTACGTGCCGGGAGTCGGAATTCTTTAGGTTCGTGACGTGTGTGGCTTATACGTGTACCGAGTGTCCGTTGCGTTGACGACAGAATCCGGAAGAAGGTGATAAAAAGTTAATCGAAAAGACAGGATACTGTTTTTTGCATGGGCTTTCGTTTCCGGGAAAGTCGAATTTTTCGGTAGAATTTTAACATCGGTTTAATACTGCTTTTATTTCAATATTAGTTGAGCACGTCTGCGTTCGAGTACGAGTAGCTGCGGGGGTCTGGCTATAATTCGTTAATACTACTTGAAATGAATATTGATGACGGAACGCTAAGTGTCTCTTTTGTATCTGTTTATCGTACGCCATCAGCTTGCATCAAATTATCGAGGGACATAAATAATACAGTATCGCTGTCATATATTTGCAAAATTTGCATTAATAAATTTACAGGAGATGTAGATTGATATGGAAATTTTTAATAATTTATCGTTATAAAGTCTTTTAGAAATTTAAGGTCTGTAACAATTTTAAAAGTTTTCTTGTCATTTATACGCGAGCCGATTCAGCGGGACCCTTTTGAAATGGTTAGCAATCTCGCAAACTCGGTTAGTAAAATTTTTCAGGACTTTTTGCGTCATTACGTTTGATGTTTTGCGTCTTTTTTATTCAAATATTTGACGAATATTACATTCTGCCGTGATTCTTATACGTACGAGCTCTCCAACAATTAATGAACACGAGTCCGTGACGGGGCCATCATTAAACATCGCTTAATCAGTGTTCGTCCTTGATTCTTTCTGAGTAGGAGAGTCCTGTCGTGCAACCTTAGCAAAGTTTATACAGGGTGTGCCAATAACATTGTCCACCTCGAATATTTCCGTTACTGATATATGCGAAAGTTGTATGGTAGAGTGGGGGAAATTTTGTGACGTAAAAATGTTTTACGTGCTCGGATGCGTTTCGGAGATTTCAAGGTCATCTTGATTTCTTCAAATGGAAAGACTCTTATATCTCATCAACTATTGGGTTTAGGACATATGAAGATCAACACGTCAAGGTGACCTTGGAATCGCCGAAACGACTTCGCGCATGTAAAAAATGTTTACATCACAATATTTCCCCTTTTACAACATGCAAGTTTTGTGTATAAAATTTTCTCACATTATTGCAAGTAACGGAATTATTCAAGGACGAGAGTGTCTCACTGTGTGAAGAAATACACATGATAATAATAATAAAGAGATACTTCATTTTATGATTGACATTATCAAAATAAAGATATTTAATTCGTCGAAGTTTTACTGTTTATTCAAGATAGTGTTTTATTCGAATTATACATTATTTCAGATATTTTTTCTTCAAAGTTTCACCCTGTCCACACGAGACCGACCCCTTAAACAAAACGTCGGACGTGGTCGGTGGACAACACGTTGAAAAGATGTCACCGCGATGTCGTCAGATCCCCGACCACCCCATTTGGCGCGTCCGGTGCGCGCAGTGCGCACGAAAATTCGCGATGACGCGCCATGGACGGGATGACGTCCACGTGTTTATCAAATTCGCGAGGAGACCGTCGATGTATACAATGTGTGTGCACGCGGACGCGTAAAGGGACCCAGAAGTGTTCGTGACTCGGTCAACACGAGCAGCGTTGGCCTGGGCACCGTGCACCGTGCACCATGCACCGTGCAACGTGCGTCCCGTGCAACGCGAGCGATCCCGCTCGCTCGGAAAGCAGCTCTTTACTTCGTCAAAGCCACGACAAGGGCTGTCAAAACTGCCCGTCCCGCGTTTCCGAATGTGATAACAACATTCTTGAAAAACGTTTGCCCGGCGATCTGCTACGGACAGCTTGCTGCGCCGGGTCCTCGATACAGACCCGACTCCTCCGCCAAAACGGACGCCAACTTTGACCCGACTAGATCAATTTTTTTTTCCGGTCCGGTGCAAACCGACCACTAGAGTCTCGCAGAAATTCGTGAACCAGATTTGAAAATTTTCTACTGTACGCATCCCACTCTGGAAATTCGAAAAACTGATCTCTCTTGCGTTTGCTTAACCCTTGCGACACGTTGCATGCAATTATTATATTTACAGAAATTTTCAAACGATAGAACTATGTACAGATTCTCCCATTCGGATGTTTTGCACGAAAATTATTTCCCGAACCACGTTATGTTTCGAACAACGCTTGCGAAAATAATTTATCATTTTCTTAAGGAATGTTCTTTCAGAATTTAGGAACTAGGAAGTATCTAAGCCACGTGTATTTGGTTTGAAGTATTAATAAATAAATAAATAGATAGATGAAGCTTGCCTTTTTCGAGATAGGGTATCTTAAGGTGGTCACAAATCTTTTCTGGCTGTGAAAGCACCCTTCATTTGTTTTTTATATGTACATCTTATTTTAGTTTTTGTTTAACTCTTCAACACACGGGTGAAAAGTACCCATTTTTTTTTACGTAACGCTACTGTCGCTATATCGCATAAAATTATCACTGGTAAAAAAAGAATTCTAAGATCATTTAAAGGAAGTTAAGGCAGCACACTCTGAATTCATAAATTCGTGCACAGAAGGGTTAATTATTTCGGTCGATTGGTACAATTTGAAACTAATCTTCGTAGTACTTTGGCACCGGCCAGTCGAACGTGAACGACACTGTTCGTAAAATGTTTGGTGTGACATAATAGATGGACCTGTGGACATAGTAGTGGACCCTTACTTTCCTGGTGGTAGACTAGCCGGAGAACGCGACAAGCTACAATGATTTTCTGATTGATGAACTGCCAAGTCTTTTGAAAGATATTTCTCTCGCCACCAGATTACGGATGTGGTTCGAGCATGATGGTGCTCCTGTCCACAACGACCGCCGTGCCCGGATAACACTGAACAGTATGTTTCCTGGCCGTTGGATAGTAAGAGGAAATAGGATCCCCCTCCACCGAACTTTCCAGATTTAATACCTATAGACGTCGTTTTTGTCGAGCTTCATGAGAGATACAATTTTTCGAGAAGATTCTCGTGAAAGTATGAAGACAGACTAGGGACGCCTGCCGACGAATTACGGCAACACTCGAGAAAATGAAACTTTTAATGCTCGAATACAATAGGACTCCGTTTATTTAAAAAAACGATTCAGACAGTTCAGACTTTTACTATAACAAGATCTGATGTTTGTGTTATCGGACTTATACTCGCCTAATTGGACACATGGACACTCGGATTTCTATGTTGCTCAAGCTTTGACAAACAACGCGTGGATAGGATAAATTGGGCGTTGTAACATAATTCGCAAAATGAACATCGTTACACCTATTGCTACAGCAGATACAAAAATGAAATCAAAATAATTCTTTTTCCTTAAGTTTTTGTGAATAGGTAACAAAAATACAAGAAAAATTGATATTTATTTTCAACATATCGCGACACTTTTCATTTTGGTCATCTGTTCAAAGCGTATTTGGCCAAAACAAAAATAATAGTACACAAAAAGTTCGATAGTAAAAGAGTTTATAGTTTTATAATAAAAGAATATAACACAGATAGTAAAATACGTATCATGTCCTATAGTCGAAAAGCCTTTTAAAGATGCATAATATTTATATTAGTTTGCGATGGCATAGTGTACGTACTTCGAGATGTTAAAAGAGACTTTTAGCATGAAAGCGACTAGATACAAACTGCATTAAATATTTCTAGCTAGAATAATAGAATTCTTATCACGAAGTTTAAACAATAAGTTTGTATTGAAACCAGTTCAAACTTTATTTACTGTCCTAGGTGTAATTACAGGTAAAGAGTATGAAGGTGCAGTGGGGGAGGGATGAGCTTTTAAAGCGTTCTCCAATAAAAGTAGACGTTAATGGATATGGCCTGCGAACGTGAAAATTTTATGATAGCACTTATAATAAAAAAACTATTGTTCTTAAATGAGTCCTACTACCCTCTCTAGTAGCGAGATGTCGTATTAAAGTAAATTTTATAGTGTGGTCATAGTATTTTATCTTCTACAAGCTGAATCCTTCAGAAGGATTGTACCTAATATGCCATCTAGAAAAATTTAATTTCTTTTATTTTATCCAAGGTAATTAATTATTTATTTATTGGCTTACACCATATAAGGTTTATCAAGGGTATAGAAGGACACGAATTAGTAGCCTCTTTAATTCCACAACGATTTGAAAGGCAACGTATGCTGATTCCACGGAAAACCAAACGAAACTATCCACCCCCCCCCCCTCTCGGTTTTCCACGGGCTACTGAATTCCCGGAAGGACAAACTCCTTTGAAAGGTGGCCCCTTTTATGCATAAAAAGGTATTTCCCTATCGTTGCCCGGGATCGTGAAACCGAGCGAAATTGTTACGCAAGACGATCGTATCGTCGCACGGCAACCCTAAACTAGTTCGACCTCTCTCTCTTCTTGGACAGCTGCTGATTTGCATACTTATTTCCGATGATAATATTTACGTGTTCCTCGTGAACGTTGCTCGATCTATCCCCGCGTGAGACGTCGCAGTTTTCGACCAGAAAACATCCTTGGTCCGCTTATTTTCCTTTTGCCTCCTTTTTGTAGGAGAGGGGCAAGAGGAGGGTAAAAAAGATGCTCGGTTAAAGGCAACTCACCTGCGAAAAGTGCGGTGCTGTTGTGCCGCGGATCGTAAGGGCACAAACCCAGCCCATCGGTGTCGCTGTCTTTAACGTATGTGCCATCCTGAAACAGAAATTGGGAATATGTTGCATAATTTATGGCTAGATACAGGAAAAGTAGCATACCCCACCGCTGTCCCAACGAATTTGTATTATTTACGACTGTCACTCGATTGTGCAAACATTAATTTAGGAACTTAAAAATGTTAAAAATTCGAACACATGACACGAAGAACGGCTCGAGAAATTTTTAACGGTCAATTCAACTTTAATTTAAATTTAAATCTCTTTGCACTTTCACGGCAAAGCGGCTCGACTCGGTAGTTACAAAATATCGAAACTGCGATGAAAAGTTGCTTCACGTGTACCATATTTTCTAAATCTGAAAGCAACGAATTCTCTCCGTTTTTTGTTGTGTCACTAATCAAACATTTGAACGGAATCTCCAAAATTTCGACGCCGTGTACGTCCGATAAGTTACTAATAATAAATCCGAAGATTTCTCGAAGACTCTAACAAATACACTGTACCAAGGTCAGAAATATGAATGTAAGGACCCTACAGCTTATTTGCAAATAATAGCAGTAAATATGGATCGGTTTTAAGACGGATCTTAGAATTTTGACCACTACATTAGAAATATAAGTTCAACAGGAAATGCAGTATTAATCGTAGACAAGTGTACAGTGAACGGTTTCCCGCGAAGTTAACCCTAGCCTAAGGCAGAGTGCCTGTGTACCCTAGGGAAATTTCTTTGGCAGAATTTCCTCTCGGAAACTTCATTTCCTGCCTTTTTCTTCCGCCACGATCCCCACCCGCCCACCTCCGTTGACTGAAATTCAATTTGACGGTATCATTTTCCGCGTTAATGTAATATCCCCGAATGACCTTGCGAAATACGTAGTTATGCGCGCAGCTGGGGGAAAAATTCTTCTAAAATGATCTTTTCATTCAGCAGCGCCTCCCCCTCGAGGGAAGACTTCCGATCGATGAACGATTAATCTTTTCCTGTTTTCGGCTTTCGTAATTGGACGAACGCGATTCCACGTAATCGTAACTGACGCGATTACCCTCTGTCGCACTACTCGAAATTTACTCGGCAACGGTTCGTTCGCTGATACCTTGAATTCAAAAATAAATACCGTACGCAAAGACCTCGCCTAACTTTCCGCGGCGTTATGTATTTTATAAACTTTTCTCCTTACGAGATTACTCCCCGCCCTCGGATAAATGCTCTTCCAGCCTGATCACTGCGTTTTCCAGCGACTGTTCGGGGAAAATGGCGCCGGGAGTTTTGGCGGGTTGATCTCCCGCCGGAGATCCTTGTCGTGGAATATCCTATTAAATGTCGGATGCACGGTCACGATTAGATTATGCAAATAACACGGAACTGCGTGGTAAATACGGTTATTCGGATACATCAACGGCGAATAGACGCGTTTCTCTAATAACATCCCGCCGGTATTATTCTCAATAATCCGCCCGCCATTTTCTTTTAACGGGTCGATAGCAATCATACCTTCGTCTCGCCGCGAATTGATCGTATGGTAGTCTTTACTCGATACAGGACACTGGCAAGACCCGTGTTGTGGGCATACACCGAGTAAACACTGCACAGTGCATTATTTATACAGTGTGGTGCGTAACATCTTACACATTCGTGACTTTCGATAATAAATTCAATTTATAGCTAGGGATTCATATCTTCGATGTAACAGATCTCGAATACACGTGCAAAATTATAGGATTATTCAGATCTAATTTGAATAGCGATGTTTACACTCTTAAAGTTAATTTTCCCGAACATATGTTTCTGTTACAAAACGCAAAACTGGAGTTGAAGTTTCTTCTGGAAAAATTTGACGAACAAACCGATTTATGAGGAGTTGAAAAAAATCTTACACACGATTCGTCTTGAAACGGCCCCTGCAGGAGAATGCCTCGCTTTTACAACGAGCATTAAAAAATTGATGTGCGATTTTTACCGGTCGTTTTATCGCACTTTCAATGAGAAGCGCGCCACCGGAATTAGGTTAGTCGAAAGTACACCGCGAGGAGATTGCACGGTCGAACTTTTATACCTTCCTCGTGTGTAATGCATGCTTAGTGTACGTTGGGTGTTTAGTGTGTGTTCAGCGTGTGTTTAGTGTGTATTTTGTATGTTTAGAAACGTGTATTACTCCCCCGTCGCCTTATCACTTCCTGGTATCATTCTTGCATGTTGATGCATCGCCGCATTAACTCTTACGGGATATCGTTCTAATGTTATGCACACTAAACCTACACTAAGTATTAAGTACACACGAAACGTACACTAAGATCGCAGTCAACACGTGCATCATGTCGGCAGCACATTTTTCATGCGAAACGCGATAAAAAGATGAAAAAAACTTGCACGTCGATTTTTTAAGGATCATAAAGACGAGGCTCACCTATAGAAAACGTTTTCAAATTATTTTTTGAATTTCGCGCGGTTGTTTGAATTTGTGAAATCGTTTTAGTACGAAAACCAACTTCAATTTTCCACTGCGGTTTTCGACGTGAAAGGGTTCTCGAAAAAAAAATCAATTCAGAGATGTGAAAGTAGAGGGTTGACCGTTGAAAATGGTTCCGGGTAAACGATCGTCCGATTTTTTTCATGAAGTTATAGCATTTCAAGGACCGATAATTGTTCGATCAAAATTCCCCGATGCTTTAATTTCCTGGTGCACTGTAGCTAGGTTGCGATACTTCACATTTAAACCTCACAAAAATGGCTATGATACTGTGAACTATCAAATTTAATTTATTGGAAGCTCTGTCAAAGGAAAGAAAACTTCTCTCATTTCAATATATTTTTTTTTATCTATGGAAATATGAATTCCACAGTTGGCAAATAATTTATCTCTTTAGATTTTATTTGTACACTTCATTCCCCAAACTGAAAAGAAATAAAGTCTAATTTCTGTAGATCTCTCGTGCAAGCTGTAGTATTTAATTTATTATTCATCATTTTATTTACTTTATTTACTATTTGGCTTGTCCTTTTTCACCAGTTAAATTTTAATGAGAACACGTTATTTTATATTTAAATAACAACAAATTCGTGTTACACAGGGACTGGCTGAAAAATACAAAGTTTTTCAAATTTCTGCAAAAGTAATTTTTATTAAAATTTGCTCGACTGAAGGACTTGTTTGAAAGTGAACAATATTGATTGTGCATTGGAGGAAATGAATTTCATGTGTGCTTTGAAGAAATGGAGCGGTGAATTTTATGCTGATGTGTTTCATACCTGAAATCCTTAATTATACATTTCATCTGCTGAGCTACTATTTTCTGGCTGCCTTTTTTTCTTTCTTCTTCGTCTTTTTTCAATTATGAAACGTATCAACTACTACTCCTACATATTAATTAATAATTCCAGAAATACATTCTGTCGTTTAATATAGATAAAATAAATAGATCTCCGCACCATTACGCGCACAAACAGACAAGGCTATTTGTTCGAGAATGAAATGTTTTTCATTAAGCATTGAGTATCTAAATTTTGTAAATAAATTAATTCTACCAAAATAGCAAACGTTCGCTTACTTTGTGAATGGTAAAAACGTAATAATTTTGTAATTAATCGAAAATATTCGGCAACATTTAGAGCAACAAACTTATAGAAAACGTTTTTCGAAATTAGTTGAATAAATATTAGGAATTACTTTTGTTATTAACACTAGACATACCAGAACCGATCAAATGACCGGTTTCACATATTTTATATTCCATAATTATCGAAATTACAAAGATGCTTCCATTAGGAGTTATTAAATGTTTATTGAAGCACATATTGTAACACAAATTGCGAGAAATTTAAATAAATTCAGTCGTGTAATTCCTATAAAACACGCGTGCCAGTCGGAGATTATTTTGTCGGGAGATTCCCGGACTTGGACGGGGAAAGAATAATTATTATATTATTCGCCTCGTGTTGCAAACCGATCTTTTTTCCGGCTAAACAAATAGTACGGTTTATAACGGGAATGGAAGATAAGATCGTAAAGTTCAGCGAGCCGTTAACTTGAGCATAAAAATAAAATTTCGAACTCTGGAAAGCACGAAAACGTAGAAATACACGGGTCGTGTTTTTACTACGCGGGCGCGTTCTATGCCGCAAACGGGAACGAAAAACTGCCATGGCGTGTGTTGCTGTTTCACCCGTTCACTCAAAACACCATGCTCGAATTTCAATCATTTAACTGCACGGACGTCGCGATCCTAAAATCCACATTCGTCCGATTCTTTCTCAATGAAATGTGTTTTTAGACGAAAAAATATGTAACTGATACGAGATAAAAAAAAAGAATAATCTCAATGTAACCGTTGCCGTGCTTCCAGCTATAAAAGTGAGTATAAAACGATCATTCTTCGATTGCGGATTTATGAAAAAAATCAGTAGGTCAGATGTGAAACAGTTAATACACTCAAGCAATTTAAAAATAATGTTGCATCATTTCCGACTGACTAAAATTATAAATGTTCGACAATATTTATTTTGCATAACAAATGGGCATTCTAATTATTATATTATTCTACTTTTTTCAATCGAGAAACTTGTTTTGCGCAACACAAAACTGTAATAATATGGTAATAAGTAGCTTTTCTTTCGTTACGTTTATAAACAAATTTTATCTATCTATATATCTATTTGTGGGTAACGTTCCAATGGCATTATAAAAGTTCCTCGAAATAGTTAAGACACAACAATCTGTGCGAGGTAGATTTTTGAAAACGACGTTTTCCGTTACTAGAAAAATGTCCGTCAATTTCTACCTTTATAGGAAAAAATAGGATTTTCTTTTAAAATAAACGAATATAAAAACCTGTCGTAGTGGACTTTGAAAAGCACCATGCCGGACAAATTGTCCATTGTTTACATCCAAAAAACTGGGACCACCATGAAAAAGATCCAGTAACGTATATGTGACATATTTGTTAAGAATAACGCTTTAACGCTTTCATTATTAAGAATTTCAAAGCACTTACATCATTTTTGGCTTTTTAATTGTCTTTCAAAAGATAATTCAAAAGATAAATTATTAACTATCGACTGTGGATTATATCATGCAGTTATAGCATTTTTGTTCTCTTAAAGCTCAATTCAGCCTTTACTCGTTAATGTCCCAAACATCTAACCTATAATTGTCTCAGAACTATCCTCATTACTCGAGTCGGTCAAGATATACTAAATCATGTTACATGGCAGTGCCCAGACTATGAAAACGAACGTAACACATCAGAAACAAAGCTCCTCAAAGGCAATTACTGTTTCCCTCTTTGTATTAGTTCCCTCTTATGTAAACCTGATATGAATGGTCTGAAAATAATTTATAATTTCCCTAAACAATGTTGCGTCAGAATTTAGAAACAATGTAAACCTATTTAATGCAAGCTAAATGTAATAATACTGTACTTGCTATATAAACCGCTTGATTTACAGCAATAAATAAATAAGATATACAGTCGGTGACAAAAATAAATGGACAGTCAGTGGAAACAGATAAAAATGAAGTTTATCGAATTAAAAGGACTGTTGTAAATTTAAGTTTTATTTATTAGACTTATAGTGTACAGGTTATTTCGTGAATATGGAAGTTCATATTTTCATCTTCGTGACAACATAAATATAACTTAAGTTCCTAACAGTCTTGTTAATTTGACTAAACTTCATTTTTGTCCCCGACTGTGTTTCATGGGCGTGCTAATATGTACCGTCGATGGCGTGGAAGTTGAAGGCCGCCATCGTCTTGCGGTTTTCGAATTCTGCACTGACGGCGACGAGGCGCAAAAATCGAAAAAATCACGGGCGCACGACCGCGAGCGGGTATGTACTTGGCAGCACACAATCGATACATTGTGTGCACGCGGAGAAGCGACGTCGAAATTGGCCCGTTTCGGTGAGCACACTTTATTCCTCTTCGTCCTGCCTCGTCCTTTCCCGTATTTGTATTTCCTGTGAGGCGTCTCTCGATGAGTACCGCGTGGTCCGAGCCAGCAAGTTCAACGAAAATCCGCACGTTTGCCCAATAATTCGTTTCTTCCCTGAAAACGTTCGGCCGGAAGTCGGACGGAGCATTGATAACATCAATCATCTTACTTGCACTGTCCATTCACAATTAGCGTTTGAAATATTTTTCTCCTCCGGCTGTCTTTGGAACGGATAATCGTCCGTTTTTCGAAAGAACAGACATAGCTGAAGTGCACCAGAACCCCGTACAACGAGCTCAAAAATCTGTTTAAAATGACTAGAAATTTGATTCTATTTTAAGCTTTTAAATTCTTCAATTACACAGCTACTGTCACGGAAGATACAGTCTTTGTAAACAATTTTTTGATCGCGATATATTGGAGTCTACTGTGGTAATAGCTGTCTGCCCCACTTCTACTACTTCAAACTTGCAACATAGGAGTGGAGTGGACAGCTATTACGTCTTCGGCTCCTTTCGATGAACAGATCACTATAGCCGCACAGTCGCCTTGTATCCGGAAATTTTATTTTATCTATTTTAAAATATACCTTAGCCACTCTTCATGGTTGCTAAAACCTGAGCGCAGTATTTCCTAGACAATTTCATTTTTTCCTTTCTCAAATCTTCCAGCAAAATAGAAATAAAGAGATTCAGTTAAACCTTGTATTTTCTAATTTATATTTTCATAAATGTATGATTCATAATGTGTATTTAATGTCGCAAATAACGGATCGATCAAACTTTTTCATCGAAATACTGCTCATCGTCTTTTTTCATCATCTGTAGTCAATGTTGGTTGATAAAAGTGATATCCGACGTTCAGTTATACATACAAATAAAAGGCGGGCACATAGAACTGCATGAAAATATAGTTTTTACGGATATTGCGTATTAACGTTTACACACGGAAAAGCAAACTGTAAAGCATGAGCAATAGAAACTTCGATTTAAGTAAAAAATGGCCTGTATTGGTTTGCTGCGGTGTTGGTTTTGTTTGACCACTCTAGGATTAAAATGTTATTTGCATTAGGTTGTTTTGCATTGATGTAACTGAAGCGATCCATTCGATTCGATACGTATGTATGTATCAGTTCAACTTAAGCGAAATGGACTTCTCTCATTGATAACTGTTATGAGCGATCGAAATGAACTTCTCTCATTGATAACTGTTATGAGCGATTGAAATGAACTTTTCTCAACGATAACATGTACCAACAAGAGAAAAAATGTTCGGTTACTTATAATCGTTGTTTATAACCAACATGATTTTAGTCGATAAAATACTTGTTATCCCGCGATTTTCCATCTTTTTGGTTATAACAGTCCCTCTATTAAATTGTGCGCCTCCATCTCTGTCGTAAACGCATAAAATCCGCGATATAGTAATCACAACAGATGTTGTACCAAAAATCGTCAGAATCTTTGATAAAACATTAAGGAAACGGTTGATTTCTCCAAAGGAATCGTACACGTGAAATCGATTACCGCGTTCTGTTGAAAGCTGATCGAGAGTTCGCGATCAACAAACGCGTAGACAAGAGAATCTCATTTGTTCGCCACCGTTCCGGGTATCGCAATGCGGAATCGACTTTGATTTCCCTTTTAATCTCGCGAAGAGACTTCGATGCGTCTGCGAACAAAGAGCCGCCGCGCAGTGTCGCGAAAGTTAATCCTTCTTGATCCGCTATCGAGGAATCAGCGTTCCGAGGACGAGTGGCGGAGCAAATTATTTCAGATGGCAATATTTACAGGAGCGAAACCGAACGGAGAGACACGAGTGCGATGGGAACCGGGAACGAATGGCGTGACGGCGAAACGGGAAAAAAAGTTTCCCGAATCAACTTATCCCGTAGGAACGGAGGTACGGGGAAAGAGCGTTGCAAACAGAATGGAGCAAACGCTGCGAAAGAGAAGGAGGGAGAGAGAGCGAGAGAGAGAGAGAGAGAGAGAGAGATAGAGAAAGGGAAGGGGGACAGTGAGAAAGAGATATGGAAACGGCAAAAGGACTTTTGTTCGAGAAAAAGAGACCGGACGAGTGAGACGAAGAAACCAAATACAAGGAAATGGAGGAAGAAAAGTTGATCCTGGCTGGTACGTGAGATTCGAGACAGTCACAGGATACGATGAGACCCGCCACCGTGTGACGCGAGGCAACGCGAGGCAACGCGAGGCAGAGAATGCGTGCTCGTCGACACGGCCTCGTGCAGTCGCGTTCCAATTTCTTTATATGCATGATGGTTTACAACCGGCGGTGTTCGCATTCGCGGCATTATCGCGGTTGTCCACAGTGATCCCCCTTGCACGTGAAATTTTTGAAACGGTTCCGCGGGTCGTTTCCGGTGCGCCGTCGAGAGCTGCTGTCATCCGCAGGGAGGATTCAACGTATTACGGGAAGATAATGAAAATGCTTTTCGCGATTTAAATTTTTCGTATATTCGAGCATTCGGACGCTTGTGTTCCTATTCAAATGCTCTTCAAATACTTCGATCAAATATTTTCGGAACGATAACGTTTGTCGCCTTTGACTGTTACCGATATGCTCCGTCGATAACCCCTTTTCTGTCAGGAATGCCAATATGCATAATATATCAATATATATTACGACCCAGTAAACTCGTTAAAGAAAAATAGAAATTCCCAAGTGCTGTTTCTTAAGTATTTTGAAGTAATAGTGTGCAGATGTAATAGAAGTATAATACCAGAAATAATAAAAAATAGGAGTAATACATAGTAATAGACATTATCGGTGCCTATGGTGTATGGTTTATTAGCGGTATGTATTGGTTCGTCGTAAGAAATGTATTTCTGCCATAAATGCATCAAATCTGTAGTTCACTTATTCTACAGTTGCGCAGAAGCTCAACAGAAGAAGGAACACTGAGTACAATATTAAAAATCTGTTAAATACACACGTACAATCAAGTTACATTTGGCTCTAATAAATCAAGTGTCCATATTTGTTAATATAATTTCGCGCGACAGGCGAAAACATAGACGAATTGACAAACGAGAACAAAGTCAGATTAAAACATGAACTAGAAATTCAAGTAAAGCGGATCGTTTCAAATATTCATTCAGCTTTTAAAGGCTTTGAAGTAGAAACAAAAAAGAGAAGTCCCCGGAATAATCCTTTGAAATACGAATGAAGTTTCAGTGTTTCCGTTTTTATCACTTTGTCCTTAGTATTTATTTCGCAACGACTGCTGCTACACGTAATGCTCAATAACTACTGGTAATACTGGTATTACTTCTCATGTCAAATTAATTACAACGTGCCAATCGTGACTGTATAATAGCTCGGCTATACATCTCGATTTTTGTCATTTGAACAGCAAAGAAGTTCGCCAAACAAGGGATAAAATAATTTTGATATCGTCGTCGTAATCACGTTGATGATATGGATCTGCATCGAAATTGTCGAACCACTCAACAACGATATAATTACAATGGAGATGTCGGAATTCGCCATCGCATTTCCGTATTGATCGAGCCGCCATCTTTCCAACTAAATATCGTATGAACACCAGCGCAGAAATGGAAAATTAAGATTGCTCCACGCTGAATAAGTGAAATCACTACGTTTCACGTTGATTCAACAATGAGTTAGTTACGATTTTTTCACCTTCTCTGTTCGTCAAAAGGACAATGACAAAAATCATTGTCGCACGTCACGCGAATCTATTAACTATTCGTTGATTCACCGGCTGACATTAGCAGCAGGTATTCGCGCATTTGTTTGAATCGAATCAGCGTTCATGGATGGACTCCAGTCCAGAAAATTAGCGTGTTCCCGTCCGACCAACTCCAATTAGGAGAGTTGATGCGGACATGCAATGCGAAATGGTGTGCATCGTTTGAGTCCGATGCACGAAAAGGGAGAAACAGGAAATGATATCGCGTACGTAATAGAAAATCGGATGCACCAGGCTCGACTGTTCAAGACAAGTTAACAGGTTTAGGCTCGCGGACGATTAAAGTCGTTGTTTCCCGGTCGAAGGCTTTCTTCATAAGAAATATTAACGACAACAAATTTTCCATCAGCAAGTATAGTCGACTGTGCTTCAAACATAGTTGGTGCCTCGGTAAATATTCATGAAACAATATTTAGTGGATATAGTTGTGCAATGCACAGGGACGTGTTGCAACATAAACGTCATTCATTAATACACAATCAACTTGTAAAAATTGCGTCATCGAAATGAACACTGTGGTATTGGATTGTCTTGTGTACATAGACCAGAGTTGTGGATGACACAACAATTTTTTACCGAAAAAGTAATGCTATCTTACTTTCAGAAAATAAGATACATTGTACTCGAATGTCAACACTGATTGTTTGTCGTGAACAGATGGCAGTCGCGCTATCGGTGCTGTTCAATCAATCTGGAAACATAATCGTTGCGCTGTATGTGTGTTCAGAGTTTGGAGGTAGTTAGTAATTCTCCTGCTGAGAAACAGGGAAATCATGTGTCCCCCCAGGTGATGTAGATACGTTCAGCTTCGGTTTACTACATCGTTAATAAATGATGAATTATAAAATATAACCGAATTATCGCTAGATTTACATATAATAATTTACATGGTAAAATGATTTTCCTTTTATTCCGCCGTTCATGTATTTCTAATCATTATTAACGTATACCAGACCGTATGACTAAAATTAGTGATTTCACTATCACTAGTAACTAGTTAGACTAATATCGGTGACGAAATTAGGATACTGCATAGACACGAGAGAAAAGTAAAATCGTAATTTATTAGAAAATATTTTCAAGAAAGCCGGCTGGATATGAATTAAAAAGGGGGTTATTAATTGATTAACCCTGTCTCCGAAATTTAAGTGGACACCCTAAATTTTGTCCCCGACAGTATCGCTGCTCCAACTTGGCGTTAAGCGTACAATAAATCGAAAACCATTCTCTCCTTATTACACTCAACACTAACTCCGGCAAAAATGAATGATGATTATTAAAATTGGAGAAGCCTCAGGCTCTAAAATAAGTCCCGATTTGTCGTTGTAATATCTCTTTTAACAAAATTGTCCGAATTTAAATATCGACGACTTCTCGAGAATAGAAAATCCAGTGTCGAAACAATTTTTGGTTTTGCTGAAATTAAAAGAGACAAAACTGTTTGGACCACGAACGGGTTAACACAGTTCGAAGAGGCAGTGATTCTCATCCGCTGTCTGGGCGTGTGTGGTCTGTGACAGTAATTATTCGTCAAGAATGCTGAAGCAGCAACGGGTTAATATTCCGAGGTTCGCTCGCGGCGGGTTTCGTCGAGAAAGCTTCGGTCCCGATCGGTGGCCTGCCGGTGTCCTCGGGTTCAAGAAGTTCCAATAACACGGATAGGAGACAAGGGAACCTTTCTCTTCGTTTTCTTTTTTTTTTGTTCCCACGGAACGACGTTCTCAAGGAAGTTCGGCGAGGGCGCGGCCCGACCGGAAGGAAAGAAGATCGCGGACCCCGGTAACCGTGCAGGTTTAACAGAACGCTTTAGGGCGAATTCGTATGCCAGGACCGTGCAGGGCTCGCTTCGCAGTCCTCGATTGAGTTAGCGAACCGTGCGAAGAGTCGCGGTATACGCGAATCGCTCGTAAAATCGGAGGGTTTCCTGCGAACGGTCCCGAACGAGGCGAGGGCCGATGAATACGTGATATCACCGCGCTTTTTCCGCCTCTGTTGCGCCGTAATATCGTCCTGTTACCCGTTCAATGTGCCAGGGATTTCTGGTGCCGCCTTTTAGGACTTCTCCTCTGCCCCCCCCCTCTCTCACATCACCCTCTTTCCTCCCTGTCTCTCTCATCTCCCCTTCTTGTCGTCCTCCTTGCTCCATTTTCGAACGAAATTCTCCTGTCGGACCGGAGAAAACGCTTGAAATACTGACAAACCCACGTCCCGCATTCAGGAATTCATTAGCCGCTATTAACCTTCCTTTTCGCATGATTGTTAATTTGCGACGTGCCACCGGCGCTGTGGCGCGCGATGTCCATTCGCGTTTTCACTCCCGAGAGGAATTTGTTTCCACGAAGGGTCGTCTCTGTTTTCTCCCGTTCCCCGCTGCTAATTAATTATGTGTATTCGTTCAGCCGGGAACGTGACCCTTTGATTGCTGGAATACCCGTTTCCTCTCGCGCGTTTCAGAGGAGCAGGGATCGCGTCCTGGTCGGCGCGGCGCGGCGCGGCGTGGCGGTATCGGCTCAATAACATACTCTTTGATAGCATTAAATGAGAATTATACATGTGTCGACAAGCGGGGATGAAATACATTGCTCGGCCAAATAGTAAGACGCTTTATGGTCAGATAAACTTTGTATAGGGCGTTTGGGAAATCGTGGTACAAGGGGATGATTCCTCGCGTAAAATCTACTCCAAAATACGAGGCTTCATTTTCGAGAGAATCGAGTTTGAAAATTCGTTAAGCACTAGTGTACTTAGACCGCAATTTCCATCGATGCTTGCATCCGTGAATAGGATATGGTATGCCTTTGATTAGTAGGAGTCTCTACATTTTTTTTAGACGTTTATTTTAAAGTGATCGCATTAACAGCTAGGTCATTAGCAACCACATCGATTACAATTGAATCTAAAAGAGAAGGTTACAAGTTATTATTTACATTGTGGTGGGTTACAGCAAAAAACAAATTTATAACATTTTATATATATCGATCGATTTAAAAAACAGAAGGAAGTTTCCAATATTGTTCTCGTTTAAATTTGTCATGAGGTTATTTTGGATGGAAAATTTGTGTGTAAGTGCACGCATACCTAACGAATTTTCAAGCTGAAAAAACTATGTTTCTTATTTTCGACTAGATTTTATGCGAGGAATCATCCCCTTGCCAGTTGTACCACGATTTCCTAAACACTCTGTATATTCTGTGTTTTTTGCTACTTCGGTCTGTTAGTAAAATCCGTTTGTTGTCGTCTTCCGCAGTGTTAAAAGATTTGGCTAAAACAATAATACAATGAAAGTGAGGATGAAAAATGGAAGTTTCGTTTCGAATACGGTAGAATTCACCGTTCAACTGATTGCCACATTTAATTAACGCAATATCCGTGACAATTGGCGAGTTCCAGATGTGCTTTCACTTTATTAAACATGTCGCTTTGTTTAAGCGAGTTTATGGAACTGTTTCATGTACAAGCAACTGCACAACTGTTGTAGATAATATTTATGAGTATTAGAACGTTGTTAAAGCAAACTCGATCTTTAAAGTCGAGTTGTTAAAACTGTTAAAAGTTGTTTTTTAAAATCGAAATACTTGTTGAAAGTTACAAATGAAAGGAAGACGAAACGTTCCAGGTAGACTGTAACACATTAAATAAACGTTGCCAATCGAAACATCTAAGCGCATTCTTATCTGGTCAATCGCGAACAGTAATCGAGTACCATTAGGCATTGTACCATAATGACAAAAATACTATTAAATGGATCGCTAGGCGTTGCACTTAAGTCGCGAACATCTATGCAAATTCGTGTCTCTAAATTTCTAAGAAGCAGAGATTACTCGGGAAAAACACAAATCTCTAAATTCATGTCTCTAAATTTCTAAGAAGCACAGATTACTTGGGAAAAATACAAATCGCTAAATTCATGTCTCTAAATTTCTAAAAAGCAGAGATTGCTCGGGAAAAATACAAGTCTGAAATTTCATGTCTCTAAATTTCTAAAAAGCAGAGATTACTCGGGAAAAGTACAAATCTCTAAATTCATGTCTCTAAATTTCTAAAAAGCAGAGATTACTCGGGAAAAATTATTTGAACAATTTCACTGTGATATTGACATTAACATTTTACATTTCACTGTGAACAGAAAACGAGAGTGGGTGTACGGCCGGGTCTGATAAGAGACGCACGCATTGTGTACGTTTATCGAATCGGTATACTAATTCAGAGCTGAACGAGAGGGTTACGCGTAATCGAAAAAAACTGCTTCCAACCGAATAATGGCCGGGATTCGCAAAAAATGTTGCATTACGAATATTGTGCATTCAGTGCACGAGGTCGTCTTTCGACATTCGAGTAGCCTATATCCGATTATGTGTTGAACACACGGAGGCTGGCTATGGTCGACCGCCGATGAAATGTTCAAATAATTAATACCGCTGGTCGCATGCAGTCGGGGCGTTTTTCAACACTGATTACACATCATAATCGGCTACTTCCGCGTAGATACGATTTAATTTAGAACCACGCCATGTTTGCCCGCGCGATGTTTTATGAAGCTCGCGGAATCGAAAACGTTTCGATGTACAGTGAATTCGAGGAGTTCTTTGATCCGCGCCGGCGAGGAGCGTAAATACATTCGTCCTATATTTTATTAGTCACAGCGGCAAATGCTGCCGAATTATTAATCAATTAATATTATTATGAGACTTTCACCGATAATATTTGTGGACTTTTTCTGATTAAAATGATACCAAACACGATACAATTCGGATCATATTTACGCTAATTTTCGGATGATATAATTGTAATGGGAAGTAACCTTCATCGTTCATTATACAATGGTCGGAATTATATCACATTTGGTATCATTTCAATCGGAAAAATTCCACAAATATATTGATGGGAGTCTCGTAAAAACGAAATGAATAATAAGTTGTAGTGGGGACGATCCAGACATCGGCGATATATATATCGCAAATTCAACGTATGCGGCGTCCAGAGCGAATTATGATTGGCGCGGCGATCGATACTGCCGATCATGAAAATAGCGGCGACATGTTTGGCCCTTTTTGCTCTCGAAGGGAGCGCAAAGGTAGCCGGGACACCCTCTCGGAGTGGCAACGACCGACTACGTGTCTCGCACGATCGATTATACGGATCGAGTGGCTGCTCCCTATTATAATTGAAATTTTTGGATTACAGCTAAGCCGAGGTCCGATGAATTTCGCTCGAGGATTATGATCGTCTCGGCAGATTGGTGGCCCAAGTATCTGCAGATTCATTAAGTTCTCAAATCACGTTAACGTGGTACGTTATAATGAATGGAATTTTCTAGCTCGATCGATTGCTTTTAAATAATAACGTTGGAGAGAGCGTTTTAATACGCCCGTTACAGGGACACTGTAAATGTTTAGTCAAATCGCTGTGCACGTTCAGCGCGGTGGCGTTGCTTGCTTTTGCGAAGGAGAAACGAAAACCTAATTTTTCTTCGCTTGTTTGCGCCGTGTTAATATAGCCAACGCAGAAAAGGGAAAAGATAATATGACCGGTAAATTAAAGCTTTCCGTAGACAACTAAATCATTACTGTTATCTATGGATCTGGAAATTGGCTTTCTTGATAACGTGTACATGGACGACCGAAGAAGCTCTTTAAACTTTCAATTGTATTGTATTATAAGTTACTTTACCGACACTACTGACCCTATTTCCTATATTTGCTGGACTCCGGATTCTTATGCAAAATAAAAAGTTTGCGACACAGAAACTAAATATACATATTTATCGCTAATAATTTGAATGTAGCGAAAATACTATGCTAGAACCCTTGAAACCTTTTAAGTTTTTCACCTGAAAAAATTGAAATTGCATTTACTCTATCACATACGGGATGTATAACAAACAGTAACATAACTATTTCCGAATATTTAATTAATCCTAATATATTTTGCTGCTGTGTATATTAAGATTCGTACACCCGTGCAGATATTTTCCATTAAAACATTCTAGCTCAGCTTCTATCTGAAGTATGTACAGAAAATTTTTGAAAAATCAAAGTTTCGCGCGAACAAATTGTTGTGGGAAGAATCCGACCAGTTTCCGGTTGCACCGGAATTTCGGAAAAACTCTGTGCAGGCGGAGTGATTTACTCGGAGCCGATCGAAGTTCCCGAAGAAGCCGGCAGGAGTCGTTTTCGCGAAATTTTCGATGAATATTGAAGCAACGGAAAATGGATTTACAGCAATCAAAATAAAATTGATACTTGAATTCCTCCATTCGCCGGCGACTGCATGGCTATGAGTCGATGGGAAATATCGGTTCGCCGTTAACTTGTACGCGAACGGAAAAATAAGATGGATCGTTTATTCTTCTGGGGAAGTTCGAGGCTTCGTTTCTGTTCCATTCCCGAGATGAAGTTCGACCGCTTATGTGAGTCACTTTCAAGAGGACTCGATCCGTTTTCTTTCATTTTCTTACGGCGGCCCCTTTTGCCCTGTTAGGGGCGCACGAGGGTGTATGGCACCTTGGCTCGCGGGGGCAAACGCGGCGGGACCACTTTAGCGGGAACTGTGTAATTGCGAGCGGTCCGAGAAACAGTATCTGGGAGGTAAACGGACAAAAGGATAGCAATTCGGAACGACGGCGATCGCACCCCCGATAAGAACGGCCTCCGTGCACCCCCGTCGCGCTCGCCGATTTCCGTGCTCCGCTCGTTTTCGATTTTCTAATTTAAAAATTGAATAAGCGGACGCCGCGGCCAGGTGCACCCTTCCGTTTCCCGACCAGCAGTGTTTTCAATCTCGTGCCGGTTTTTACTACGTTCCGATTCAGTTCGACGAACCACAGCCGCTTCGTAAATTATCTGTGGAGACAGTTGGTCGTGGGCTCTCCTTTCGCTAAACTATTCCTACGCAACAACTTTGGAGACACAGCCACCAGCGAAACTGAACACGCTTTTCACAATTTTGGGAATATATTTGGCCAAAATTACAAACTTGTAATATACACGTAAACAGTATTATATTATTTATATAGTATTGTAATACTGTACTAATATTATATATAAAATTATACTAGTATAGTATTATATTAGCGGTACCCATAAGTAATCAATTATTTGCAAAGAATTTGTTTTGCCTTTAGTTCTGTACCGATCGTTGAAGAGGAAACACCTATTCTTTTTGACTTCAACAAGAACAAGTACAGTGATTTCTCTATATATGTCGCCAAGGGCTGGATAATAAACGTCGCGGAATTATCCCCAATCCGCGGGGTATACCCCGAGTGGTGAATCAAAGTTAACATCTCGTGAAGAAACATTTACAGCTATAAATTTAATTTCAGGACGTAGGAGTACGAGAAAAGGGAAGCTCTTGATGTTGTTATGAATTTACTATTTGGTATGAAAAATTAACTTTGTAAAACGTCAATCTCATAAATTGACCTTATCTCGTCGTTGGATAATTTTCATGACGCACAACTTCCCGGAAGAATGTCAGACTGTTAAGTAAAGCTTGCGCGGTGATATTTTTAATTAAAGCGATCACAAGTAAATTAAAGTTGAGGGCGTGGTCTTGACTTCAATGTAAACTCTGCAGTTATGAAAAGCTCCCAGTAAAGATAAAATTAAAGTGTGCTACCCGATTGAGAGTTCACATCGAAACAAGTATAATTTGTTCGATACATACGCATACTTATCACTACACGTTCGTATAATTTAACGGTAGGTAACTTAATTACAATGCTAGATTCGAATTTCACTGATTTGTACAATAATTTCTTTTGGTTATGGACGGTCTTAAACTGAGCTATTTACGTATTATGTATGTTAGGATAATAAAGACTTTGGATATCAGCGGTTCAGATAATCGAGGTCTTACTGTACATTATTAAAACGTTACACTTGAATTATTGAATCGTGCGACTGTTTCGATTGCTTTCGATGGCAATTTTTAGAATCAAATTTACATTTTTGACATAAAATAACCTGTATTTGTTTTACAAATTAAATATAGAATAAATCAACTTTGACTCTGCTCCGTGGATGCTGCCGTGGCGGTTTGTAGCTTTGGACTGAAAACGTTTTTCGGTATTTCGACGCAATTATTTACAGACTCGTATAATCCCCTGTAATCCAAACAAGTTTATGACATTGCAAATCAAATACAATTCCCGTTTATAGATTGGTCGAAATTGAACATCGATCGATGTGACTAAGTGATTGGGAATTTCGAAATTGCATCTAGCCCTGCAAATAGAAAATAATTTACGAGTTTTGACGAGCCAGACATTTAAAAATTTTAAGTAACACCGGTATTACATTCGGAAAGGTCAAATTGAAGATTGAAAGGAGTTCCTGTTTGCACGGGGTAATTGTTCCAGTAGTTAAGAAATCAAGAAAATTTAATAATGCTTTAAATCCCATATTTTCTGAAGATTTCTGAATTATTAAAAGTAAATCATCGATCCGTTTCCTTCTTACGTTATTTTCTGAAATACGGTAAATAAATTGCAAACCAAGTACTTCAGTAGTGATTTGTTTGAAGCTCACGAGAAAGACTTGTGTCGTGCCCATCGCTACTACTGCACCGCCCACCTCGTCTCATTAGCAACGGAACAGACGCTTAACGAAATTCGGTAGATCTTTTTGCCGCAACCTGAACCTCTCTTCCTCTACGACTTTCTTCCCCGCTTTCTCCGCTGTTCGAGACGCTAGAAAAATTCGTCTCCCCGATTGTCAAACGAATTAAACGGCAATCGAAACGCGCGCGCTGCGCCAAGTCGGAAACCATGGGAACAAAGCTCAATTATAAATCCCGTTTACGTGCGATCCGTTTCTTATCACGGTCTTAAACTTCTTCTCACCGAAGGCTAATTATCATTAATTAGAAAAGTTGGCCGGGCGGCTGGCTCAGCGCTGCCGCGCCACGCCATGCGCCACGCCGAGCCGATCCGCGCCGCGCCGAGCCGATGCGATGGCTGCTGGCTCAGGACTAGCTCAACGCTTGCTTCCGCGTGGCCCGAAAACTTTCGCGGGAAGAAGCTCGTGATAAATTCCGTTGTGAAACAATAATTGCGAACTGGCCGGTAGATAGCTGGCGGAGCTTCACCTCTGCCGTGAACGATGCAATTTGTACGGGGAAAAAGCCCCGGTGTGCATTTACGTTTCTTTCGGCATTATTTCGCTGAACGATAAACGCCCGCGTGATTAACGACGCTAAATACGCGCCCAGTTCCTTCTGTTTACCATGGATTTAATTCTCCCGCTTAATATCCCAGCGGTTTCGTTATCTCACCGAAGTCATCCCTACATTCTGTTTTCTTTTTTCCCTTCTTTATTTTATACGCGAGTGTTCCGCGCGCGTACAATGAGCGCATTGTTTGCGCTGTCAGCCGAGCGGAGATTCCGGGGTCAATACGCATTATCGGAACAGAACTCGCGGTTTTTGAGTCTGAAAATTAAGGTAAAATCTTATTCCACAGCCGAATCCACCCGATATTACCGTTCGAAAGGCAGAGCCGATTTCGGGGAAATTTTTGTTATTCCTGTGCCTCGATGTTTTAGTGAAACTAGGAAACCACGTAAACCAGCAAAAAGAAAAAAAACAATGCTATCTATATCTCCCTTTTTTCGAAAAACAAGTCAACTTTAGGAAAATTATATTTATTTCAGACATCTAAATGAAAATTGAAGATTAGCTTTGCACCACAAAGTTTTATATAACAAACCTGTAGTCTGTAATAGCATTTCTGGATCGAAACGAAAATTGGAAGTAAAATCGGACATTTCGCACGCGACAACCGAATACGAGAGTATCCAGGAGAATTGTACGAAAAAGCAGAAGATATGAAAATTAAGAAGGTTTACAGTCAAAAAGGTTGATCCTTGAAGAAGGTACGGAAGAGGCTAGAATGAAACGAGCTAACTGAAGAAGAGAACAGAAGCTAGAACACGCCGGAAAACTCGGAGAAAGTGGTGAAGCAATAAAGGGAGAAAGTGCAGGGGTTCGTGAGTGCTTAAACGTATACCGAGCGTACCGGGACCGCGCGAAACTTTGGGGAAAACATTAGAAACAGGAAATATTATAGGGAGACTTAACGGAAGTCAGGAAATAGAAACGCTGAAAAAGATGTGCAGAAAGTATAAAGGATGTGGACAGCTGAGGTTCGTGCAAGCATCATCGCCGAATGCATTCGAATATTAACTTTGATTGTTTCCATGAGAAAACTGGAGACGGAATAGAACAGAAGGTGCAACGCTCTAAAATTCACGATTGCAGAAAATTATACAGGTGGCACAACCGAAAAGAGGTCTACATTAACACTTTGATCGCCAAATTAGAAACCACAAAAATTCCATAAAATCAGAGTAAGTTATTTAATGAAATAAAAATTGAAAAAAGTTAAATGTATGATACTGAGTAGTCCTCCAACTTTCTTGCATGCTACAGATCCTAATAAAATTTGTTACAATGAATGTATCAATGTAAAAATTCATTTTAAAATCTGGACAAATAATTCCGTCACCCACATATGGGTGACGTGGCATTCAGCGTGTTAAAGAATGAGTCTAAAATATGGCACGAAATTTATTTGTATGAGACTCTGTTATCGAGAAAATCGACTTTAAAAATCCAAGTTCGCATGCTCAGCACGCGTGCCGATAATTATGAAAGTGGTCTAACAAGGGAACATACCAAAGCGTTAATCACCGATTTTGATGAAACTTCGGGAAAAGGTAGTTCCTAGAAAAATATTGGACACATCTCTTTTTTTAACGGCAATTATCCACTTTTACGAGGTGAAAACAGCCCTCGAAGTTAGGAGTCGGAACTATTAAAGCTGTAGTGGTGGTTCAGCAGGCAAAATTGTGTATTTTCTTCATACGGAACACGTCTGCGAAAACACATTTGTAATATCACAATTTCTTTAAAAATATCTTAAAAAGTAACACTCGTTTCTTCATTTCTTTTCCAATTCGATGTTAATCTATTTCGAAAAATAGAATATTCAGAAGAATATTAGACAAGACATTAGAACAAGACACAGATAAAACAGAATCTTGAATAGCGCGTTTTGAAAATGTTGGATGGAGTTTTCGTGAAAACAGCCTAACGAAAAAATTTTATTCTGTATTTTCGACTCATTTTTTAATGTAGAATCGCCCTGTTTCCGGTTGTACCATCAGGAAAACGCGAAGAGCCTAATAATTGAATATTTTCGCGCAATTACGATTTTTGCACAAACTTCTCGAATGTACAACTTTGTTCATCATTCTCTTCGTTACACGTAGGTACTTTTACACGAAGTTACAGCGCATTAAATTTGTTTAAAGCGAACGCAGCTGTTACAGGCCCGTCTCGATTGGCGTAACGTTGCATTATTTAGAAACTTCGTCCAATATCGTTTCCCACAATGATAGCATAATAAAGCATAGCGCGCAACGCCCCGAATTCTACCGGGAACATTGTAAAGGAGCCTTTCACCAGTTCGAAATTGCATTAATTTCAATTTAATGTGTGCATCTCTTGAAATTCTCCAACGATGTTGTAACACGGTAAAATTTCGCCAGCGCAGTTTATGATCGTTCATAAGCGAACGACATTTATATTAATACGTCATTAATTTATGGCTCGAACGTTGGCCAGTTGCATTCGAAACTTCGCGATAAAATAACCAATAATTGCGTAGCATCGCGCGCGCGAGCGCTCGAGGGAATGAGAGAAACACTCACTTGTGTGCGTTCGCGTGTGTCGTCGGTCTCTTTCGCGATATCATATTCGTACAAAGCGCACAGAAAAACGGATCATAATTTGTTGCCGTGGACTGGTAACGCGCGAATGAAACTGACACGATATCGCGTGCGCGGAACGAGTGTCGCGAACAATTCCGCTTCGGAAGCGAGGACATCAAAACGTAGAAACATTCGTGTTTATACGAATGCGAATGTTTCGGGGCGGTGCGCGCGTCAACGATCGGAACGCGAATAAGTGATCGCAAAGACTCGTCCTGCAAATCATTTGTTAAATCCTCGAAAGCACTCCCTTTGTAACGCGAACATTGTAGAATCATCGCACATGCTTCTCTATGGAATTACTTGGTCCTCGCGCTGAAGAAATAAAACGAATGCTCGGTTCTCGAAACACTTCCAATACTGCAACAGTGATAATTTCGTGGAAAATGTAATCTTCTGCAATCTATCGTTCATTTTATTCTCAGATTTTTCTCAGGCGAGGGACCGAAGTTTTTTCTCGGAAATGCTTTACATTCGAAGGTCTGTGCAAACTTTGAAAAATTCTTCTCGTCGCTGCAACCACCGCCAGTTTACAAATTGAAGCTGCCCGTCTACAACGAACCCTTAACAACGAACCCTTAAATGACGTACGATCCTTTTTCAGTAGTTTTATCGAGCTTCGACTAAGAGGTGTGTAGCAGAATCGAATTTGTTCCGCAGTTTTGTTCCATGAAACAGTGAATAAAAATTGAACATTTTTAAGAAGTATTTCGGTGATATTAACGAACGTGTATGCTTTCGGATATTTACGGTATACGACGTGCATGTTACGAGTATCACAAGGTTTTCGTTTCAATGTGTTCGTAACGTGTGTACACAGCAGAAACGCACATAATCTGCAATTTAGTCATAACATAAAATTAGCTTGTGCAATAATTACGAAGCTAATACGTACAACGTAAAATAATCAGCTGCAAATGCAAATTGTGTAGCAGCAATAAACATGCCGCTAAGTTTACACATTTACAGTGATAAGCGTGTAAATGCAGCTTGCGTCACGCAGCCGGAGCAAACTATCGTTTCCACATGTTCCACCGTGAGAAAATTCCTCCTATTTTTAAAACATTGCAAAACGATATTTTTGGTTCCTTTCCATTTGGATTCGTTATACTTTCATTAAATTTGCCGATTTTTAAAGTGTAAAGCAAGATATGTAAAATATCATCGTTGAACCTTTTCTCGCAATTATTCTAAAGACCGTACGAATATTGAAATGAACGGGAGTAATTTTCCTTTTCCTATCGATTTGCAAAAGGTTATGTCAACGTGTAAGGTGTTCGCGACGTCCATTAACACTGTCTGGATCCTATGGACACATCATAGCGAATCCTTTTACCGGAGAAAAAAGAAAATGAAATCTTCGCTAAAATTTTCGTACATTATATTTCGCCGAGCTGCATATGGCGCTAAGTGCATTCACAGTCGCATGATGAGCGAGCGAGAGATAGAGGGAGACAGAGAGGGAGAGAGAAAGAGAGAGAGAGAGAGAGAGAGAGAGAGAGAGAGAGAGAAAAGGCTGATGAACCCATTCCAGAATCGTGTCCACTGCCTTCTACAATCGCGCTACCAATCCCAGATAGCGAGAAGGTACGGAGGGGTTGGCAATGCTGCGAACACCAATTTATCAGAAGAATCTGTTAGAATTAACTTCTCTAGAATGGGAACGCGAATTGTTCACAGCTCGCGGCGTTGCTTGTTCATCTCCGTGGAAACAAAAGCGTACGCAAAACTAATCGTATAGATGTCCTCCGCAAGCACTTGCTGCATCTTCTGTAAATAGGATTACAATTACTTCGTCGCACTCGGAAAATTTCAATAGTCGGAACGGCTTGCTCTATAAATCTCCCGACAGAACGATAATTATTACGAAGCACCGGGGGGGAATCCGGTGAAACGAGTTTCGTCTTTTAGTGTTCGCGAGCGCGCGTGCTGTTCCGACGCTGCTCCTAAGTAAGAAAACTCGGCTACAAATTGTACACGCCTCGCTCCCCTTATCCTTCTCGGACGACACCTGTTCAACAACGATTAAAGACACCCCCTGCGTGACAATATATCATTAATAACGCCGAATCGAGATCCCTCTGGATATTCAATTACACCGTCAGTCTCGTAATCAGCGGCGCACGCTTTGAATCAGCGACCAGAAATAGCGGTTCCTCTTATTTCTCAAAAAATATTATTTTATTTCACCGATCTGAACTCAAATCATGTAAGATCTCAAAAGTCGAACAGACGTAATTTTTAAACTCCTGCATTGAAAATTGATCTTAACATCGAGGTTACGAACATCAAACGTCGACGACATCAATGGTTAATATTTGACGAGAATATTGTCACAGTTCGATAAATAATGCTCGCGGTAACGTAATCGCGGTCTTATATGGATGGCGAAGCGGTCGTTTACCTTACCCTTGAAAATATCGATCATTTCTCGAGCCGCGCTAATGTTAGACCATCGGGCTTCAGTTTTCCGTGAAGCGGAATGAAATATCGTTTACTTCGGGGAACCCGAGATCCACGTTGTTTCAAGGTTCGCGAGATTCTCATTGCATTCGGCGCTGATTGTCAGCGCGCGGTCACGTAAGCAACGTTGGCATCTTTATTTCGATCGCGACGAAGCAGCAACAACAGATCCGTCGAAACGCGCTTCGGGTCTTCCGACCCGATGCGAATTATGTCGCGAGGTGTTTCTTCGGGGTGACAGAATTGTACGGGGAACCTCGGGGCTTCTATAATTATTATTATACCGTGAGATTTATCACGCGTGAAAACAAACGCTGCCTCGCGAGCGTCGCGATATATAATCCGCGATTACACAAGGCGTTCCGAATATATCGCTCCCGTTTCACGATAGGATGGCCGGGTTGTCGAAAAACCGGCGCGCGCGTTCGTGCGCCTGTCTCCGCTCATGAATAATCATGCGCGACGAAACCCTCGCGGGAAAAATTTCAGACATCCGCGCGAAACGTTCGCGCTTCGCTGAAACGGGTCTAATGGTCTTATAGCGTGAACAGAGTCTGGGGTATAATGGTTAGATGTTCAATAGCGCTGATTACCAATTTGGGTGTCTGTACTGGTTGCATGACTGCAGCGATAGCAGAAAAAAAGATTTATAGTCGCTGACTGGAGGAACACTTGTCACAGCGAAACGTCCAATATAAATACGATAAAGATAAGCGAGAAAGACGGAAATTAATTTAGTAGAAAAAATATTAGCTTCAAGTATGGTGGAATATTGTGCAGTGGAACGTTACTGAAAGCTATGTCCCAAAAGTGGTTTATTTCCTTGGAAAGGGTGATTGCTGGCGCAATTTGAAGTGACTTTTTCCTTTGCGAAAATGTTCTCCGCGGCTTCGTTACGGAATTATTGACGAAAAACGCGGACCAATCAGAGCGCGGCTACAGACGACGGATTTCGGTCTGGCCAATCCCAACGCCACGTTCAGCGCGACCCGTCGCCGACTCCCCCCTCCCCCCAGCTACAGCCGGGCTCTAATTGGTCCGTGTTTTTCGTTAATAACTCTTGAACAAAGCCGCGGAGAACATTCTCGCAAAGGAAATAGTTACTTCAAATGACCTCAGGAATCACCTCTTTGAAGGAGGTACAACTGATACTGTTATTATATATTATTATATACAATTGATAATGTTATTCGGAAGAGGTTATTTATAATTGAAGTTATAAAGGAAGGAGGCAAGATAAGATCTGTAAATTTCTTTAAATTGAGGCAATGAAAAGCTACATTTGAGTAGTAATGAAGAAGTTTATAAAGCAATATGTGTGTCCTTAATACAGAGATGAAAGGTAATTTAATTGTTAGATTTATTATTATACCTTACGGACAGGGAACAATTCCCGAAAACGCTGTACGCATATTCTATTTACACACATGGAAACATATGCAGAGACGCTTGCTTTCATACAATTACTGGCACGAAATACCTTTAATGAGAATTCATCTGGAAATTTGTGTCGTCAGGAGAGTCGACCGATTTTGCCCTCAAAATTCCGGAAACCTGCCGGAGAATTATAGGAATGAGCGACGGCGCGGGGTACAATTGCGAAAGCCGGGACCGTCGGAATTGTCGGTCCTTTGTTGAACACAAGCGGAGTTGTAATAAGTACAATGAGATAGAATCAAGTATTATGTCATCTAATGCGCCTAATTAAATTCTTGGAGCCGGGTTTAATTGTAAAATATCACTCAAACAGTTCTTAATACACCACCTACCCCCTCCCAGTTGTTTTATGCGCCAGTACTTCCTATGGCATAATTGAAACTTCGGATAACGAAGAATGTGTCTCCCGTGAGACATGGTAATTTCCTGTTTCCTAAACTGAACAAACTGACTGTACCGCTTGCTTCTTACAACGTGTTGCACAAATTATGACGTACCCTAACCGTCTATTATTGCTGCTAAGAACGGAGAGACTTGTTCCTGTAATTATTGAAAAAGAACACTTTTCACGAAACAGTTTCAAACGTTTTTAGTATAATTTCATATGATGTTACAAGGAATAAAAAGTAGAAGATACGAAATAAATATTAGTCTATTTTTTAAGAGAATTTATATCTTTATACGCACGATTTGTGGTATCATGTATTAATAATTAAACATTTCGCATACAACCATGTTTAACCACTCGAAGAAACGGACAAGCTAACTTTGACCTAGCAGTTTTTATACGGTTCTAAAAACAACAGAAATGTTTGGACATTACCCTTGGCACAATCCACCCCGTACAGTGAAGATAATGAGATAATTGTTGTTTGAGAAAATATGGTTATCTGCGTGTAGCAATCTCTGAAACTTCCTCCATTGTTCAACGGTAACCACAGTGAGTGTGTTTTATGTTGGCCTTGTGTTAATTTCCTAAGAATAATAAACTAGGTCGATGAAAATTTGGCGTCTATTCTCGGCCAATTTGTTATTCGAATATATTCGTTGCGTAGATGATTGTACTTTTCATTATTTAAAACGAACTCTGCGTAAAAATGTATCGACCTTCATACGTCCGAGATCTAACAGTCAACGAGGTTAGGTTTCGAACATATGAAGGCCAACAGATTTTCCTGCAGAATTCCATTTAAAGAAATCAAGGTGACCTTGGAATCTCCGGAACGTCTTCACGCACATAAACAATATTTTCCCCTATAGATCATGCAAGTTTTGCACAACTTTCTCGTATTGTTACAAGTTACAGAAATATTCAAGGTGGACAAAGTTATTGCCCCACCCTGTATACTTATATCACCGCGTGACATTTAGAATCTCGCCGACTCAAGTATAAATGCCGCAGTTAATACATGCTGAAATAGTAATCGATGTATCACAAGGTTCTTTCGAATCAATGATCGTCTGAAATGGTGAAGGGATCGTTGACCTTGCAGCAGGATCTCAACCACGGTTTTCTGAATGAGCGCGCGCGCGCGCGTGTGCAAACCAGAGCATGCGCGCGTTCGTTGCCGCCCGGTCCCGCGGCGTTAATTAATTAAATTAATCAAGCGACGCGGGAAGTGGAGAATCCGTCGCATTAAACCCCGTACGAATAATAATTGCGCTTTAGCGGAGGAGCGGACAAAGTCGTCGGGTAAAAGTTTCACCGTGGCGAGCACGATAAATTCTGCGGTAAAACAATAATCGCCGGGAGCATCCCTCTGCCGTTCCCCGGGTAAATAGCTACGGGGCTACCCCTGTTTTCGGGTATAATTCGTGGGAGCCAGGGATAAACCGAGTGTACAGGTTGTATACCGCGGCCCCAGCATCCTTTCGACATTGTTTTGCGACGATCAAAGCGACAACGCTTCCCGGGAGGGGAAACCGCGCCTCTAGGTCGCAACTTATTGTTAATAACGGAAGACCGGGTTCCCCGCGCAGGGGCACGGTAAATGTCAAATTAGCGTGCAAAGATGAAGAAGAATATGAGAACGCACAATGCGCGTACAAACGTCCTGGTAAACGTCATGGAAACCGATAGGGAACGACGGCGACATTTCGGTATAACTTCTAAACTATCAACACTAGAATTACCGAGTAATAAATACAACTGATAAATATTGCTTTGTAATAATGACAAGATTACGTCTATTCAAACCTAATACCATTTTTATTCTAACATGTGTTTCAATGAATCGTTCAAAAAATTATGATGAAAACATTTTTATAATTCCAGTAATTGTAAAAGAAAAAATTAGGAACCAGTCATTTTGACTGGTTCGGTAGTTCTAGTGTTAAAGATATCGAAGTGATATTTGGGAAGTGATATTTATGATGAAAACATTTTTATAATTCCAGTAATTGTGAAAGAAAAAATTAGGAACCAGTCATTTTGACTGGTTCGGTAGTTCTAGTGTTAAAGATATCAAAGTGATATTTGGGATGTAGAATATATTAACAAGTAATTTTATTTAATGGTGCATCTTGCCGAGAGAATTCCAAAAATCGGAGTCTTAACGCGAGCAACTCACTGGTTCAGAAGTTATGCGTGTTTAAAGTTGAGCAATTGTAAGCGTTTTTGACAGGTAGGGGCGCCGCTACGAATTCAAACGAGTAATATTTATAGAATTGAAAAAATACAAAATACTCTGATAAGACTATGGTCAAACTGTCACCGAACGCGCTCTTGTTTACAGGATTCTGTGATGACTGTTGATAGAAAGTCTCGCGCTGCAACGTTTGCATAAGATACTAAGTTCAATCTACCTATCAATTTCGTTGATAAATGTTTCCTACAAATTGCGATCCCGTCCTGCAGTTGTTTATTTTTCCGCGAATGTCGGATAACCTACTGCAAGGTTATTTATATTATTGTTAACCGTACCACGGCCGGACCGGTCAAATAACTGGTTTCACGGTTTCTATTTTGTAATTATTGAAATTACAAAAACGCTTCCATTAGAAATTATTAAATAAATTTCTTCATTCACGTAAAATGCATAAAACAACGTATACCAGTCACAAAACGGTACGGTCAATGTTAAAAGGCACATATTTGGCTGTTGATTGTCAATTTGTTGAAATCTCTTTGAAATTTTATATTACCTATACCGATACAACATGTACGCAGGTCTCGATAATCTAAATTTTTATTGGCGAAATTTATTCGATGTTTGTCAATTTTCCACGTTTTCAAAACCGCGCACGAACGCCATAAATGGCGAGAAAAATGGCTGGAATTAATTAAATCATTAATTCCATACCGAAGATTCCGCTGGAATAAATTGCATATAAAAATAAAATTTTTGCGTGCGCAACTGACTGGTCGGACGCGAGCTTGTCACCGTGAAAAAAATAATCGGATTAAAATCGCCATATTTTTCAGCTATTAACGTCTCCCACTCGATGTTCTCAAACGTACTTCCGGTGACAGTGCCGTAATTTAATTCTCACAGCTTCATTCGGCCCGACACAATGCGCGTTCGAACTTTTTGTAATGTTGTTGTAAAACACGTTCCAAAAACATGGAAAACATTTCGATTTGAAATTATGGCAAATCGAATACTGCTTGTTTTATTGGGGAGAAATGCCGTTCATCGTGTTAATAAAGGAAAATACGAATAGAGTAGCCGCGCGTCGATTGTTGTAGCACGAACACAAGTTTTGTAGAAATTTTTGTACAGAGAGATTAATAAAATCGACGATTGAAATTCGGTAGTATTTAGATGATTCAACTGTGTAAGCCGTACTTCCGGTTGAACGTCACTGTTAGAGTTTACGATTAATTTATTATTTTACATTATCACTCGATTTTTCACTCGATCTAATTCGAGCAACCGACGTCCGTAAATTGTAAATCTACAATTGTAAAGACTAATTTGCAATAAAGAAAATTGTAGGACAGTTTTTCCTTACATCCCCGTGCTAGGGGTTTTACCGTGCTGATAGTAACATGTATGCGGGTATAAATCTGATAACAATCGTAGTGCCACTGCTTTTTACGAGTTAGGAGACGCTGTGAATGCACAAACATCCGCAACGTACTTATCATGTGAAATCTACCAGAAGTACTATAACGCCCTTGTTTCAAACGAAAGCTACGTTTTAGTATGTTTTGGAACTCTAATCCCTTTAAATGGCGACAATTGTAAACTTTTCGCAATAATTTAATAAACCTTGACCGATTAAGATATGGAAATGTTTACTACAAGTAGAAAAAGTACACGATAGTCCAGACATTTGAGCTGGCGCCATCAGAATGAAAGCAAATATAATTTTGTTAAAGTGTTTAATTGTCTATTCAGATTTCTTCAAAATGATATACATCTTAGGAATGTTAATCATCGAAAAATTGAATTTTCAGTTGCGTTTAAAACATGCATCCAATCGAATGACAGCAAATGGTTCCGAAATGATCTTTTTGAACTTTGTTAGTTCCATAGTAATTTAGAGTGATTTTTCTTTTCTATTCAAAAAATAAATAGTGGAGTTTACTTTGTTGATCAATTCGACGCTTTCTACGTGTAGACGTTGGTATTTATGTGTCTGTGTGTTTGTGTGTGGAGAACAAATAAATATGAAAAATAAATATTAATCCAATCGTGGATACGCGGCGCCATCAGAGAGTAAATATCGAGAACTTAGGCCACCTATATCACGGAATTCTTCAAATACTTATTTTCGGTCCCCAGTGCAGCTCCGAAACGGTATTTCATAATACTTCCGCGCCATTTATATTTTAGTGGCTGAACTGGATATGAAAGATGGAGGAGAGAAGAGAAATGGTTAAAGAATAAAAAGGAGAGGTGCAGAACTTAGCTTATTGTTAGATAAGGATTGGTTTTACATTTCTTAGTTTATCGTCACGTCATTGACCGATAAACATGGTCTTTAGAGATATTACTAAATAAACATATTTATTCCTGTACACATTATTTGATTCTGGTGCTTCTTGAAAATAAATTGACCATTTATATTATTGAAAAATTATGCATTCTTCAATACTCACAATATTTACCATAAGTTTTGACGATTTATTACGTGATATTTTCGTAATAATAAATTTAAATGTCTTTTTAAACAGTTTCTTTATCGCGTTATATGGAGTTATATACTTATTAAAATTTAGTAGTTAAATTTCTGAACCAGTTATTAAATTTAATTGCCATTATCAGTAGACTAATAAGAAAACCTATATATTTGTGATATTTAGCATTTTTAGCAGTTCTACTTTGTTTTGACCATAAGGAATATTTTAGCCAGCGAAATGAATTGTTGCTTTACTCTAGTAATCTGGGTCAAAACTCGCATTCTAGTTATTATGTATCTTATCGATCCCGAAAAGTCTGTGTATCACCACGGTTGAGATATTTTGGCGGATCTAATAAAAGCAGGTGAATATATTTCCCCCAGAGAACGGTCGCCATGTTTCTTCTTCCACTTACGTTTCTCAATCTCGAAAAACTTCATTTTCACAGTTTCATTATTAATAAGTCAACCTGTGACGACAAGAACTTTCGAACGTATTCGTACACTGCACAAAATGAATTCGTATATTGTACAATACAAAATGAAATTACTCGTGCTTATTTACTTCAGTTCGCCTCAAGAAATTCTTTAATTTAAAAGTTCATTTTGATTTCATATTTCTAGACACTTTGACAATCAAATTGTTAATTAATTTCTTTGGAAATTTATTATTCAGATCAATTGCTTCGAATTATTCACTGTTTCATAAAAATTTCGAAACATTGAAGTTAAACATCAAAAACCAAATTTCTTTTAACAAGTTACCAATAATCTCAGTGCTGATTAAAACTGTGATTATTATCGTTATATCCCTGGCGCCAGAGCAAGAAGAAAATTACAAATTGCAAAAATTTCATCAGTGGTGATAGTTTATTAAAATCTGTTCCTCACGTTCTCCGCATTCCTCGATTTCTCTCGACGGAAGCAAAATTTTTTGCGACGCTTGCAACGCAAAGAATTCTTTATCTGCACGAAACTTTTTCTCTCTCTCTTTCTCTCTCTCTCTTTCTCCAGTTCTCTCCTTCTCTCGCTCCCTCGCTCTGTGCATCCGATATGATATGTTCTCAGATACAATTCTTTTCAGACAAACAGAAGGATCTCCTCTGAGAAAGAAGTACCCTTCACGCTCAATCTGTCAGCCAAATTTATAACTTTGTGACATACTGAGAATAATGGGAGAGAGAGGCGCAACTTTAATAAGTTCTATTCCGATTTTTATTCTTTCTTTTGACAGCGAGGAAAACAGAATACCTGAGAATATCGTTGTTGTCGTTACAATAAAATCAGTGGCTCGAGTGTAAGTACAATTGAAATCACTCTAAAGCTTTTCATAAAAGGTTCTCATAATTAAATCGCTTGTTACCGTTGCACGTGCACAGTCCCGCGATATTTCGTTTGCCAGTTTGGAAAGTTAGCTCAGCGAAGGCTCTTCAATTTTGTTGCAAACAACGGGCCGATCAAATATTTGACCACTTTCCACGCGTATTGTCGTTCTCCGCTTCTAGGAGCAACGAAATTGAAACAGTTTTTCTGTTTATTGTTTTTCGGAAGAGAATTCCGACAGGAAAAATCGTTCGAATCAGCCGACGAAGGAAACAATAAGGCCAGGATTAATAACAGTAACAGTAAATAATAACAGCAAATGAAAACGTTAACTTGTAACACTCGCATACCCACTAGTCCCTATGATATAATTCACAGTATAGTTATATAATTCACTTATATACTATTCCATTTAATTATAAGTTGTAAAGTGTAACTACGACTTAAGTTGCATTGCGCAACGAGATGATTTTAAAAACGCTATATGTAATTATAATTCGGATCACACTTACACTAATTTTCCGTTAATGTAATTGCAACGGGAAGTAACTTTCATCGATCATTGCAGAAGTAAATATCATCGGAATTATATCATATTTGGTGTCATTTTAACTAGAAAAATGCCACGAATATGTTGATGGAAGTTTCATGAAAAAATGACGAAAAATGAAGAAGTTTTGTAATTGGATTAGTCTTCTGGTCTCACACCGATATAGCCGACAACGTTGTGTCCCGAGCTTCGGCCACTCACCGCGGTGGTGTGGGTTGTTCCACTGACTCCAAATTGTAAGGTTGGCGCTGACTCGTAACGAGAATTTACTGTATATGAGTCTGGATATTTGTTAGGCGGTAGCGTGAGTAAACTCTTTTCTCTCTGATGAGATCTCGGCTATCGCGAATAATTCCAGAGACAGTAGCGAGACATCGATGAGGGCTTGTTCAATGCAGGGAGAGCGGAGCATGCACCAGGAATAAGGTAATTTCATGGATGAGCCTCGGTCTCCAGGCAGCACGCCAGACTACAACTGTAGATTGGTATCAAGACACATCGGCGAGGATCCCGGAGGGGGCTGATATACAGCAAGTATATTCGTTAACTCGATTAGCCTTAATTAAGCGCCGGAGCTTATTTCGATCTGCCGGTTAATCGGGCCGTCTGTGCCGCATGGAGGGCTTGTCGTGACTTTGAAATAGACTCGAGATGCGGTTTCCATCGTGCGCCTTTGCCGGGCCTTCGGATCGGGAAGGACGACGACATTATGGAGAAACAGACAGGAAGTTCGGGAATCGAGGACCCACGGTTCAACGGCGCACCGAAATTAATTAATTGCAGCTCGGACCTCGGATCAGACGAAAATCAACAATGACGGAATCCCGAGATTGTCGATATTAGACGTCGGGTCGATCGATGGTACCGGGTTTTCAGTCGATATTAGACTGCTATGAGAACATGATCGCATCGTTTTTTCCGGTTATGGTACGATTACACTGATCGTCTCTTCACATCGTTATTTACATTTTAGTAGTCTAACTGGTGGAAGCTTGCAGGTATTTCACAAAATTGTTCTTCTCCTTACTTATCAGTAGACTGCGGAATTTTGTGCATTTATGACTTTAAAAATTTTCGAAACAATCCGAAAATAGAAAATCTGATAGAATTTAGGACGCTTTTTATGTATTTTGGATTTACAAAGATAAGCGATTTCCACTGAAGATAAAATTAAAAATTGCACAAACATCCGCAGTCTACTTATTAGGCTGTTGAAAAAATGTTCAACAGGTGGCAGCAAATGAAAAGGACGAGTAAAAGTAAATATAGACATACAATGAATACAAATTTTCATACATCTTTTTAGGAACCTATTGACGGGAAAACGGTTCTAATTATCGAGTCTGTGGAAAGAGTCTTGAAAACGTGATTTATTCACAGCAGATAAAATAATCCATCGGCTTCATTTGCTTGGAGCCGTGCCAAAATGATCGTTTCCTTTAAAATATTTGGGTGATCGGTGACTTATACATGGGGGAGACGTAACCCGGAGAAAACGTCTGCAGCGAGGAAGTCAAAGATTTTATTGGATGTTCCGGACGGAGGGTCTTTAACCGAAAATGAATAAATTATGCACGGGTTCGTAGCTGTTCCTCATCGATACCAATTTCCAGGTCTCGAGCTGGCTCGGAGCCGAGACTCTCCGACGAGAACTACCGGCTTCGCCGAATTCGCTACGCATTCGCTACGTATAGGCTCTTATCGATAATTTAATGGCGGCTCGGAGTTCTCCGATTATTTCGGCCGCGGCGTCGCTGAAATATGCAAGAGACGTGCTGCCTTGCCGGATGGAATGGAGGATAGCGGATGGCGGATGGCGGATGGCGGATGGCGGATGGCGGAGCCAGGCCGTGTTCTCGGGCCCGAAACGCGGTTTCAGCTTCCCGCGAGCACTAATATGTCGTCTGGACCGTCGGTATCGCGTTCCCTCCTCTATCTTGCAACATTTACTCGAGCGCCATCCGTCAGCCATGCAATTCGAAGTGGCGGGGAAAGTCGACGCGGCGCGGCGCGCGAGCGACCACCCCGGCAAAAATTAATTGAACATAGATCACATTTTACGAGGATTCGGATTAAATTGCTCGCCATTAACCCTCTGCGGTCTGTGTCTCTCGCGCGATAGACTGCTGCCAGCACTGACTTATTTCGCGGCACCCGTATGCAGCCGAGTGTTTCAAACTGCGTGCAATCGGTCACTCCATTTTTATTACAACGGTCGCCGCTGTTCCCTGGAAATCGATGGAACTTTCGCTTGATTCTCGCGAGGCTGCTTTCTCGTTTACTTTTCCGTTCGGTCCTGCACGCTCGTGAATTCTCGATATTTGTCAATAACACGGGTCTTGTCCACAACAGTTTAGCCAATAATTCGACTAGAACAGAAAGTTCCCGTGGAATGACCCAATCGGACGGCTTACAGCCCGCATTCCCGCCGAATTCCTGCCAGAGAACTGTGAGAACTTGTAAGGCACGCAGAGTACACTCGTATAACATGAATGTTTTCATCGCATAGTTTCGTTAACATAAACAGAAAACTCAACTCGTACACGTAACAATACGGATTTTTTGCATCGCTGCTCCGATCTACTGAAAGCCACTTTGGTAAACTTCTGTTCAGCTCGCAATAATACGCGCGTATGTGTTAACATAATTTTTCAATCTCTATAGGTGCTGGTGTGTCTATAACCAAGTGTTCATAAGGATTAATTATCTCGGTTTCCATGCTCGGCGATTTACACTGACCGTTTTATGGCCCCTCGAATTCTACCTGCGCAGACCCCTATGATTTAACAAGAAGTTTGTTGCCGCAAAGAAAATATGTCGGGCCGAGTGACGTTTAACGAAACAGTCACGAACATCACGAATTGGGAGAGTCGTCGGCAACGGAGATCGTTTGCGCAAGACCGAGGAACAGAGTCCTCGGTGTTTACCTCGCGGAGCAACGTGTCCAGGGACTCGAACAGGTAGTGACGATAAGATCGCGAGGATTTGTCACCCCAGGTGCGACGACTCTACGGCTTCCACGGCAAAATGGCGACACCGCGGCACGCGCGACGCCGGACCGAGAAGATCATATCCGCCCAGGTGAATCGTATTATTACACGTTGCTGCGATCGCGATCGTAGAGAGCCTCGGGTCGGCGTCACCTGCGAATAAATTCTAAGGATTCCTGGGACGACATTATGTGATCGGTAGACTACACATATTTTATCCACCTGCGTATCCTCTCGCCATTAAACTGTCTTGGCAATCAGTGAGTTTCGTTGTATGGGGCCTGGCATTGTCAATCTGCGCTGTTACACCTTTTCTGTGGACCAAAGATGCCCTCTTTTTCAATAGTTCTGAATTCAATTGCTGACAATACAACTGAGCAGTAACTGTTTCAACAATTCGAAAGGAATTATGCCACGGCAGTCCCACCAAGTGCAGAGTAACACCATTCTAAGTGACATGGCTTGGAACGCTTTATGTCATCATAAAGAATCGATTTTTCGTCTCCGGTAACGATCCTGCTAAGAAATGGATCTCTACGAAATCTGGATAGCAATGAAGTGCAAATTGATCGATGAATATTCTTGTTGGTCTCAGACAATTGATGCGGTACCCATATTCCTTGTCTATATGCCTTTCCCATTTCGTGCAGGTGCCTTTGTATAGTTGACCATGGCTTCTCGATAATTCTTGTATACTTAATTTTGGATCATAATCACCAGCAGCAAACCTTCAATACATCTTCATAAACATCGCAAATTTTCTTTGTTGTTACCGTTGCGTGAAATCCCGCGTGAAAATGAAAAAGTATGCAACGACGAATATGATCCTCGGAAGGTACGGGCGCCGCCATTTTATTACAGGGTTGTGAAAATAAATTATACGTTTTAGAATATTTTTAAGACACGCTGCTTTACCGAAAACTGTAAAAGAATACGTGTTTCCTCTTCGACGATCGGTACAGAACTAACGGCAAAACAAATTCTTTGCAAATAATTGGTTACTTACGGGTACCCCTAATATTTCCGTGCTCCGAAAACTCTAAAAGGCATCTTCCGGATACGGAATGTATAGCAGCGCGGAGCCGCATGACTGGATTCCTACGGCTTTAAATAAACGCGATCGATCTTTTCGAATTCTTCTGGCGACGCCGCGCCGTGCCAATTTATACATCGTCTTCGAATTACCTTCCACCGGTTCGAATTATATTGCGCGCACGTATTTATTTGCATTGCTGATACGAGCCGGCCACTTTTAGCGATCCCGCGTACGAATCTGGTTGCGACAAATGTCCCCGGAGCTCGCAGAAAAGAAGCATCGGGACGAGCCGATGGGAGCCCGCAGGAAAAAGGCACGGACGATAAAGGAAGCGAGCCAACTTGTACGTAGGAACGACTTTACATGGGAAATATATTTATTTCTCTTTTTCGTCTGTTGCTGAACAGAGAGTTTCGTGGAAACTGAGATCCGAGGGAAAAATTCCGAGCGCCGTGATTCCGTGAAATGAGTAAATCCCATAAGTCATTTACTTCTTTTGGCATCGGGATGATTTCAATACGCCTCGCTTTTCTCAATGTTCAACTTCCAATATCGAAAGTCGACTTCGACTGGTGTCACGTTCGCGAGAAGATTCTTACAGTAATACAATGTCTCCGACTTCTTGCAAGTACATACCCTGTTATTGAAATACGGCAGATATCGTACATTTCATATAAGACTCTCTTTTTTTTTATAGAAATTTTGTTGCTCTTTAGGCGGTACACACTTCGTTTACATAGGGTTTTTAAACGATGAAAAAATATATTTTCGCATATATCTTACTTCACTTTTAGTTTTTTGGCTTTTTATATTCGTTTGTTGATTTAATTTTGCTGAACAAAAATTTTAGTAGCACCCTCCGCCGTACCTCGGAATGTACATTAACTTACTTCACACTGCTAGGTAATTTAGTGAGCGTAATAAAGTCGCGTTGCCGTTATTCTTATTGTTACTGTTATCGCCATTATAATCATGGTCATCATTACTATTATTATTATTACCATGCTTTGCGAGGTGCGCATCACGGTTGGTAATCAGAGGCAAAAGAGCTTCATGTTTCGCCTCTCTTTATGCGCCATCTATGTTATTATTCCAAAGATTTCAGTGTCAGTTGCAAATATTTTCAGTGATTAAGCACTTGTACATACTTACTATACGTACACAAATCTCCATGGAGACTATCTAAATAGAAAAGGATATCTCATAAACTATTGAGAATGCGCGTAATTCAAAGGGTCAAGTGCACGAACTGCAACATGCATATCTAATGCTTAACAGAGAATTGACACGGGTACTCGAGGGTCTCGAGTCGTTCGTGAAGCACGAGAATTTCAATTCGTCGGTGGAAAAACTTTCGGCTGGCCACTCGATTAACCGCGCAAATTAACAACAGACTTTGCCGGGGATCCGTTTTCTTGAAATTGAGGCGGACGGGTTGTCAGCGTGCAGTCGACCCACCGACCGACCGATCGTGAAAGAAAGAGAGAGGGCTGGGGGGTGGTTGAAGAAGGGTCCTTCTTGCTACGCGAATGGGCCACTGAAATGGCTCGCTAAAAGCTAAAAGCCGGACGGACGAAAGAGCGGGAGAAGAGGGGAAGGGGATTAAACGGGAGACAGAAAGAACGGGGGTAAAGGACAGGGAAGACGAGCAAGAAAGAACAGAAAGAGCCGAGGGGGGAGGGGGGCGGGAGAGGAGAGAGCGAGAGAGAGTTTTTCCGGCGTGAGATTTACGCGAGAGGTCCGCGTGCACCGGAAGTACGTACGTATGTATACCGGTGTCTACGGCTGTGGAGCGTTTTCTGTTCAACCGGCCAGAGCCAAGTCGCCCCTTCTGTCTCCCTCAGCGCCCGGCACTACGCTTTCCTGTCTGGCAATTTCGTTCCTCTTGTACGAGGAACGAAAAGCGGGCGTGGCCGGGGCATAAATCGCTAAATCCCGTCCAGTCTTCGGTCTCTCCTCTCCACACTTTTTCAGCTTCCTTTTCCACCGGCTCGCCGACTTATGGGATGATACCGGCAAACCGGCGGACTACAGTTACCACTTTCCGAAGTCGATTGTCGTCGCTCCAAGCCGCGCGACGCGCGACGCGCCGAACGCTCACGACCGTCGCAGCGAAAACGCGATTTTGACGCTCGAAAATGGAAATTCTTTTTTGTTTTTAAAGAATTGAGCGACGGGGATGTTTTGAGAACATTCCAAAGGAAGCAAATCCGGAACAAAATTTTTTATCTCCCCACCACGATCAACTAGGGCCGGCAAAGTTCGAGGAAAAAATTAAGAACGTGAAATTGTCTCTTTTCGCAGGATTTTTCCAATATTCAAGTGAAATTTAAAAGAAAACTATTAGAAACAGCTGAGTTTTCGGTTTAGACGACAAGAAAGCTTACATCTTTTGGGATTCAAACGATTTTGGAAAAAGTAATTGTTATTGCATTTTGAAAATTATAGTTTCTTCGAGTGAGCATAAGTTTTTCACCTAAATTTGAACTGTAACACGTTGACGGACAGTAAAAGATTTCAGTGAGCTGCGAAAATAGACAGGCACTTTTTCTTGTAACTAGTTGTACTATTCGGAATCTGATTAGACATAAACAATAATAATAAGTTAACTGTCATTAGTAATGGCAGTTGGTCATTACTTTGAAATGTATATTAATTACAAAAACTTAAGGTTGTATAAAATTAAATGAATAAAAATTGGCTTTAAAATTTGAATGCTATGGCATTCGTGTCATTTTGCATCACTATGAAAATGAATGCTATGGCATTCGCGAACGTGTTAAGTTTGCATATGTCGGCTAAAACCTAATAGAACCTAGCAACGACTACACTGTGATGAACTATAATTTGTTGACTAACCGATGCAGAAAAATTCATTTGCAAAAAATTGCAGAAAATATGGTTTTTTCTTTAATTTTCATCATCCGAGTACCTCTATTAAAAACAGGTATATTAATTCCACTTATTCTATAATTTGTTAGAACCTGTGTAATTAATAAACGCCGTGTAAATTCAAATTGATTTTTGTCGCAATTTGAAGCTACAAATGTTACCTTTTTACCTGTTGAATTTCATTCAATTACCTGTAATGGTTTACAAGATATTATTTTAGAGCGCTATGCGACATTCAATTGCGACACAATGAGTCTAGAGAAAATACCCCCAAAGATGTTTTTAAAAGAAAAATAATGTGAAAACGTTGGTTACCAAATTGTAAGGAAAAATAAAACTTTCCCAAAACGTTTCTAAGTAAGATTACGAATCCGAATTTCGGCCACTTTTGCCGCGCAAGTGCTCCAGCGAAATCGCCGTTGGTTGGAAGTTTCTTTCATAGAAACGCCCCGACGCGACGGGCCGCAACGGGCCGCGGCATTTTTCGCGAGAGTGTGCGCCCGCTTCTCAAATTTTCTCGAACCTCACCCGTGGAAATTCGCCCGCAGTTTATCGACTTTCTTTTACATCTATTGCCGGTGATGTTTCTGCTCGAATCTATTCGCAAAAGTCGACCCCGGATTTCTGAAACCCCACCGAGCGGTCTCGCATCGAGAATTTTCTATCGCGTACGGTATACGAGCTTCTCGAACTAGTTTCGAGTTGTTCGAGAAGCTTTCGCTGGCTGCGTATTCTTCGACAAGGGTTTTTCTCATTTTGAAAGTCTTCAAAATGAAAACCGTCATGCGTTGTGTTTCTTAATTTGTGTCGGCACATTTTTCCCGGTAGGGTTTCTTTCACAATTTATTTATACAAAGAGACAAAAGATTCATGTTTTCCATTCCGCTTTTTCAGAACTCTCCAACAGCCTAAATAAATTCTCACTTTTTTTTCATTTATTTGTTTAATGTTGCTTCAACATCAAAGGTCATTAGCAACACGGTACATTTTCTTACAATATATTATACATATTTGTATCCTTGATATACTTAGCAAGACCGGAGATATACTCCTTAGAACTTAACAGAATAGGTAAGGATCTAGGCAAATTCTTACTTTATTTGCACTGAACGACACTGTTATTGTGTTCCAGCGACGGAAGTACACGAAGCTATTTCAAAATTAAACTTTCTCAGTTAGAGTTAAAATTCCGAACTAAAAAAGTAATCCAGCGACTCGGGAGCTCGGAGATATATGACAGTCGCCAGGATACAATCGGAATTCTTTACGATTCTTTCGTAAGAAGCATTCTTTCGGAATGAATACGGAATCGACGTTATTAAATCACCGGGTATAAAGAGCAAAGCATTATTAAACCCAAAGGAATAAAGAAGCATTAGGCGGGCCTACGTTTCTCGTGTCGCAGGTTTATCGCTCGCCAGGTTAATCCCTTCGCGTTTCTTCTGCCGTGAAACACCACGAAACACCGAAACGCTCGTAAACTATAGCACACCCGGGCGTACATTATTTTGATAAATTCCATCCGCTTTCAGGAGCCCTTTCATTCTCCGGGAGAGGCGTCGTAAATATGTCCCTCTGTTTCGCGTTTAACGAGAAGTAGACGGGGTCGACCGTTCAACGTTCCGAAATGCTCCGAGGGCCTTTTCAAGCCAGTTAAGGACATTCTGTGTCAGCCTGGGTCGGAACGAGGCTCCGCTGAGAATCGTCGGGAAACCGATCTCTTCGCAAAAGAATTTCATTTCCGAATCGCAAGATCCACCGGAGGAACGAGCCTTAAGTCACCCAGCCTTAAGTTCCGAGCTTTCCGAAATCTAGTTTGCAAGTTTCCCGATATTCGAATGAAGTTTTTTCGGAAATTATCTGATTCCGATTTTAAGTCCTTCGCGATCCCGCGAACTGACGCGGCATTAAACGAAACGTCCGTTTGCATCGTCCCGGGGAAGAAAGTTCTGCCATAACGTTCGAATCTCTTTTCGGAGTCTTTTATGCCTTCGAACTTCGTCGTACCTCCCTGAAGTGTGACGAAGTTTAAAATTATTCTGGAATGCGCGAATATTTCCATGAATCGCGCAGGTCAGAAAATTGATGATACACGTGCTCGAATTGTCGGTGACAATTCTATATTCTATTGAGCTTTCGAATTCCTTGGAATTATTTTGAATATTACCTCGATGCTAGCATTCGTCCGTCTCTTCGACTTTTGGAATTACTTCGACAACTGTAGAGAAGCAAAATGGAGGAAAACTCTTACTAATACTCTTGAACTTTCGTTTGAACCGTTTCTTCGTTAACCAAATAGTCCGCAAGTAATTCAGATGGAGCACCAACAATTACCGCGGTTGGAAAATTGCAATAAAGATTTCAAAAAGCGTGTAGGCGACAATACGGCATTAGTGAAGCTGAAGTTCGTAAATTCTCGAATGTAAACGAAAGGTTTGATGGCGCAGTCGTAAGGAATAACGTTCGCGATGGATTGGACAGTGCACGGTTATCGTTGCAGTTCCCTGGTCGCGGTCGTTATTTTTCATTTTATTATTTACTAAGGAGCAGTAAACCGCCGGACGGTTTACGAGCGATCCGCACCACCCTTTGATTCCGCGGGCGGCAACGCAATGATTTCATTTCTCCGTTCCTGTCGATCCAGCCACGACACCATTACGGTTCGATTCGGTTTAAGTCGAGAAACAAGAACTGGGAACGGTTCGACAGTTGTCGGGGACGTTTCCTGTTCTAAAAGCGGACAAGGATTTCCGTCGTCGGGCGAAAAGCCGATATGTTCCCGGATTACCGTCGCCGATCGGAATTTTCGGGGGATTACCGCGGAGCTATCCTATGTCTCGGCCGAGATTACCACGCTAAGAACCGCAAAGCGGCCGCCTTGCTAAAAATTATAATCACCCCGGCCCCGGCCACCTGTTGTGCCAATTATGTCGACACCTATAAACGCGGACTTGCTATCGAATCCCTAAAATCGAAACATTCAGCTCAGCCGACAGCGTCGATTAATTAATACCATTACTTTGACCGATTACGTCTTGGATCTTCGAGATGAGTAATAAGCAGACAACGGATTTCACGCGTTCATGACAAAGCTGAGTAGGTGTAGCTTAAAACGGTAAAAACATTAAAAGAATTTGAAAATCAACATATTCAACGTATTAAGAAAGAAAATAAATTTTTATTTCACTTCAGTTTGTCGCAATTCCGGTAGAAATATTGATTCTATCAAAAAACCTTTTAACGAATGTGACATTTTAAGAGACACATTGCACGAGTACAATTTGATTATTCTATATCATATTTTTTCTGAGATATCAAGGTGTCCTCGACTGTTTTCAAAGGTTTTTCAAGATCATAAAGGAAAAGAGGTATTGACTTTGAAAAAACTCAAGATCACCTTGATATCTAGGAAACAATGAGATATAGAAAATTCTACTTGTACTAAAAAATGCTATGTAATTCATTAAAAAGTTTTTAGTACAATCGATACCGCGTTAGTTTAGATAGTAGTTCTTATTGACTCACCCGGTACGATAAGAATACGATGCAACTAATCAATTAAAATACTACATTCAAGAGAATTTCGAGAGCTCTAAAATGCCATACAGCACAACTAAATCGAATAACTTTGTTCGCCGTAGAATTAGTACAAAAATAAGAACAATCGCATGAAATTAAAATTTACCGTAATACGTCACTTTTACGACAGTTTTTATTCCAAATATTTACAGTGTCAGTCAAACAAAAACGCGAGCACCAATTAATATGCATTAGTTTTCGAATGATTTATTTTGGTTACATTTATCGTTAGTTCAATATCTTTTTACGCGTGCAGTACTAATTAATCGAAATCATATCTGATTGATATGCAGCACAGATGTTTAAACACGTGATCGATAACTTTGTACTTGTCTTGTGAACTAAATACAAAATTAATATTCTTTGGTACGATCTCTTCTGTTTGATTACTTGGTTTCAGAATCTGAACATGTGTGTTGCATACTAATCGAATGCTATTATTTTTTAATGCTTACATTAATTCAAAATTCGAACGCCCAAGAACCTTGATTCAATTATAAATTATGTTTGATCTTATAAATTATTCTTTATAAGTCTGTCTCGACAAAAGTTGGAAATATTTCGAATTTCCATATTTATTAGACAAAATTTATTCCACAACAATATAATCTTAAAAACCGCTGAATAATGATTCACGAGAAAAAAAAAGTTGAAGTAAAACAACAATAAAGTATATAAGCATATTTTGTAATAACACGGATTTTGTATAACAATTTTGTATAAAATAAATAGTCTGACCGATAAAGTCGCATAAATGACAATCACTGAATACGATGTGAACTTCGTTTAACATGACATTCGAACAAATATTCGACACGTATTTTTCCATATTTGTGATCGTTCATTTTAGAAAAAAGGGAATATAGCTTTTGAAATTGTCGACGAAAAATACGTTCGATCAAATATGACGAATACAAATTGATCGTAAAAATATATTGAAGATAACACATTTTTGGGTATTATTTGTACGAAATATTTTCATGAACCGTTATGTAAGTTTATTGCCAAACATAATTATTGTTATTATTATTAGGTTCTAATTACAGTAGAATAACAGTAAATAAACCAATAGAACCTCTACCGAATAACGGTACGAAAATTAATGAAGCATCTCCTCATTTTAATATAAATTAAAATAACGAAATGATTGCTGTTGTTTTCGTAATAATAGAGGTCGTTACATATCCTTTCGTTGCACACCGTTTTAATTACAATGTCAAATTTTTCAACGTCGACTTTCTCGAAAACAGAGGTCTGTGTGGAATAATATTATTCTGGCTTTCCGATTTATTTTCGCCGAAGCAGTTAATTTATACGACTCTATAGTACGTGTATAAACCGCTTCTTTATCAATTCAAAATAAGAAGAAAACCGATGTCAAAACCAACACAAGAATTAAATATTCCGTTGTGCGAAAAGCCGCCCACGGTTACATGCTGATATTAATGTCGCGCATTAAAAAGTATAAAATTGGATTGAGAATCGTGAAACCACATTTTCCCGTGCAGAACTTCGTTTCGAACAAAATAATATATGTGACCATACGAAAAGCTTGCGACGGTCTCTTTGCCTAAATGAATTTAAATCGTATGCATACGGATACTTATTTCGTTTTAAATATTAATTAATCACATGCGAAACACTCTTTGCGGGGAAAATAAATTAATGACCGAGCTTAATAAAACGAATGAAAGTGTCCGCGGGCGAATTTGCGCACTACTACGCCTGTATGTGCCTTCCATTAATTATTCCCGCGTTTGTGAATAGCTGGAAATACTCTGACGGTTGTGTCGTATTACTTTTTTATCCGGAATATGCTAACGCGAATTGACAACGCGGTAATAACATATCACCGTCGCATCCATTAGAAATAGTAGAAAACTTCAGACGCGTTGGTGGGTCATTGTTACTAACGAACGCGCAGATCGATTTTTCCGGAGTCATTCGAACGAGAACTAATTTTTCGACGAAACTTTTTTGAAAGATCTTTTATGTTTAATTCAATCACAACTGAATTTCAGTAGGTTTGGATTTTTTTCCATTTAGCTTCTGTGTTTCACAATCGATGTACAAACTTGTTATTTTGCATATAGATGCCCGTACTCTAGTGCTGAAAAATATATGAAAAGTGAGAAAATTTAATGCTCCTTTACTCAATAGTGCCAACAAAGTGTTTAAACGGTATAGGAATTAAGAGAGAGTAATTTTGTATGAAAAGACTATAAGTAGTACAAAAGGGGATGGTCAAGTTGTAAAGAACCAGTTGCATAGATTGACGATTTTATACGAAAACAATAAATTTTTAAATGAAAACTTTACTACTCCGAGTTCTTACTGTTCTTTTATGAAATATTAAAGTTCGGCAATTTCGAATTTAACAATACTGCAGGTAATATTATTCATCACACAGATAAGAGTAGATACGGTTTCCGTGCCAGCTTTAAAAATTTGATCACCCTCCGTGCCACAGTCCTCCGAAATATATTTTTATTTATCGCTCGAACTTTAATTTCGATCAGGGACGATAAACTGGAAATTGTTTTCCCTATTTCACTTGTCGGGGAATAGGTTCTCGAAACTGCGATTAATCATGATAAAAAGTTCTCGAGGCATGATCGTCCGACAGGAACAGCTTCCGACGAGAAGTTGAACCGTTCGATATCTGAAGGTGTTCTCGAATGCCCTTTCGGGGTTTACTCAAGGACATTCGTGGTCGAACAGAATGCCGATGCATTCGAGGATTACCTTGCCGGCCAGACTTTTCATGGAAATTCTGAAGGGTTTGCCGTAGCCGTGCCGGACCCTGAAGTTTGTTCAGTATCATTCTCGGAACCACGTTGACAAATACGATCGGACAAGACAATTTCGATCACGCCGATCCCGTCGCCATTGGTTCCCATGAATTTTGAACGTCCTGCTATTATTCGAAGGAAAAGTTGCGCAATATTCGACTGACTTCGCTCTCGATTGTCCGTTCGTGAAAGCGGTACGCGAACGATCAAGCCAATTCATGCCGCGCATTAATAGCAATACGTATGTATACCAATCGCTGAGTATCATGTTACGGCAGCAAACAGCTATTGAAATAACGTGTTGTCGGTATTGGTAAAATCCGTAGGTACTCGCCGAGATATTAACAAGGTAGAAGGCTGCGTACATCAGTGGCGAGCTGCGATATATGTACATATGTACCTACAAGGTATTCGGCAACAGGTGGGAGAAAATTTAAAGGGGCAGTTCTTCATGATCGTGCAAGACGAAAACCGGAAGTTAAAAGATCGCGACTTCTTGGCGGTTTAATAATTAACGATTCCAAATAGCTTTAACCCCTTGCACCATTTTACGCATTTATGACAAAAACGTGTTGGTGAAATTTAAACTATTGGAAAGGTCGAAAGAATTGAGGAACGTTCAACAAATGATTCTTTCACTTCATTGTGACATAATATCCACCTTAGTATTGTTCTCGTATTTACGTCAATTGTGGAAAAATTTTTTTCATTTTATTTACTTTCTGTTACGTGTCCCTAAATGTTGAGAAGAAGATTGAAAGATTAATTAGATCTTTGTTTAGGTGAATGTGTACGTACGCATCGATCGATCTAGTTTATAACTTTCTGCAAAAGGTATGGAGATATTTGTTTTCAGGTTGTTAGCTTAAAAATAACTTTTTAAACGATACTCGTCTCGGAGAGACGACATTAAATTTGAATTTTCTGAGTAGACTGATCTTGAATTTTTCATACTCGAACTCGAAATTCCTCAGCATCGCCCGACTGGTAATGTTTTGTTGTATTTTGTAAAGGAAAAGCGATGAAAGTGAATTTGCATGGTTTGAAGGGAACAGAAGGTAGGGGGGCGTGAAAATGGGTCAACTGAAATTTTTTTAATTAGAGAACCTTCGGGGATTTCAGGTATTCGAATAACAAATGTTCGGCCGTGGGCGCGGGCGGTGCTACTGTAATTTGTTTAACAGAAATTTCCATGCGAACGAGCATGGAGCACGGACTCCTACGAAGCACGGGATAAGAAAAGAACAACAGCACTCTTTCACTGGTGACGACCGGTTTCGCGGTAATTACCACCTAGAAGGAACCGGATCGACTAGGTCTGGGAATTGCTACCTTACCACGAATTTGCAGTTCTCGTCGGTCGTAAATGGATATTGGTTGAAACCGAAAATTCAATCTTCCGAAACGGTCGTTATTGCACGGACACGTCTGTTCATTCGTAAAAATATCACTCGTCCATTTACATATCGGACAATTGTGGCGATATCGACGCTGTTCGAAAATGTATATTTTCCGAAAGAAGCGGGAAACTGTTGCTGAACATTCGAATTTTTATGCAAAATCAAAATTTAGTAACCCGATTTCAACATCAGGTGATTTACAGAAATTTGTTCTCTTAATCATTTGAACAAGTTGAAAATGATTTAATAGTATTATTATTATTTACTTATTGCGTTAAACCAAATAAGGTTTATATAGCATATGCAATACTCGGATATTAACAGTATTCCTGAATTCTCCTAATGTTTCCACTACTTTGTATTTTATCTACTCACATTTTTCACAAATAACAAAATCAGCAGAAACAATGTCAATGAAACGTTTTAACACACGTTTTATCAGTTGTCAATATAATTGAAAAACGGTCACACACCCTACTTCATTAAATAACGAGCTATGCTTGCAATAAATAATAATTTTCATACATTTTTAGAACGTTAATAATGCGAGAGGAATACACGACATCGTGTTCAATATTCAAGACGTGGAATAAATGCATTCAGAAATGATCGTATTTATAATGAATGTATACATACATATTATATATCAATACCATATCGAATGTAGTGTTTCCATGGTTATGCATTATGCATAGACATATATAAAAATGGAAAAATCTTCAACGATATATGAAATACAGAGATATTTAAAATTAATATAGCTTAGTTTTATTTTCCATTCATTGAAACCAGAGAAGAAATTAAAATTCAATTAGAACTTTTATTCTTTCTTGTGTCACAAAGTAAAACGTAATAGTTGCATAATTTAGTTATAATAATAATAGAAGATATAGTGGTATGAGTTTGTTATATCGTCATTAAATACAAAGTTAATAAACACATTCAAAATGCAGATGTGTATGTAAATTAACAAATATTGGGTTGGAACGAAAGTTCGTGGCGTTTATAAATTCAAATTGAAAGTTAAAATTAAGATATTTATTGATAGGTTTCTTGAACATGGTAAATTACCTCAAAAATGGTGGAAGGTAATAGAACAGAGGAAAATATGTTATCGAATAAATCTATGAACAAATATCTCAATGTTATCTTCGAAGTTTAATTTAAAAACGAACTTTCGATACCAAGCCAATACGATTATTTTCGTGGAAAGTAGTGCAGGTGTCGCAAATTGATTTATTTAAATAAGAGAACGGTTGTTAGAAGCGTGTTAAAAGACATGCTACAGATATCCGTAATTGCTCGAGGCATTTGATATTCCAATGGAGCAGGAATGGCGCTTAGAACGGCGATTCGAGTGAATAAGAAAGAGGAAGCGAAGGCAAAGGTATTTTCTCATGCAGCTCGTTTGCCTTTAAGCTCACGTTTGTAGCGCGGCAAGTAATTTCATGGTCGGCGATTTTATGCGTTAACGTCATCTCGAATGCACAGTAACGATGAAGATACAGGTGTTCTCGTCAGCTCTTGTCAATTGGGAAATAACGATGTCGAGAAACATGGCCGCAACGTGTTCTGAAAACGCGCCGTTCGCACGAAATTCATGTGTCGGGATTTCCTGCAGGACGCTTCTCTCGCAATTCGCACGAAAACCTCCAAGTCCTTTCCGTGAAACGTACACATAGACGTGACCGCGTTGTGATTACGTTTCCATTCGGAATACTTTTCGAACTTGTATTGTTGAACAGCACGCAGAACACGGACTTGGGGGAAAAGTTTCGAATGACTTTGACACAGTCAGTGGAAAACAGTTGGAAATATTGTGGAATCTGGAAAAAGAGAAACCGTTTCCACCAGGTGCAGTTGGTTTCACAGTTTAAGGAAGTTCCGTTTTGGTGAACACACATGTCGAAAACACTATTCCAACCCGATAATAGAGAATTGATTATTTCATTTTAAATCGTGCATCACGTTGGAAACAAAGTATTTGAATTGAAAAAGAAAAATCAGGCAGAATTTCATCTTCCGTGCTGAGACTTTTATTGCATTTAAAGTAATATGCATATAAGGGTAAACTTCGTTAACACTTTAATTGTGCTGAGTTTTTCACGTTAGGAGACGTTATAAATAGACCCGCAATGCAGAAAGGACTATTTTCAAAGACGCGACTCCGCATGAGGGTAGCTTTACGAGGGTAGTTTTTTACATTAGCAAAAAGATAATATCAGATTCGAATTCTCCGAATTGAAAACTCCCGAAAACGGTCGTCTGTATAATAAATGCTGCACAGTTGAAAGAGATATGAATTTTCTCCAGCTATTTTACGGGTCTGAACCGCTGTGCGTCGAATCGTCTTCATGAAATTCAAAAGCTCGATCAAACGGAATTAGAAAGGGTTCATTAACCACGGTGTGAACGGGTTAGAAATTTTAGCGAACGTCTAATGAAGATTTATATCTCGGAGTTAAAACCCGGTCAATTAATCGGGGCACGGGGACTCGGAACAGTTCCCGAGATAAACGTTCGGGTTTATTTGGTCGCCGGGCGGTGCGCGCTCGAGTCGACTCCGACCCGCTTCGGAACGGAATGGAACGCGCGATGATTACAGGGATCAACGGGGGAAACTGGAAACTCGCATTCTTCTCGGCGAAGTTTATTTAATTCAGCTCAGCGCCGGGGAAAACTTCCAACGTTTCCCCGGGCATTCGAATCAAAAGCCGCAACACATCAACGATTTCGACTCATCCAGATTTCCGCGATTCGCTGCACCATGAGGAAACACGGGGCCCGAGCCTCTCTGTAGCCTTTCCCGCAGAGAAAATTAACGGCGGGAATGCTTTTGATTTTCCTCGAGAGCCGCGACGATGTTCCCCATTCGTTTTCCCGACAGATCCTCCAACGTTACAAGTCACCCGAAGTCAAAGCAGACCACAGTCGCGTGTCCGATCCCGACAGCGTTTTGTTCGAAAACAAACGAACAAATTTTGTGAAGGTCTTCTCGCAAACTACGAGAGGTACCCCCCCCCCCTGCAAAGAATTTATTTTGCCTTTAGTTCTGTACCGATCGTTGAACAGGAAATAGTTTTTCGGTAAAGCAGCCTGTGTTCTAAATATTCTAAGTGTACCTTTTTTTTCACAACCCTATAATAAAATGGCGGCGTCCGTACCTTCCGGGGATGATATTCGTCATTGCATACTTTTTCATTTTCATGCGGGATTTAATGCAACGCGGTAACAACAAAGAAATTGTGCGACGTTTATGGAGATGTATTGAAGTTCGACAAGTGTCGACGCTGGTTCAGAAGGTTTGCTGCTGGCGATTATGGTCTCTCTGACAGGCATCGACGTGGACGACCAGTGGAATTTGATAATGACACTCTAAAATCTCTAGTGGAAGCTGATGCAAAATTAAGTATACACAAATTGTCGAGAAGCTATGGTCAACTATACAAAGCTAATGCTATGTTCAACTATGCACCTACACGAAATGGGAAAGGCATATAGACAAGGAATATGGGTACAGCATCAATTGTCTGGGACCAAGAAGAATATTCGTCGATCAATTTGCACTTCATTGCTATCCAGATTTCGTAGAGATCCATTTCTCAGCAGGATCGTTACCGGAGATGAAGAATGGATTCTTTATGACGAGATAAAGCGTTCCAAGCAATGGCTTTCTGCAAATCAAACCGCAATATCAACCCCTAAACCTAGCTTACCGCTTAGAAAGGTGTCACTGTGCATTTGGTGGGACTGTCGTGGCATAATTCGCTTTGAGTTGTTGAAACCTGGAGAAACAGTTACTGCTGAGTTGTATTGTCAGCAATTACAACGGCTGTGTTCATAAATATTGAAAAAGAGGGCATCTTTAGCCCACAGAAAAGACGTAAAACTACAAAATTGACAATACCTGGCCCCGTACAGCGAAACTCAGGAAAAAATCAAAGAATTGTAATGGGAAGTTTTACCTAACCCCCCGTACTCACCGGATCCCTCTGACTACCATCTTTTCAGATCTCTGGAGCATTATTTAAGAAACAAAACATTCACTTCTGTGGAAGATGCAAGGAGGCACCTTGAGTCATATTTTGCTTCACTAACCCTGGATTTCTGTAAGAGGGGGATTGAAAATTTGCAGGAAAGATGGCAAACTGCCCTTGACAATGATGGAGATTATATAATGAATTAAGAAATAAAAGCAAAGTTTGTTTTAGATTTCAAAATAATTGATTACTTATACACCTCCCTAATATGTATATCCATCGGTCGGAACAATCCGATTTCCAGTGTCCTCGGCTTGTAGGACAATGTAACCTCGAATTGGAATTTATCCTTTATTAATATTTCTCTCTATAAGAATAACTCTTTGTGCAACGAAGCGGGGTCGGTTTGTTAAAGGGACCGATTAACTTGCGTTTGCGATACGCTCGCGACTGAACAATATTAAGCGATATCCTTTCGAGAGTTTTAACTGGCTCTTTTTATGCCTCCTCAGGCCAGACGACAGTCGATTCTGTATCGGAACGAAACCAATCGAACTGGTCAAATGGGGAAGCTACGAGAGGCTAACGGAGTATTTCTTTATGTGCGATATACGGGGTGTTCTCAGGGTTTAACTCTTTCGCTGCTGAATACTTTTATAGCTATTTCACAGTTCCTCTGCATATTGTAGCAACGTGTCAGGGAGCATAAAATATTCACGCATACACCATGCGAATCGTACATTTGTAAAATGTAGCAGGAAATCACCTAACAATGGACACCACTTAATGCTACATTTTATTGAATAGCGGGATTACGAACTTGTGTAATCGTATCCCTGAATATTCACGTAGTTAGATATACTTGTAATAAATTTAATATAGTTTGAATCTGTCCGACAGCGAGTACCACCATTTGTTTCTTGAAGATCGTAAATCAAAGTTTGAAAACGATTTATAATTAATGTTGCATAAATATATTTCTTCTAGTGATTTCGTTTATTTCATTGGATACTCAGTTCAAGAAAAAGATCGATAAAGCACGTATAATTTTACATACTTTAAGAAAGATTCTTTGTCTCCGGCACTTGCAGAACTTCCCTTATATAAGGGAAGTATACTGGGTGTCTCGCATAACTCTGCCACGCGAAATAAATAAATTTGTTATTTGTACAAATACAAATATGTTTGGGGAAAAATTATCATATTTCATGTAATATTTTTCGAGATCTCATCGAGAATCATTTTTTAAAAATGAAATTACCTGTTTGTCAGTATCTGTCAATACGATTCCAACAGCTTTGAAAATATGCAGCTGACATCTAATGGTTTCTATATTTAATGTTGCTCCTGCAAATTCACGAGGACAAATAGACAAACCCGTTTGGTTTTTACATTTCATTATTGGATTCCTAATAAAACGTACTGGCAATATACTGTAGTAAAAACTAACACTTCCATCTAAAAAAACGAGGGAGGGAGAAATGTGACCGTTTTATCTCTCAGACGAATATTGTAAAAAAAAAAATAGTACAGCTTCATCGATAAGTCTGTTCTCCCGTACCCACGTAATTTCCATGTAAACGGTTTTTTTTTTTCGTGTCTGCAGTACTTTACGGACAAGTCGAAGAAAACTGCAGTCCCGCGAACAAGCGAGCAGAACGCGTCCGAGAAAACGAATCGGACGTTGCACGTAGACTTTAAGGAAAAATTTAGCAGACAACGCGTTCACGTTCGGTCTTTTAACTTCTCCGCGCTTTGTTCCGGTTTCTGTTCTACGGCGCGCCCGTATTTATTGGAAGTCTCGACAGCCGCGTGCAAAGAGAGCCAGGCTTCAAAATGAGTTGGTCCGTGTACTTAAAAGCGGGGAACCGAGCGAATGCGGGGAAGAATCGCGAAAGCGATAGCCACTTTTCCTCCCGTTTTCCGTTTGAGAAGTTCTCGGTTACAAATAGTGGGGGATAATTAAAGGTGAACGATCGGAATTGCATCCGCAGCCGCAACTTTCCCTGAGGAGATTCATTCGAGATCTTATATTTATACTTTTTTCAATTGCATATTATCTTGCAGAAAATTGCGTATTTTTAATATTTTCTACTATGAGATTGTCACATACTGTGCACAATCATTAATTAAAAATGTCATTGTAATCAGAATTCTCGTACCGCTTATTTTCAGCAGATAATGACATTAAATTAGAATCTTGAGACACAGTAATAGAAACACAAATTCGATTTTCATTTCTAAAAATAATATCTGAATTCATACATCAGTTAAACAATTTTATCATTTAATAGTTTTTAGTTTTTATTCTATCTATTATTACCGAAAATTCCGAATTTTTATTTGTTGCTTCAAAATGGATGTAACAAGTCTAAACATTTTTGTTGACATACATACATATATTCATACGTACATTATTAGACTCTGTTCATCATCTCGTGTTTGACTCGATATTGTAAGGGGTCAATCATGCTATGCGTAAGGGATTAAGCCTGTATTGTTAAGGGATTTGAGGCTTCCACAACTCGGATTCATATTATTGTTTGAAATCCTGGTGTGTAATCCGTGTCCAAAAGGAATCTTTATTTCAACGATTTGCCAGTACTATAGTTAGCTTTATCAGAGGGGCTGAAAATGCACCGATACTGTACCAGTGTATTAGTGGAGTATCAGTGTGTTCATCAGTTGGGATAAAATTCTCGTTAGACACAGCTTTCAGCTGAAAGCTCCAAATAATGTGAAGGGTTCAGTTCGATACTGAGGTATCTGAATTTGCAGAATGTTCCTTATGAACAAAGCTACCACTTATTTAAATAATAACTAAACATTATCGGATTTTTAGGACGGTATTAATGAATTAAGCTTTCTAAAACAGTTTGTAAAACAGAAAGTAACCACAAAGAAATTATGAACAAAGTAAAAAGAAAGATACAACAGGAAGAAAATATTCTTGTGAAATAGTAAAACAATAATAAAGAACTACTATATTCATTATACTTATTTTTGAAGCACAATAAATACTAAAAAAGAAGAGACATTTAGATTAACTGATTTTAATGAAAAAATGTGATATTTTTTTCATATTCATTATGCTTTAAAAATAAGTATAATTAATGTAGACATAATAATATCTCCACAGTAAATGGGTCTCCTACCCTACTACTCGAAATCTCTCAAGAGAAAATCTAGCAGCAATAGTTACGCATCAGATTTGGCCAAGCCAAGATAACCCATTTATATCACCTAAGCAAGACAGACGTACCAATTTGTAACACCTGCAACACTAAATTAACCATCTATCATCTTGTTCCTCCTCGCGTTGAATTCTCTACTGAGAAAATAGACTGCCAGATCGACCTATGCATGCGGGATAGGAAAATATATCAACAACTAAGATTTTGAAAAAATACCAATCTCCTCGGGAAACAAGAAAATTGTAGACGGTCTCACACTTCTGACAGATAGTGCATTCAAGCAACAAATTCTCGTTGAATTGTCTTAACAATTGTCAGCCTTGAAATAGTCAAATATATCATGGCCGTATTATGCTAAACTGATGGTAGACTCTCTTATGCATACGTACAGAGAGTTGTAATTCCAGCAAGTACTTTGTAGGCATAAATTGTTAGGACACGCCACAAACAACTTTCGTCTTATGTTACGAAATTTATGTCGATCCACGACACTTTACGATTATCGATTTATCACACTTCTTCTCATTCTCTCAACCAGAATAATTGTTATTCGATATGCCATTTTGCTCCGGCCTCTTAGGATTGACAGAGAAAACTTTTATTTTCCATAAAGAACCGCAATCCAGTAATTAAGGTTAAGCTCGGAGGACCTTGCAAATTGAGCAGAAACGCTTCCTGGATGTGTGAAATTAAGAATCGCGAAGTACATTATGAATCATCGGTATCAAAGAACGATCAAGGCAAGAACGACCGTAGAGTGACGAGTCATGCGATGGTTAATCGAGATCCATATGAGTATGTATGTACGTGCGCAACGTGTCATAGTAACAGCATCGTTCGGAAGATCGAGCGATACTTTAACGAGACTACTTTCGTGATAAACTATTTAGTATGGTCCGTAGGCTGTGGGCGATAGACCGTTTAACTGGGTATATCTAAATGCAATGTCTGCACATGCTTGCTTATGTATATCTATCCACGGGTATAGACGCCGATCTATATACAGGGTGGCATGATCGGTTATAGCTTATTTTTAGAAGCAGCATATTTAAAATACATAATCCGCGTAGATTGCATCTCAAATCGTTCGACGGTTTCCATTAAAGTGCGGATTTTATGCATTTCTGGAGAAAGTGGGTAGATATAATTTAAGATGGCGAAAAGATTATATCATTTTCAACTGAATAAAATTGTTGAAGAAGCGAGGAATCTTTTACTTGGCTCCTGTTATTTAGAATCGATATACAATAGTTTTATTTTGCATAAAGATCCGCAGTCTAGATCCTGTAAATATGAAATTTCGTGCGAACTAATCCTGGCTATATAATTATTAGACTATGCGAACGTAAATGTCCATGAGGACTGACGGAATAATAACTATTTACAGAAATAGAAATTGATCCTAGAAATAGAATTTGTTCGTTGCATGAAAGGTTATATATCAAATCTTTTGTCTAATTTTAGAATATTAATAAGAACAATTTTAAGAAGAACTCCAACTTGAACTTTGGCGTTACACACTATAACACAAGGTAATAGTGCGCACAATCGATGGAGAACGTGCGAACGATAAGTAAAAGTGGTATAAGTAAAAGCCAGCGAGGCAATTGCAAGCGGAATTATTCTTTTGCTTAAAATCATGTGCGGTGCTCATTTCAAATGTCAATTCTATCGAATGTTGCATTAACACAATAAAGTCAAGCAGTTTATTAGTTTGCGTCTCGACCGAAAGGTGTTTGGAAAACGTAAAAGAGCAATACCTTAAACATTCCGATTTAACTTATGATCATTAGGACGACCTAAGAACAATTTCATATTTCAAACAAATCATACAAATCTGATAAAATTATGTTCAACGTAAAACTGCAGAAATAGCAACCATAAAAATTCGAATTAATCTAATTCGCTTATTTCATGAATTCATTTCTCAACTATTTTAGATTCTTCAGATCATAACTAAATTTAACAAACTCAGTGCCTGATTCAAAAATAAATTTGTTCACGATCGAACCTCTACCAGATAACAATTTTAACTTAAAAATACTACGAACTCTTGTTCCGACCCCATACTAATAGTAAAAGTTGGTTGAATTATTAACGAAACAGCAGTCACGACAAAAATACACTTTAGTCACTAAAACGAATTTTATTTGAAGATCGATTTAACAAAAATTTAGAGGAATAATATATTTACTAAGCTGTTTTAAGCCTTAACAATCGAATGGAGACTGTAAGGCGCCACTAAAAATTGCTGTATCGTTATTCAAAATATGTTTTACATTATGAAGTTTGTTTATATTTAACAAATTACTAAACACTACAGCATTGTACGAGTAAATTGCACCATCTTCATATGTATAACATGAAAAAAAATATATATATATATATAGGTGGAAAATATTCTCAGTCGGAAGAATTTTTTCGTATTGGAGTTAAAATAGCTTCGAGTGCAAAGGGTTAAAACATTTGGTACCCGTCATTTTCCAGCGTAAATCTCCTCGAGTTTCGATCGTCCGTTCACGAACGGCTTATAATCTGAATCGAATTTATCTGGAATAAACTTTGAGCATAACGAGTGGGGATTGCAGGGAACGGTAGAAATAATTTCGTGGAAATAATGCACGGGGTCTGTTATCGAGTCTAGGGTCGGAGCAATTTCATCGTCATCGAAATGTAATGGTAACCGGGCCACCCTGTATGTGGACGGAGACGGGCGTACATGGAAAGAGACACAGAGTTACATAGCTGAGGGAAGCGCGAAGAGGGTAGCGGCAAGCGGGAAGAGGTGGGATGCGGAAGGGGTTGGTTCGGGTCTGCGACCCCTTACGGAGGGTAGGTACGATAGCCAGGTTAGCTGGCTACGCTCCAAAACACCGTACGCCCCCTATCTGGCATCTCGTAGCAGCTTGGCTCGCGGAGAAGCGCGCGATATTGCTTCGTGCCGCTTACCCCCGGCAATGTAACCAGTATTATCTACCCTTACATCCGGCCTGTCGTTCCCGTCGAAATTTAGGGACCGTTGGAGTCGATCGTCATTAGGGAACACGGGATGCTCTTTCGCCTCACCTCGTTCCGATCCCGTGGTCGCTAACTAACAGCCGGTTAATTAAGAAGGGAGCTACACGATTGCGTATTAAGGCCGGCCGAAGCCAGCCGGGGGTAATAACCGAACCGTCAGCAAGCTACGGCAAGCGAGCGGCAATAGCGAGACACTGGCCCGCTAACGATAGTTCGTTAAACTTAACCGTGAACTAGTTATCGCCGCATTATTTATTCGGAACGAGGGACACGGCATCGGTATTATTGGCCGTGGCGGCAGCCTCCTCTATTGCGTTCCCGTCGCGTGCTACACCCCCGTCCCGTTCGCCTACCGCGCCCGAACCGATCCTAACGAACACGGGAATCTATGATTAGGCTACTTTCACCCGATTTCACGTTTACCCCGGTCGATATGCAAAACAGAGTAATCATTATTTGGTTTAACACTTTGCAATCGACAACCGGCTCTCTGTCATCACGGATTGACAACGGATACCTTTCTTGTTTATGGTCCACGTTTCCTTCTTCGTGCCTGACATCGGCGACAGTGGCTGGAATTAGTATTCCAACACTCTTTGTAATGGAACAAGTCTTTTCAAATTTACGCGTGTATTTTTAAAAAATATTCCTTAAACGTTCAACCAAGAACTACTAAAATTGGATTTTGTATAATATAAAAATATATTGAATATTGTGATAAATAGTTATGTATTGAACATGAAAAGAAGAAGAGTATATCTCCTGAAAATTGTTGATTGTAAAAGTTTGGATAGGTGATCGAATATTGTCTGAAAAGCTCCTCATCTCCGTAAATGCTTTCAAATTAATTACACACGCTTCTGAACGCGTTGAGTGCCACATCGATGTCCGTACAGAACAGCCAAAACGGAAACAACTTATTGAACAATACAAAAATAGAAGAGGCAAAGTTCATCATAATAATAATTTTTGTACGCGGAATCGCCTTCTTAAAAATCCAGATGGAATTTGCTTTACCGAACTTTTGGGTCTCACTAATGAACTGAAATTAAATGAAAGAAAAAAATGGCATCGGTCATATGCGTACGGCGGACACAGCACTCAGAGCGTTAAACGACTTTTCCCGAAGTGCCTCGAAATTCTTTGCAATTGCAAAACCAGTTTGGACAGGCATGAATTTATGCGGCGGTGATAAGTGATTACGACCGCGACCTAACATAAAGTAGAGAATTACACGGGAATGGAAAAGTCTCGTTTCCCATGGAACACTCTCCCGCGGGGTTAATGCAATCTAACCAGAAATCGCGGATGGCAGCCAACTGTTATGCCAATAATTAATATGCGCGTAGGCAAGCGTTTAGGCATTGTGCCTGGCAATGGACGCCACTATCTCCGTATATTGCCCAGCACTCAAGTCGATAGATACAATACCTCCATTTCACGAAGATACGATGCCGTATGTTACATACGGGCAACGAACATCCGGCGGGGGTTGTAATATAAATATCCTTTATCGGCGTCCGGGAAAGAGGATATCGAAAAGATTTTAGCCGGGACACGTTATTCCGCGTCATTTAGAAATTTCAAGGAGGAAACTGCCGAAGTGGAGAAAGAATCGAGATTATTGCTATCGATCCTGTTTATTCTATATAGAGCAATTTATTCGGCCAAGTTATCCGACTTCGCACATTCGGCTTGTCACTTCCGAAATTATTTCGGCTATATACACAGGGTGCTCGCGATAATTTGTACCAGCGTTTTTCTCGTAAAAGGTAAACATTAGAAAAACATCGTAGCGGAGTAGTATATTTTACTAGCAATGTGATAGCGTATCTCAATTTTTTAAATATTCTTCTAGGAGCAAAGGCGACCTTCCTTTTTTAAAATGGGATGCTATGTATTTGTTTACGTCGAATGAAAACGGACATTGAGACGAGTTGAAGCAGTATACTATGTGGTATACTATGGTCCTCAGAGTCATACAAGAGCAGAAATAAAAGAAATAGATTTAACACTTCGCAGTATTGTATTTACTAGTATGTTGTAGTGATAAGACCATATCTGATGTTCAATGTGACTCTTGTGTATATTATTATATTATTATTTTATTATTTATTATATTATATACTTTATATTATTATATATTATATTATAATTATATATATATATAATTATATGTGTTACCTTCATTGCATTATTTTATGGGTTTAAAACAAAGTCCCCCGATTAATAGTGAAAGTAAGAGTCAAAACATTCCCAGCAGTCAAGAATGATGAAACACATTTGCTCTGGAACCACAACCTATTTAGCTTGTGCTACCTGCGCAAATCAGTTTCACGTTTTTCATTTCGGGCTCGGCAACCGCATAGAAACACCGAATCCGCGTTTCTCGCGCTTCCGTGTCCTGCGAAACGGGGAAAAAAATTCGCAAGCCGTGTGCAATTTTATAAATGTCGATCGCGTCGGGACACAGGTTCCAATTCCCAACGACGAGATTATCGACATCCATTCAGCGGGGAAAGTGTGCAACTTCGACTTGTATTAATTTGCTGGCGCCTGTTCTTTCAGAATATATTTCGCCTTTCTTCTTTTTTTTTCGTCTCCCCCATTCACCCTTCACCCGGGCGAGAACTAATGAAGGCAGCGGAGTAATAACATAAATCTCCCTGTTAAATACTTGCCGTCAATTAAGCGCTCTCTCCGCGAAACGAGATCTTTGAAAGCCGGGTCATTTCGAACCGCTTATTACAGCAGGCGACTATTACGAAATTGATTGCTTCTTTCGCTTATGGCTTCAATAATGTTGACAAGTTTACCGGTTCGATTGTAGCGGTAAATATTGCTATTGATATAGGAAGTAATACTATTTGAATTCTTTAAGCTTTCAATTGTTCTTTCTTTTTTTTTCTTTTACTATTAACCCTTTGCCCTCGAAGCTAACGAAACATTTCTTCTGACCTGGAATATTTCCCATCTATACTTTTTTTTCATGTTATACATACGAAAATATTGAAATGTTTAGTAATTTATTAAATTCAAGCAAACTTAATAATGTAAAAATTATTTTTAGTGGCGGCTTACAGTCGCCATTCGAGCGCTAAGGGTTAAGATGTATTAGGTGTCCAAATTGAACAACTAAAATACACTAGGGGGGAGATGCACTTTTTCGAACTGTTTTAAACAGCATATTAATATATTAAAGTGAAAGTTTTACTCGTTGAACTTCATGTACTATTAAAGAGATATAACTAAATAATTAAACTACACCCGTCTATACTTTCAATTGTCTTCAACAAAATTTTTATAAACGGAAAACAAAATGTGGTGCATCTCTCTCGGAAAAATATGCGAATTCCAGCAAGCGATTTGGAACGAAAGATTCAGTTAGGAGCGGCGAGAAGGAAAATTAGTTGCTGAACGTATTGATTGTATTTTTCGAACGGGAAGAGCGTTTTCGCATCACTGATACATTAACGTACGCCGATAATCTAAAATACGGCGCGTGGTGCGCGATGGCGTGGCGTGGCGCAGTGGTGTTTGCATGCACACGGACGAAATCAAGATAATGCGTGCGCCGCGGCAGGTCATCAAACACAATCAGATATAAAACGCCGGCTTTGAAAGAGGATGGGCGTTAATACGATCATTACAACGAGACTGGCCAGATACCGTACGTAAGCTTGCGGTATTATGTGTTTCGAATAGTGATCGACTTCTAATTAATTTTTCCCAATCGGATTTTCTTCATTAAACAACGATCGATCATGAACGGGTATAAACAAACGAAACGCGTGAGAATCCCACGGCCGTTCGGTCGGAACGCGGCCATATCGGCCCAAATAAATTGCGACTGTAAATCCACGATTATGGTCGGTCTATCTGCGACAATGAAAAACCGATTGTGTTTGCCGGACGATTAATGCGCATCCGACCTCTTAGTTCGTGTTTTCGATGGCCCGTCCGGCGGTCGATGCGATAAAGCACGACGATCCATAGATCTAATTAAAATGGACTAATGTTGTACGCTCACCCAGATCTCAGTTCTCGCAGAGGATTCCGATAACGATTTCGCACCGCAGAGTGAACGAACCCCATTACCGTCTAGCTATTGTTTTATACGTACCTGTAACAAAAACAGAAAATTGGTCAGAAAAGTTCATTTGCCGGAGAATAATATATTATGTATCACTAACTTTTAACTTATTGCTCTAAACAAAATTTAATAACACTAGGTTTACTAAAAATGACTGTTTTACATTGCCTTATAAAAATGACAGAAATAAATAAATTTGTTGAATAATTCCTCATGGATGCAGCTTCAAAAATCTCAATAATTCTAAAATATATGTTCAATTATAATATACTTTTAATATCGTCCACCCCATGTGTAATTTTCCAAAAAGATTATTTACTGCCGTTTATGGCTCCAAGATTGATATTAAAGATTCGTTTGTGGTTAGATAAAAATATTTCTCAAAGATATGTCGAAAATTAATAAGACTTATCGTTAATAGTATTAACCCTTAAACGAACTATTTAGAATGATACTCAAATTGATGATAACAATTATTTAATCTCACTGCCGTCTTTCTATTTCGATACAGATGAATACTAAATGTAAACTATTTCAATCCACTTAAAAATAGTAGTCAAACCTCGCTTGCAGTCATTCCCGGCGACTAGAGTGTCGAAAAAAAGGACAAACATGGAGAAAGGCTGCAAACACAACTGGTTCTAATTGTTAATCGTAGAAACAAATGGTCGCGTCGCCATAAAGTTTGGAACGGGGTCGTCGATTTTCGTCACCGCGTAATATTTGAGGCAGTATATTGTGCGAATCCGGCCCGGTGACGGTGCACATAAGTTAACGAAGTTCGAAGTTTGTATCCGAGCCAACTGTGCCGGCCGATTTGCCGAATAAATTGGGATTATTCTATCATTCTGTCGGGCGATAACTCTCCCATAAAAAAAGAGGATCCATCCACCGGCACCGCGACACATTTAATAAACGCGTTGTCCCAGATTAAAAAGGAGCATTCAATTTATTCGTAGCGATATTTCATTTCCCAATAGAATATAAATAAAATCAATCCGTTCGGCCCCGTGAACAATTAAATCGGCGAATAATAATAATAATAATGATCACGTTCGAAGCAGCGACGTGACTTACGACAAACGTATGGCCGACTGTCGCCTGTATATACTTAACATTTATCAGTTTCAAATCAAATCTTGGGCTGATCATTTTAAAACTTCTGCCGTTCGGCAAAACTAATTTTAACACTAAATTTGTAGAGAAGTAATCATTATTACAACAGTTGTCAGTTATCGACGTAGAAGGGAGAAATTTATTTTATTTTACTCAATAATAATTTAGGAAATGATTTTACTAGTGAGGTGCTTTCATATAAATCCAAACTCGATGTCAGTAAGCATAAGTTTTACATCTATCATGATGAAATATGAGAAAAGTATGTTTATAATATCTATATACATGATAAAAATCGCTAGATAAAAATAAAAATTGCATCAATTATAAGAAACAGGAGTCAAATAAAATCGCCATTTCTCTTTTAAAATTATTTCTGCAAGATGAAAATAATACAGAATATAGGGATTACATTAATCCCGGACTTAAATTTCACCATACGGATTTTTGCCATAAGTTCGTCAAATCCACTATATGATAATAAGTATAAATATAAGATTCACAAAGAACAATTTGCAACTGAGAACGTGGCATGACACGCTATTATACTTGTAAAGTAATCGAAGAAATTATTGCCGCGCGCATGTTGGTCGAATAAGGCGGGTGTAAAGATAATAGACGATTAATATCGCAACAGTGTTTTAACGGTTCAGGTAAAAAAATCCCTTAAAATCCAGCCGTTGAACGATGCACGGTACATAAATTAACCAGGCGCACAGGTGTTGCCGCGCGAAATGCGTTCGCCGATTCGCGGAAATAAATCATTATGACTCGTTCCCCGCATCCCGCGATACTATCACGATACAGAATCTAACCCCGTGTATCACGGTATTTTTCAAACCATTTTTCCCCGATTTACAGTCCCCCGTGGATAACGGAATTTAATCCAGAAATTCAATACTTTTCGCCGGACATACCCGTCGCCCCCGGTAATATCAATTAAACTTGCAATTTTAAATAAATCATTGATTCGTTCAAATGGATTGAAACGAACTTAGTTTGTTCACCTTTCGGCCACTTCGGTTTCAACTTACGAGAGGCCAATGCATTTTTTAACAATCATTACAAATAGTCTCCTCTATAAAGCACAAGGTCATCTACCTCATATTGGAATAGCTTTCAGGTTAATTACCTCTGCGGCACATACTTGCTGTCCTCAACTGCCGCTCGATCATTTTTCATTAGGTTAGTACGAATCACGTGTCGCTTCTTCGAATGAAACTTCGATGGCGAGCGAATTTCCATAATTTTCAAATCATCCTGTACACGTTTTTCATTTTTTTGAAAAACATAGACGTAGAGTTAGAAAATTCTTCAGATATTGAATTCTTAAGTATGATAGTATAATAAATAAATACAATAGTATCGGGAAAATAGGACAGATATAGCACAGTTTCATATTGAAACTTTCGTAACACCTTTTATACTAATTATGCGTTGTTGTGCAAAAGAATTCGCTTCCATATGTTTAACAGTACTTAGGGTTATTTATTTTCATATTTTCACAAGTTCCAAGTAACGTAATAAGTCAATTGTTGAGAAATGTGTGAAGAATCACGCGGGAATGATTTTGATGGAGCGACTCGCGGAGTAAACGATCGTCAAAACTGCCATAGTTTTGCTACCGGTTCGCAAGCGGCGCGTGTAGAAAGAGGGACACGTTTGTTAACAGATCTCATCAATTTCGCTAGGTTACGTATGATACGCTGCAATGGTGCATCATTGTGCCAGCGAGTGCAATCAGCTCGCATCACACAAAGTTGCCGAAGCGCGCGGCAGCAGCCATGTCAAGCGTATTGGTTAATTTACGCAAATAAATCGCAATTATCCGATCGCGGACTCACGCGATTCCGTCGTTAACGGCAAACTACATGTTCCGTCTTATTCGCTGACACGTGCGTTCTTAAATTAATAGACCGCCTGCCACACGGCAAGATATATTGTTGAAGATGATGCAGGATGCGCACTCGTGTATATACAACGTCGGCATTAATTGTTGTTAATCGATACACTTTTTAGATGCAGTTGTTGATCGCGTGCGCGATGGCCAACTGGATCTGTTGCTGCGTGGGGAACGTTTTATCGAACGTTAATCATCGTTACGTACCGATTTGCGACAAAATGTGTGCATGAAGGAAGCTGACTTTAGAAGATAGAAGCGATCAAATGATCAATAAATATTCTGCATCACAACAATCGTAACCTACTGCGCATTAATGTGTAACAGCTTTTTCCTTCTGACATTGAGAAAATATACGAGGAATAAAATACAAATTTTGTTTTATTCTTAATCCGATGAAAATAGCGTTACTGACGAGTTGTACGATTATTGATTACTTCTTTTCTTGCGTTGCGCGATCAAATAAATATTATTTTGTTATTGGTGATAGATTTAGAAAGCTAGGACCAGTCGGCAAAAAATTGTATTGACGATGGAATTTCACATAGAGCCGAACAATGGAGTGGCATAGGCAAAACAGAGTGCGAAATGTTCACAGGTGCGGTCGTTAATTATGACACTGATATTAACGGAGTAATTAATTCGAAGGTAGACGGCTCGCAGTATATTCAAGGAAACAAGAGTGCGGAGCCACTTCGGCAAAATGTATTGGTCATTTTCCATGAATACGACGGCTGGAATTATACGCACGCGATTATACGACGGCAATGTTGTTATACGATAACTTCAAACTGTTCGCAAACTTCTGATAAATTAATTTGTAGAATCGCGACAGTTCCCCGTACAAACGAAGTTTGTAACCGAACACCGTTTCCACTTGAATAATGGCTTTCGCCTACGTTTCAATAGTTACAGGATCAGCAGTCGTTCTGCTCGTCCTTGGAATGACTTTCGGCTAATGGAAAATCCACCGACTAATCATTATTTTATTTGTTCCTCGTTTAATTTAGATGCCTACGAATGATCGCGGAGAGTATTAATTCGATCAAAGCTCCGGATTAAATCAAATTTAGTGAATTAATGGGTAATAATGAATCCGTTATACTGTTGACTAATCAAATTTAATTTCCGCACTACTGATTTCGCGAAAGTATATCAATTGCTGTCTCGCAAACAATAGTGTACCACGGCGAGCAATATTATTAACACTCTGCCGACGATGCGTTAACAAAGCCGGGATCGAGGGAACGAAATGCTGAATTATAATAACGTTGAATGTGGATCTAATAAATATATCACGACGAAACGAACCTGATAGAACGATATTAAAGACTTGGCGCGGAGAATAAGTCGCGTTAATCCTACGTTACACGCGCAGGAGTCGGCGAACCGTAGACGAACGAAAATTTAAATTTAATTAAAATTAATCTTCTGCAAGCTGCAATTAGTTAATCGATAGAAATACGATATCGAACGTTGTCTATTTTCTACCCCGATATAATTACGCAATGTATTTCATTTAATTGAAAACGCTGGGAGGTATCGCAAAACCATCGAAAATATCTATTTGGTTTTTGGAATTTAATATTATCTTTATGAATATTTCCTGCATGGTAGTGCGGAGGAAATTTCGAAATTGATTTAATTTGTTGGAACATTGTTCTGTGTTTATACGTATATTTTCTATTCAACTGAGCAACTTTTGCTTGGAAGATTTTCCCAAATTGCGCATATGTCGTATCGAATAATAATAATATTAAAAAAATAACAGTTTAAAATGTGGAATGATTACTAAATCATTGTAAATAAATTATTTGAAGTCGCCCATCTAGGAAACTTTGCTTCACAAGATATCTTATTTAATCTCGAACTAAATATTAATATATTATGCTAGGATTGGATAAGTGTCAGTAGTGATGTGGTTTCCGGTCCTTTAACTTCTGGCCCGTATTTTGAAATAAACTGTTATTTGAATATGTCCGCAAGGTATACTTTCGCACAAGCGCGCAGTATTCACTCTATTCATCTCTGCAAATGGTTTTTGCATTTATTGTTCCGTGATGTCCATTTTGACACTGCGGATGTAAAAATGCAGGTTCGACTGATTTTACTGAACGCGTTCAAATTGGAACGAGAAACCACAAAAATTGCTTCCAGCAGTGATCAAAGTACTTTGACAGACTCGTACGGAGGAAAATTTTATTGTGCAGCAGGTTTACGAATCTTCAAATAAAACGTTGGACGATTATTTCGGAAGGTTTGTACCAGCGAAATATACCATTCTTGTAAAATCAATTTTTGCAATTTGACCAAACATTTCAGTTAAGGTAAAGACTCTACATTACCGTCAAAAAATGGTTTTACGTGCCTCAAGTTTTCGTCCTTATATAAGAATATTTTGTCACTGCTAAAGGGCTCATTTGAGAGAGGAAGGGAACGGAAATGATTAATTAAAAAGTCACTGCGACAAAAATCTGATCAGCGCGTCGCAGGCTTTTCCCGTCGGGCCCCTTTAAAAAAGTATAAAACTAGAAAAAGGGAGATTACCGAATGCCCGAAGATAACGATCAATTGTTTTGCGGAAATCTGGCAGCGGTAAACAACGCGTTGAATGTAACGACGGATCCGCGGGGATTCGAGAGATAGGGGTGGGCTGAGATCGCGATTATCTCGAACGCGATTACACGCGATAGCGGGACGCCGACAGCGGAATCGGCCAGGAACCCTGGTACCCCGGAACCAGAGCAAATCACGAAAAAATACGAGTCACCGAGCTTTCCAGTAAACAGCTGGATCGATAGTGGACGGCCGATCGATCGATCGGCCGTGGTTATCACGCGGTGAACGCGTACACTGCCGTCCACAGCTATTCGGGCACTTGGTGGGATCTGATCAAGAGCTTCCGTCCTTGTTATAATTTGAACGCTTCTACCACATATAGTTAACAATCGATAGCACCGCTGTATAGACCGCGGATGTTTATGCAACTCCCAGTTGTTAACCGCAACTGTACTCGTGCGACACCTACGCGACCGTAACAACAACATTTTGCATCATCGCTTCTTGACACTTTGTCTGCTGGCAATTTTTGTTCAGTTATTTTGAAATCAATAAACTTTTCTTGACGTGAAATTATTCATTTATCTATTTATTATCGCTTTAACCGGTTAACTGTGGAATTTAATTTTAGAAATCCCTCACGGCGCGGAATTAAAATCAAGCAATGACGAATGTATACGTCGAACGAAGGCCAAATGCCGCTACTAGAAATTTTAAAAAAGGAAAGCAAAATGAGAAAGAATTACGTTTTTATTCGATAAGAAATTACTTCACTAATGTTAACCGCGCCGCAATAGAATTTTGGATGACGTGTATACACGTCAAACGCACTTAACTGGTTAAACCAAGTGGAAAATTTGTTATTATTTTATTTGAATCACGAAAGCAAATAAAGAAAATAATCTTGGATTTAACCGCGAAATGAAAATAAATTCTCCATACTATTTGCACAATAAAAATAATAAAGTATTCAATACAATCAATTATTTGAAATTATTGATCTCAAATAAAATGTTCCCAAACCTGGCATAATGCAGTCCATAAAATGACGAGTATAAAGCTGAAGTTAACAACAACAAAAGTACAGTTAAAGTGAGTAACAAGTGAAAAGAAGCCGGCTTCAGAACCACGATACAATTTATGGCAGCGCAGGCTATGAAATAAGCAAAACCGAAGTTAGTAATAACCGGATATAACTGCCGCTGCTGGAAAGTGAGATTTGAAGATGAGCAGCAAGTGAAAAGAAGATACTTCTAGAAGTCCGGTATAATGCATGGTTCTCCCGTAGCGTAGTCGCATTATAATAATGATAAATAGCTGTTGGCCAGGCTCCAAGTGTTGGAGTACGTGTGGTAGTGTGCGCGCACGTGTCCGTGCGCGAGCTAGCCTCACCGAAAACGCACTTTGCGCTCGATTCGATCGCGGCGTTCGACACCCGCAATCCAGGCCGGTTTGTTATCGGTGCATCCGCTCGAATTGCGTAGATATAAATCCGGACACGAGAAAATTTCGAAGTGATATCGATTTTGCAATTACTGTCGGCGCGGTCCGCTAATTGCGACTGGCAAGTATAGGCTTGATTTTCGAGCTACACCCGACGAGAGGGATTCGGTACCGGAAACCTGGATCACCTGGAACTGTTTTAAATGCCTCGACACGTCTGCCGTCGACGTCACATATTTATGGCGACCACCGTTCCGTACATTACGCGAAGGAGGCTAAACTCATTTTATGTGCGTCCTTCTTTGAGGCCATAACGCACGCTAGAACATTCGCGGCGTATGAAATTTCTTTGTTACGGCTTTCTCGCGTTTCATAAAGAGGTTACGCTATATTTAATTAAGTATTCTAACTGTGGAGCTTGTTGCAAATGGCGGTAGCGGGGCCATTGGGTTGGGAACGAAAGCTCATGGCGTTTTTGAATGTGATGAAGGAACGACGGGAACATATCATAGTTTAATAATCTATCACGATTAAGCACATAATTGATAATCCAACTGAAAATCAAATAGACGACACTCGAATGCTTCGAATGTAATCGTAAATTGGATTTTATTTTAGTTACATTTTTGACGCAACGAATGCCTCGTAGTAATTTGTGATATTTAATATATTATTTTTAACGTAATTTGTATGTATTGTAGCACTACACTTACAAATTCAATGTGAGAAGTTTAGTGAACAATATTACAGAGTAAATATGATCTGTGCGGAATACGGGATGTTCTTAAAAAACAAAATGACAAACAATTGGAGCAGAACGCATACGAAATCAATGTGAATCCTGTAAACATGTTCCACGAGAATGTGTATCGTTGTGAACTGCAGTTTAGTAGTGACCGTAAAATGTTTGAATAATTTTCTGGAAATGAGAAGAGAAATGCGTAACGACGAAAGACCATAATAAAAAAAGCTCTAAACAAAGCGTTCGAGTGCGGTGTAAAAGTGTAATAATGCGTGGATCAGCGTTCAAGACGAGGAAGAAATCCGGCGTACCGTGCGCAATAATATTATTTATCCCAACTGAATAATACTTGGCCAGTCTCGGCTCGTTGAACCGGAATATTTAAGATATTTTTAAGAGGTCCTGGCGGCGGAGGATTTCCTCGGTGCAAGATAATGTCCACAAGACAGTGAATTCTGCGGAATTCAATTGGGAACGGCGGACGTCCCCGCGGTATATTACGAGCCCGCATGTTCCCGTAAAATGAGGGAGAGATAGAGGAGAAAATGGACAATGAAACGACCCTATTAATTATTCCAATTAACCGCGAGTGTCCCTTCCGTGATTCTTAATTTAACAGAGACAGGGTGTTCTCCGGTAACCTAAGTACGCGCTGAACACCGCCGGAAAACCCGATATCTCTGAAACTTTCGTACCGCCTAAATGATTTTCATCGTATCAACCATATTGTAACATCTTGTTGCAACAATCTCTTGTTACAAAGTACATAGCACGCTTGCAAATACAATTTAGTTGCCCCGAAAGTTTCTCTCGCTATGCGCACGCTTAATAACACAAACAACACTATTATCAAGCTTCCTCTTATTTAACCACGCCATTTGTTTTCTTAAAAACTACTCTGAATTTGTGTCGCACACCTTAATCGAAAATTAAACGGATTTACGGGACAATTGCATGATTGTCGCATGTCGGGACAGTTGCATGATTATTATACTGAAATAAATCGTACCGGTCATGTAAATCATTCATTTAATTAGTAATATAATCATTCATTTCAACGATTATCTGATTGCACAAGTTTTTATTATGTGCAGAATAACTTCGTGGATATTTATGCTTTATGTTAACTTCATTGGTAGCCGCATGATCTCTTATCGGCAAGTGTAATCTAAAACTTTTATATCAATCAAAAATATATATCAGAATATTGCGGTCAGCGAACAATCAACGAATTACGAACAAAGAGTTTGTAACATTAAATATTAATTAACAGTTTTAATAACGTGAACGAAACAATTGATCGATAATAGAAGCATTATCGTGAATAGGGTCATTCATGCTATGCATGTTTGAGAAACTCGTGTTTTCTGCACTAATTTATAGCATCGAGAATGAAATAGAAGCTAATTACCTATCAGCATGAATGGTTTTTATAGTGAACCAAGACGTAAAGTCTAGGTTGAATTTTATGCAGCTATTTCACTATGTTTCACGCATCATTGAATATGTGTCATACGTGCAGAAGCATGTATCACCTGGCAATTATAATAGGTGCAGCAATGATTCATTTATTGTTGACTGCTACTGCATGAAATTGTTTACAACTGATGAATAAACGCGAATGTTAACGAGCAGAAATCGTTTAGTAATGCAAGTTCCCCCCACAGCGTAAATTACAAATCGATAGAATAATTTATTGCTGACAGAAATGGTCAACGAACAACAAAATACAAAGCGTCATAATATTTAATAGAGTTACGTTGTATGCAAAAACTATCAGTGAGAAAAATGAAATTTTACTGGACGTCGCTTCCGTGTAATTACTTCTGGGAAATGAGAATTTTTTAAACATACGTAGCTTTTTAACCTTGGCGTGCTCGTCGGAGATAGTTGCATAAAAGATCCCAGGATAATATTTCACAGATCTTCGCTTTCCACTTGAAAGCGACGAATTATGTTTCATTTGTACGGTCACATTTCATAAACTGCGGATTTTACACATTCATGATAAAAATGGATGAGAGAACAGCAAAACTATAAATATATTTCAAGAAATTAAGATTTCTCGCCTTGTATTTGTCTTAATAAAATTATTGAACGAAGATACACATTCTTATCGAGCTTCCATTTCTTATAATTTTTGATGATTTTGATTATTAAGTACTCAGGAACGTATGGGGGGTAACGAAATTTTATCTTGTAGGAAAATGAGAAAAGAAATTCAATATTTTTCGGCAAAGTAAAATGTAGATCGTAGATGATATTTATTCATCGGACCTGCTATCTATGTGGTCTATCACGGGCCAGGTGAAAAAAGCAGGTGCAAATGAGCCGCTCGTTAATCGAAATGTCGTGTCTTATTTCCACATAGCCCCGCTGCTGATTATTATGATCCTAACGTGCTCGGAAACATGGCTGTAATGATGGCTTTCCGTGCATCTTATGGCACACGAGTCGCAGCTCTCGGTCATTTGGTGGGGAAGGAGTGACGCGACTCTAATTAATAACTTCATTTTTGTCCAGCGGTCCAGGGGGAGGGAGTGCACGGTTGCGGTTCCACGCGGAACGTCGATACAGCTCGCGATCGTTTCGCGCTCCGAATTAATGACGTCACATTACATTAGCCAATTTTGCATCAATTGTAACAGTCATTCGAAATTATACTCTGATGTAATCTGTGACCTATAACGCGATCGTATGCATATTATGAAACGCGGGACGATTTTAATGCGCAGCATGGAACCAAGTTTTTATCCGCAGGACCGTGTTTAATTATATGGTGACCATAATAATCGTATCTAATTAACAACCACTTTATGGTAGAAATTATCATGTCTGACGCGTCACAGGGATGCGTTAACGCAATGTAATTTGTTAATACAATTTTCAATTATCGCTTGCTGTAGACGGTTAATAGAAATTGTCATTGTTACACGTTAATTACACTATACTATACTATTAGAAACTTCACAGACAATCGAATATAAATTAGATCCCGCTATTAAACATTTTAGCACGGCAGAAACGAGGATAAAATTGGATAAAACTGTATCCGATTATTGAACAGACTCGAAATGAGATTTTCGAGACAGTGTATGCATAAAATAAGAAATTCTATTAACTGCAAATACCGACCGACGCGTACCAGATAAAATATCCGAAACCGGTTATTTCAGAAACGTATTTTTGCAAAATGAAACTTTCTTCTCCATTTTTTACACATTTTCCGTATTTTCTCTTTCTGATTCTACCGCGAGGGTGAGTTATTTATCTGTCATTTGCTGCATTTCACCGAACGTTCAAAATGCTCGAAGAATGCTTACTCGAGTATCATGACATTGATAATGAAACATGCAGCCGCGACTACAGTGTTTACTCGATTTGTGTCCAAAACACGGGTCTAGCGACGGACATGTACCGATCAGGAGATACTATTCTTTGATCCACGCGACCTTACACTCGCGTATCGGTGAGACTCGACCTAACGCAAGCGAGGCAAAAGATTGCAACTTTTTCTGAAACTTTGGCCATCGTATTCGTCTCGTTTTTATAATTGTGATGACACCAAACACGATATAACGACGATTATTACTCGTGTAATACGTGACCTAAAGTTTTCGGCGTGACAGAGGTCAGGGAATAGAAAAGTTGAAGAAGCAAAGAGTCGAAGCGCCTAATCTCTCGCTCTTCTAACACCTCTGCTGGAACTGTCGCCTAACTGACAGTTACGGGGATAGTACTGTAACGTATAAAAGGCGGTACCAGTCTAAACTATTCCCTTTAGATCGCCAGTTTCGAAAACTATGTAGAAATACAAGATGCGCCATCGTCTCGTAAGCCATTGTATTCTCCGCCGGTCGTACGATCGCGAATAGAAAGCAAGCTATAGACCGGCCATTGAATGGGATATTCGCGTCTTCCGCCGTAGCCATTTGCTACCCGTAGACACCTAATAATAGTATCGATACGCGGCCATGAAATCGCACCAGGGGTGGCGCGACAGAAGCAGAAGCAGACGCAGAAGAAGAAAACATAAAAGGTGGCACGGCGAACGGAAAAAGAAAGAAGGCGAGAAGAAGGTGTCGTACTTGAATACGCATTCACTCAGAGCGGCAGCAAAAACCTACCGGGCGAGATCGGAGGAACCAGTATCAGAGAACGTTAATTAACGTACTGAAACGTAATTAACTTGCCTCGGCGAAAAGTACTTAGCAAACAGGCTTTAATGGAAACTGCGAAAGCATTTAACAAATAAACAGAGGCTAGCCTAGCCGCTGCGATACTTCAGGCCACCGGTAGCTGCTTTACGTTCACCCTGAATCCTCTTTAGCCTGTAAGCGAATAAAGAACGAGCGTGCGCGTGCGTGCACGCTATCCGCGCGCTGACGTTCCCTGGAAAAGCTCCAGGTCGGAGCGAACCTGTCTAAGCATCCCGGTTCCCTACGCTCTCCACACTCTCTTCGCGCAACCCGCGCGCACACACACATGCACCTATACCAGCGGCGTCGGGAGGAAACTTCCTCAGCCGTTAATGAATTCACCGTAATTACATACTCGCCATTTTATAGCCGGTATTACCGTGCGCTCGCATTGTTCATCGCAGTCGGCGGCACGATGAACGCGTGTTTGTCATTCGCACAATGCGCCCGTCTCTGCTCGCCGCGCCGTGCGAAAACTATAAATCGCCATTGTCAGCACGAAGACGATTATTTATCAAATTATGCGCCAACCCGGTTTTACCGGGAATACGCGATGCGGGTCAGCGTTTCGTCCATCGGCGAGAATCTGACAATCTGCTGGAAACAGGGACCATAACTGTTGTAACCGGAAAGGAAAAACGTCATGGACATAGCAAGTGTTTCATCGACTCACCAAAAAATTTGAAAAAGTTCATGAACAATATTTAGAGATATACACTGATGCTGTGAAAGTATAAACGATGTCGCTGTTAGGCTTCAATGCGAAATCTGCATTCTTCCGATTTCTTTTGAGGCTTTTGATTTTCCATAACCAGACTTTTACATATCTGGACTGAGAATTTTTAGCGTGAATAAAATTATAACAGTGAAAAATTTCGGCGAAAGAGTAAAACGGGAATTTGAACAGAACCGCAATACAATTTTGCGCAGCATTTATATTTTATTCAAAGTCTACTGGAGATGAAAATTGTATTTGTGAGCGGACCAAATTTAAAAAATCTATACAATTTATCAAAATAATGATAAAAAAATTGTACAGAGTTCTAAACTGCTTAGTTACACATTTCCATTTAGAAGAAATGCAGGAAATTTGTGTTTTTCATCTAATTGTAAGAAAAGAAGTTTATTACACACAGATATTTCGAATATTAAAAAATTACAAGTGCAAGTGTTGTTTATATTGAAATAATCGCACGATCCACTGTATTTCTTAATTATGGGGGGTGCGTAAGCAATACTTTGTCGAAAGCGATCGATTAGAGTTGGCAAAGAAATTGTATCTATCGAACTACCGGAAGTGGGCTGGCGTAAATCAAACGCATCGTTCGAGAACGGATACGAGCAGTCTCCGTCGAAGCAGAAGAAGAAGAAGAAGAAATCGTAGAATATCCTCGCGAGGATCCCGGATCCCGCGTGGTCGATTAGTGTGGTCGCTCGGTACATCGGCGTCGGGCATAATGCATCCGGGAAGCGAGGCATTTGCCGGCATAAAAATTCCGAAATATTCATCCGAAAGCGTAGAAACTGATCCTTAATGCTACTTTGATATCGCGAGCATCCCGTTTCTTGCGGTATAGCAAACGCCATAAATCTCGCCTGTGTTCTCGGTATTAAGCCCGCAGACGAAACGAACGAGCAGGTGATTACCGTGGAGAAAATAGATCGTTGAAATAAAACCTTGTACGAGAACAAGGAGCCGAATTGTTCCGCTGCGCCGGAATGCATACGTGCCATGCATCAACATAGTGCGCACACAGCTCCCCTTGCTTTGTGTGTGCGCGCACATATGCATACGCCGACCGCGTGTATAAGTGTAATTTCACAAATGGCTGCCTTTTGTGCACGGTCCCGTAAATATGCAAAATTACGCGAACGATTGGAGGGCATCCGCGACTCTCGGGGCAATTTTCATGGCCGTGGAAAATCATCGTCGGGCTAAGTATTCCGATTTGCCGACGGCTGAAAAGGTCTTTTCCGATGATGACCCGGCGATCGGCTCTCCGTCTCTGGCGATCCGCGGCAGCTACCGAGCGAACCTCGAAGACGCTTTTCCACTGGAAAGCTGGTTAAATAGAGGACTTTATCGCGTAGAAAATTATTATAATAACTACCTCGGGAAACCTTTTCAATCAAGAGCTTTTTCAATTTTCGGAGATTCTGTAATAACAACACCGAAAACAGAATTGATTATTCTATACGGATATAGGGACGTGTTCTGTACAAGTCGTACAAGTTGTACAAGTCCTTAATTACTTCTTTCTTGAAACACATGTTACGATAAGTACAATTCAATTTTATTCAGACTAGTAGAGATTCAGATAGTCTTTATTATAAATTATCCATGAAAACTGTATCATAAAATTGTGTAAAATTATACTCTGAATTTATTATAAAATTGTAATCTTTGTTATAACTCGATTATCACTAACAAAGAATCCGACGGAACTAAGAAAAGTAAAAAGACCAACGGTATTTATAATTAACACGGATTTTTTTGTTGACTGACACTTGTAGGGAACAGGAACTGTCTTTAATGCTCCGAATAACTCGAAAATAGTACGACGACGTTTCTCGATGCTCTTAACCTCTTCGCTATGTTAAATTGCGCCCACCCATTTTTGTCATAAGTGCATAAAGTAGTCTAATAATTAATATTCAGTGCAAATGCTTTCATATCTCCATGAACGACGCCTGAAAGAATCGCATTCTTGCAGGACTGGTGAACAGACCATTTTATCTTAACGGAACGGGTTAATCTAGGTAAGAAACCTTTGCATTTAAAGAAGTCAAAATTGTATCAATTCCGCTGGTAGATACTGCAGATTACTATAGAAGATACTGGCCAAGTTGTCCCGCATCTTTTTTCTTATCTTCATTCATTATCAAACCCGAGAGTCGAGATAGCGGAGTCTCTTTGCCCTCCTCGATCCCTGTCGAATCAAAGAACAGTAGAGAGAGAGCGAGAGGGAGAGAGAGAGAGAGAGAGAGAGAGACCTGCACGCTAGATTTCATGAGTCTGTTTAGGATTTCATTTGCCGACAAAGTTGTCACAAATTCTTGGCAACGTGACAGGCTCGTATGTGTCGAGTATTGGATAAGAAAACACAGATGTACGCGGGCAGACGCGGCTGCGCCACCACGCGCAGCATCCGACAATGCACTTACAGTTGAAATGTTTGATCTTCCCTCGACTGTCGGCCAATTCTGGAAACTTCGCGGAAGAGAATGAAATTCTAGCCACCAACAAACGTGGAATATTACAAGAAAACTTTTGCTCCGTGTTAAAGCGTTCGATCGTACCGAATTTTTATTTGTATACGGTCCACCGAGAAACGTATCCACATGTTTCTTTTTAATAAAGCGAAAACTATTTGCAATTTCGTGGACAACATCCGGTGAACTAATTCTTTCAACTTCGCAAAAATTCCCGTCGGTCGGTCCAAATTTAAAAAAGCCATTTTCTTCTAAAGTATGTTGTACCTCGTGTTTTCGAAGATATTCTTTCACTCTATACGGCACGAACCTTGCAATTTGCATAAATTACCATGATTTAACTGGTTCAAAAAATACCAGCTCACGAAAAACTGGTTCCTACGAAAATTAAACCAACAAATATTGATAATTACCTGCAAGCAGGGTACATGAAAGTAAGTATGTACTTTCTTTACTCGCAAGCTTGTTATTTAAATTTTCGACAGAAAGAAAGCATACATAAAGTTTGTTAAAACTTAAAGACCACTGAAGAACAGAATATGATAAAATCATATGAAAAACACCATATTAAAAATTAACATAAATAGTTTGAAGAATATAATTCTTTCAGAGAAAATAAAGGTATGGAAACAATAAACCTATATAAATAAATAATATAACAATATAATAATAATATACAATAATATTATTATATAATAATATACCTATATATTTACCTATGTAAATTTGAAACGTGCTATTTTTCTATTGACAATAAAACTCAATTATTAATTCAGTTGTCTTATATTGTGAAATCGTTCTTTTTGCATGCAGTTAAACGTCTGAGAAGGATAATTTGAAAGCATTGTGGATCTGGAACAGTAAAAAGTTGGGTCAAATTAGACCCAGATTTATAATCGTTCCACCGAAATTTTATATGTTTATGTGCCAGTTAAAATTACCATTATTATTATATGTTATATTAATTATATAAAAGGAGATACAGTATAAATAATTCGCCCAACATTCATCACAATTTTGATCGAATATTTTCTACAAAGAGTAATACTATCTAAGATTTCAGTGATTTTTATACTCTCATATTTTAACATTATTTTGTTACATTTTCGCTAATTTTGAAATGTGCATTACCGTATGTTCCATCAAAAAGATCCTCTCACGCGAACCCGCACGAATCACCACGAGTGCCCGCATGTAAACGCAGAAATTAACACTTTAAACAATGAGAATTGTATAGGAATCGCCAACACTGGAGCGACATAAAAAGCTTTCGGAAAATGCATCGTTACGATATCGCTTTACTATATGATTTATCGCAATTATAATACTACCTACAGTTGCACAATCGAATAATTTTGCTTCACGTACAGTTACATTATACCGAGTAATTATTCGGAATTAAAAGCACACCGTTTTAACAGTATTTCCTGAAAATGTTATTGAAAAATTTCTGGAAACGGCGCAGATGTCACGGATTGTGTCTGACAGGTTTTCGAAAATGTCATTTGCGGTACCGGATTTATCTCTTGTCAATTTCCAATCGAATCAAATAAAAAAGGTATTTTTTTAAATCGACAAGTAAAACCAGTGCATGTGACTGGCTGAAAACTCAAAAATCGCTACACGAAATATTACCTGAATCACCGATTCGCTTGTTTTGGAGATGTCATAATTGTGAGTAGCCAATTCCGAGAAAAATAAATACTTCAGGCCTATATACGACAGGCCTCGAAGTGGATGACCAGTTGAATTTGATAATGACACTCTAAAATCTCTAGTGGAAGCTGATCCAAAATTAAGTATACAAAAATTGTCGAGAAGCTATGGTCAACTATACAAAGCTAATGCTATGTTCAACTATGCACCTACACGAAATGGGAAAGACATATAGACAAGGAATATGGGTACAGCATCAATTGTCTGGGACCAAGAAGAATATTCGTCGATCAATTTGCACTTGATTGCTACCCAGATTTCGCAGAGATCCATTTTTTAGCAGAATCGTTACCGGAGATGAAGAATGGATTCTTTATGATAACATAAAGCGTTGCAAGCAATGACTCTTTGCAAATCAAATCGCAATATCAACCCCTAAACCTAGCTTATCACTTAGAAATGTGTTACTGTGCATTTGGTGGGACTGTCGTGGCATAATTCACTTTGAGTTGTTGAAAGTTGGAGAAACAGTTACTGCTCAGTTGTATTGTCAGCAATTACAACGGCTGTATTCGGAACTATTGAAAAAGAGGGCATCTTTGGTCCACAGAAAAGGTGTAACACTGCAAATTGACAATGTCCAGCCCCATACAGCGAAACTCACTCAGGAAAAAATGAAAGAATTGCAATGGGAAGTTTTACCGCAACCCCCGTACTCACCGGATCCCTCTGACTACCATCTTTTCAGATCTCTGGAGCATTATTTAAGAAACAAAACATTCACTTCTGTGGAAGATGCAAGGAGGCACCTTGAGTCATATTTTGCTTCACTAACCCTGGATTTCTATAAGAGGGGGATTGAAAATTTGCAGGAAAGATGTCAAACTGTCCTTGATAATGATGGAGATTATTATTTACTGCAAAGGTTGTTTTAGATTTCATGTTGAAATAATGTAGTCACTTTGTAATTAAAACTCACATCCGGGAATGAGTGTGCGTCATACGTCGAAATGACGATCGAAAGAAAAATGACGATCGACACGAGACGAGAGTGGGGAAGACGTTAGCTGCACGTCCACCCAAGAATCAGTTCGATAAAAGAATCGGTTTGGGCAGGATATACCTGGTACGAGTAACAACTTCGACACAAGGGTCGGTTTAGGCAGGACATACCTGTTATATATATTAAGTTCAGAGTTCCAAGTTTTAATTTTATATTAAAGTTCCTTTATTCACTTACGCTGCTTACCTCTGCTTTATGGTAGAATATAACACCATTCCTACCATATCCTCGATATTTCAAAATAATTAATTAATACCTACGAGCATAGTCGCTAAACGGCCGAATCTTTGTTCGAAGAAATCTGAAATTAGATTCCCCTATCACTGTTACACACGAGTTTGGAATTCAGTCGGAGTGTCCTTTGAATGAATTCCGAAGTATCTGTTTATACGGGGCCGTAGAAGATGCCATACATTAATAGGAATCCGAAGGATTATTTTACGTGATCGTTTTCCCAAGTTCGGGCACCTTGGCCGCGTGCTAGAGGATCCCAGAGGGCAATGAAAAACTGCTTGGTATTCTCGCGAACTGTCCGAGATGCCTGTTTAGAATCGCGTATGTGTTGTGGCCTGGCCGCGAGCTATGGAGCATCATCTCCACGGCCTCGAAACCGTGGAATGACGTTAGAAAAACTGTTCCGTGCACACGGGTTCGCCGGGCTGATTCATCGATCATTACGCGCGCGTCACGGAGAAGTCAATTGATTTCATTACAGAGATACTGGACGTCACGCGTTCGCGGATTGACATAATACCAGGCGAATGCGAGGTATTTGCTTAATTTCAAATATGTCGGTGCCACATCATAAATTCAAATACGATGCTCCACGGATGAATGCGCGGCGAATTGGTGCTACTCGTGTACAGCAATCCACAGCAGGGAGCCTGCGCTAATCCGTGGAACAGTGTAAGTAGAGTTCGCGACGCGAAACCCTCGGTGCAATCTCTCCGCGAAAATTCGTTTTACGAACAACTTTGCAAACGGCGTTACACGCAACTAGAACTGGCTTTCTCTTCGGAATGGTCGCAGATCAAATCTAGACTGCGGATTTCATGCGAAAATCAGTGAGCAGAATTTACAAACAATTTGAGGACGTCGATGTGTCACTTCCAATTTATCACAGCTGTTCAACGAACAGTGAAATTTCACCTCGCCTTCTGTTTTTTAAAATCGACACAGACAATTTTGCATAAAGATCCGCGATCCATTTAATTGTAACACGAAGTTGAATGTAAAAGTAATTTTACATTCAATATTTTTCAATATTTTATTGTCAGTATATTATTAATTATTGTTTTATTTTCAATATTCGATTTTCAATATTTTATTATATATAATATTTTTATATATGTAGATTAATCGACGTAAATTTTTATTTTTGGTAAAGAGGTATTAGTATTTTGAAGCCATTATTCAGTATTTTCCATCATTCCTACGTAACAGTACATTTCCGTAAATGTATCGTTATCGAGCATTGTTTCTGATATACTTCATAACCCGCGTTACACATCCTTCATTCCATGTAATTAGATTTGGCATACCGTGTTTAACTTTTCTTCGTGTTGTATTGGTTAATACCAGCGTCTGTTCCATGTTTTCATTATAAATTGTGGCACCGTAGTAAATTACAATCGCGAATTATGTCAGACATATTCGCAGGCGCGCAGAGATAATTGAATAAATGTTAAACTGAAATCATTTCCGAATTATCAATTTTAAAACACAAATATTTGAAACCTTTCATACATTTATAATTTGTTAATATTAACTCTTCTGCAGAGTATTAAAATTCACCAGATTACTTTATAAAAATTACAAGAATTCATTTATTCTGTTTAACGATTTTCATATACATGTATCCAAAGAAACAAATTTGTCGAATAAATTCCTCCCAAATGCAGCTTTACAAATTCCAGTGTCGACGAAAATGTTTTTGTCACTCCATAAATATTTCTAGAACGAAATATGATTGACAAAAATGGTAATGTTTTGCAAACACAGAATTCTGAAGAGTTCGTTGACCGAAAGTGAATGTTTAGCGAGCATTCTCTTTTACATTTGACATGTCCTAAATCAATCGATTTCGTGGGAGAAAAAACAGTGTTGACCTAGCCGTAATCGTTCAAGATTCGATATCACAGGAAACTTTGAGAAAGAGCCCGGGGCCGTTTATGGATTCGAGTCATGCGTTCCCGGATGCAAATTATGTCATTTAAAATCAGGAATCCATACATACTAGTCGGGAACATGATAGTTGAACTCGGAAGGAAACTCGGATAAAGAGTCAATTTGCAGGCTCGCGTGTTTATTGCGATGTGGCCGTTCCCGTTCGGTGATAAAGGGGCAGAATTCAGGGTTCGGCAAGTTTGAGGTAATAGTGCCCTATATCTCGCACGACTGCCAAGGGAGGTCACCGTTTCGAATACCTTGTCCTATGTACGTACACAGTGGAAACTATCGTGTGACTCCGGCCAACCCTTTTCGTCCGCTCAAACAGCAAACTTTTTGAATTTACTGGACAATTACACCGGGTACACACAAGAAGTACTAATGGTTGCTTCATCTTTCTCAGCGCGGAAACCTCTGCCATTCCTATCATTACGAACGACCATTTATGATTTATGACGATTAATTCGTACGCGAGAAAGGCAAATACAGCGAATCACAGTAATGAACACTTCTCAAAGCGCGATAACTTCTTTAATATCGGACGACTTGGATGATTTTTCTTGAGAGGTTAGAACAATTACTCTGGTTTTCTTTTTGCAGAGGTTAATTGACCTCTAGCTGTGCAAAATCTCAGGAATCGTAAATCGTTCTTGACCACTAAAGTATATTTGTACTTTTTGGTTCCGCTGTACATCGTGCACATGCATTTTGCACATCCATTGTTGTAACGAACGTAAATTTGATTTAAATTCTTTCGTATTCGATTGCTATATTATTTTAAAAATGTTTTATTGTTATTTATTACAAGCTATCAATTTAACAGTTCGACGTAAGTCCGTATTTGTCAATTCACCGTTGCTATAGAAACTTTTAGTTTCTATATCGTTTCTAGAGTAATTTTATGCATTCTAAAGTTTTCATAAAAGTGCTTCAAAGCTCCAGGCTTCAAAGTCCCGTTGGAAAACTACGATCGCACGTGAAATTGATTTACCATATGGAGCAAACATAAGCGCACAGGGAACGTTTTAATGGAAATTGAAAAAGCGCTTTTTCATTAAAGATCCATATGCGTTCCAATTGAACAGGGTGCCACGAAACTATTATTTAAACCAGGCCATTCGATAAATACTGAAGAAATTAGTATCACGGACAGCCTGACCGTACTGCCAAATTATATCGCAACTTTCTGCATAATTACTCCGCTATGAAAGTTCATGCTCGAGGTGGAACCATTAATATTCTTGCTACTCATAAACAGTATTCCACTAAATTGTTAAATTATTCTCCGTTCAACGCCACGGGCAGACAATGAAATAAACTAACTTCGAAATTCTTTTTTCCTGGGAAAATGTTTATGTTTCATACACACTACTGATCATTTGACGGCGAATTTCTATCAATTTATTACGCATGTTATTCAACAGGTAATTATAAAGTGAGCAGTCAAATAACTTTATATTAAATTTTCGCATTATATCGTCTCTACGGAAACGTCTCATTAAGAAAACAATTTTCCATTGAATGTCGACCGATGGAAATTCCTAAATTGAAACTGAATGAGTATTATTTCATATACTTGCTAATAATATTAATAACGATTTCTCCCGAAAGAAATACGATATTTCTTTGAAATTGTTGGTTCTTTAATATTGTTTGTTCTTAAATTTCAATCGCCTATCGGAATTGGCTTGTCAACAACACATCGACGGCTCTTAATTTTAGCTTGATCGTCGAGGTACATTCACGATCATCATTTTTCTGGACGGGTACACCAGAAATTACTTAGTCGGTAAGATAAATTCTTCTCATCTCGGATGCCAACAATCGTTCCTCCGTCGATTAATCAATCGATTCACCATAGCTCGATTAAAGCCCGAGACTTCCGATAAGTCTGTGTCACGGCGGAAATTTCATTTAATAGCGAATTCACTGGAATCTAGATAAATTAGTTTTCTTTATGCCGGTTGATCTCTAACCTATTTAGATCCGCACTGGTGGCTTACGCGCAACTATGAAGAGGACGGTCTCCATTCGTGGTAATGATGATCGATATCCCGCAGAACCGTTGCGGTTAATGCCTATATGGGATCACACCGAATTGAATGTGTATTAGGATGTTCTAAGTACATTCCTGTTGCACTGTTGCCTTGAGTATTCCCCTGAATTTAACACGATATAACTGTAACGCTCATGTATAGAAGCCATGTACTATACTTTGGAGAATTCGGAAAATGTTCGTGGTACGTTCCACTTCTGCAGAAACTGTAGGACCTATTGATTTACTTTACAATATTTCACAACAATCTTTATTAATCTTTATCATCTAATCTCTTCCATAAGTTTTGAAAGACCTGCGATGTTTCCTTAACAAGCATTTTTATATTGAGAAGTTTTATTTTTTCCTTCACAGTATTTTTCAAGCTCGCGTAACTCTCGCAAATTCGTTCGTGCAGTTTTATAAGAATACCTACGCTTTAAAACGAGTTCACGAAATTGAAAAAAATATTAAAGTTATCTCACAGCTCCATCTTAATCATTCAATTTTCGTTTATAAATTCGACTTCGTTGACCTCCTTTGCTGTTCGAACGCTGACCACGTTAAAATCGTCCGGACCTTTAGTCTTCCTCTATTCGGCCGCCGTCGGATTTATTTCTAATTGCAAGTTAGACTGCGGCCACAGTTGCGAACTTTTTATTTGAAATAAATTTACAGGTTTCAGTTCACCGAGTCGGGATCGAGACCAGGAAAAGTTGGTCTAAGGGTGGGAGGGAGAGAAAAACTGCGTAATCCGCTGAACAGAAAGGGAATTTGAAAAGCCCCCGAGTTCTCGGAACTTCTTTATTTAACGGTGGAACGCGCGGCCCGTAGCAAAAATTAGGACAAAACAAATTCGATAAGGCCGGACCCGAGTTATGCAGGCTCATGCACCGGTCGCTGTTCATAGGAAAACCGTGATCGATAGTACTTGGATTCAGTCGGTGAAAATGTTTAAAATCGGGCCGAGTTTCGGGGGCGCACGCTTACCGAGAACTTTTGAAAGCCACGATTGCGTTTGCGAAACGCGGTTGCGTCTCCTTGCGAATCACTTTCGGCGCCGGCACCGGCACGCTGATTTACTATGTACAAATTGTTAGGTGTTCGCGGGATTAATTTGTGTACCTGGCACTCCGCCGGTGGTCATACATTTGTTGCGCAACCGACGCATAGCTTCGGCGACGATAGAGAATTTATCACGCCCCGGCTAATTGTAATTGATATTCCGCGGGAATCGCAGAGTAAATGTTGTTCGACATCGACCGCAGCAACGATGATCTACAATAGCTTGTTCTATGAGCGAACTACGCGAGGAGCGTGCAACACGTCTAAGGCTGCGTTCAGAAGTGCAGTAATGTTTCGGTAAATGTGAAAGAGATGTGCACGGTATTTGCGCACAAATTCGAAATTCCACGTAATTCTCGCAGTTCCGCTAAGAACATACCACGGAGATATATTTTTGAGCAATTATTATAAACGCTCTTACGGCTTCTATCTAAGCATACCCGAATAAAAACCACGATGAAATTTTTACCCGAATGCCAATATGCTAGAAATTCAGAGGAAGCTCTGTAATATCGAGGTCCATTGAAAAATTTATGCAAAACCGCCGGAATAATTTTTGTCTTCTTAAACATTTTTAGAATTTCTGAATAACTTGACCGGGCGCATTACTGTGAAATTTATGACATTTACGCTTTTTTCGTGAACATTAACAACGCCGAGAAGTTATGTTCTTTGATATAGTTTCGCTCAAAAGGAAATATGTGTGACCGCAAACGGGTACACGCTTACGTTGGGAGTAATGTCAAATGAGGACGATTAACCCGAAGCTAAAAGGGCTGCTGGAGGAAATACGTAAAGCGAGCAAAACAGTTAGACTATTTGCATAACTTCGTTTACTTATCGTTATTTTATTGTTACATTCTAATGTAACGTGCTCGAGTCAGTGGCTAATTTTGGAAACCTCTGGGGTTGCTTATGTACATTAACATACGTATACATTTACACATTTTCCGACTTACATATACGCATTATGCATATGTATGTACATGTAAATGTTATTAACCCTTGCATGGATATGGGAGAAGTGGAAAAATTAAATAACTGTTTATTATCTGACTGCGTTTATCATGTTGCAAAACAAAATTGACTTCCATTCACAAATTCGGCGAAAATAAATATTACTATAAATTATTGTGAATATTTTTCTCCTCCCACGTCAAAGCTAAAATCCACGTATTATTCTTGAAATAATTAATTTTTCTTTTAACATATATGGAATGTCTTTCGCTTTGAAAGAACTTTCAAGTACAAAGTCGCCGTTCCAAAGTTTCTACTATTCATGGTGGTCATCAGTTCAACAGTGGAAGTATCTACATAGGTGTCTACTTTGCTTTTATTTCATGCTGGCGCGGCGCCAGTGTACTTTGTATTATTCATGATTGTTACAAAAAATGTACGCCATTACCAAACATTGCTGGTCATAGATCGAATACTTTGTAATACACATCGATTCGAGCTTTTTACATCGAGTAAGAACTATTATTACGGCATATTTTTCACCAGTTCACACACATCACACACAGATTGCACATCAAGATTATATTCAATATTATATTCGAAGAAGTAAGCAAGATACGTTAACAATAGGGCCAGACACAAAAGCTTCAAAATATGAAAAAAAGATTTTCAAGTTTCAAGGCAAGATCCTGTTTAGAGAATGGCAGCTAGAGAGAGGAACGGAGGGGGAGAGAGAGCAAAACAAGTACAATTTACTTATTACACTGCAAATCTTCATGCATTTCTCGTTTTTAAAATCGTTCAGAAAGTGCTCGAATATAAAATTCGACAGAATTATTTTATTTATTTTATGATATCGCTTTCTTAACATTTGCCTAGAAAAACTGAAAACTGCTCAAACATCCGCAGTCTACTTACCATAATCAGTGAAAATAAGATGCCGTTACCAACAAACGAATAAATTACAGAAATTTTTTGATCAAACCACAATACGTTCATCTATTCGTTTACTTTGTAAGTCCAGCATCCTTTGGAAAGTTCGAGGTGGTTTACATAACAACTATGAACGGTATTGTACGGGAGGGCAGGACATCGTGAAACAAGCGTAACAGACGGAAGACGGTGTGTTTGATGGTGGTCTCCGTTCATTACGAATGGACTCCACGCTCCGATAACAATTCGAACGAATTTACGCAACCGAATTTACCGTTCGATGTCTATTCAGCCCGGACGCTGATGAACTAGAACACCGAGTTAATTACTTCGAAGCACCGATATCTCGACGCGGACGCGGATACGCCACGCGGGGGAGCGGCCACCGTTTGTCGCAGTAAATTATGTTTAAAATCGTGCAACGTCGAATACTAATCGCAACACAGCCGAGAGACGAGTGCCCGGAGGAACGACGCCATTGATTTCCGCGAGCTACTTCGGAATCGAATCGAGAGCTACAAATCAGACATTAACGAGGATAATTGTAACGAGGATGATAATTTGCCCGAGGAAAGATCGAAGATTGATCCTGGGCAACGATAAGGGAATGAAAGCAACTTTTAAGAAGAAGGTAGCCCGGCAGGGTGAGGGGGGGGGGGGTAACCCAGGGGTAAAAGTTTGCGTCTCTGACGAGCGAGCAGTTACTTTCTTAGCCGGGGTCGAGTTTGTAACGAATAAAGCAGCCTAACTTTTCAATGGATTCGTTAAATTCGCAACCGATTCCGTCGCATCCTGTTTCCCTTCTTTATATCATTAATGGCCTTGCAAGCGGTTCAATGGTCGAACGTATCCCGGCAATTAACCGGGCCTGGGTCTGGCGACTCGTGCGGATTCCTCGCGATTAGATGAAACTTCGCCAATTTGCTCAGTCCTATCAGCCGCGAATCGCATCATCGACTAGACACTCGATACGGAAATTGAGGAGCACAACACTCGCGGGCGTAGTCGAAATGGTCCCGGTTTGGTCTGGGACCAGGAGACAGGATACGGGCACTGAAGGATACGTTACCGAACGAAAGGATCAATTACCAATTTAACGTGTGAATTATTTGTCCAGGTTTTAAAATGAATTTTTACGTTGATATATTCATTCTACCAGATTTGATTGGGATCTGTAAAATGCAAGAAAATTGGAGGACTATTCAGTATCATACATTTAATTTTTATTTCATTAACACTAGAAGTGCCGAGTACTAAATACAACTGGTGTATATTGCATTGTAATAATGACCAGACTGCGTCTAGTCAAGCCTCATAGTACTTTCGTGCTAACATGTGCTTTAATAAAGAAGTTCATTCAAAAATTTCTGATTGAAACATTTTTATAATTTCAGTAATTCTGAAGGAAAAAATTGGGGACAGTCAAAATTGGCAGTCAAATTGAAATGTTGTGCTAATGTTTCATTAAGATGCACTAAATACTTTAAGAGGAAACACTGAAGGCGATTTATCTCGTACTTAAGGGTTGGCTCGTTTACACGCCAGGATTGCATTCATTAAATCAATGAAACCATCTTCCCACATTATGTGAACGATCTTATCCAACAGTCGGGTAAGATGACGGCAGTGGCTCAAAGAGTAGTATCTCCTAGCCGATAATTGTCGCTGGCCGGACCCGTGTTTTGGACAATTATCGAGTAGACGCTGTACAGTTTCGATTTTCGTTTCTAAAACACGTAAGATGGTTTGGCCAGTATCTCTATAAGAAGAAGAAGTTACAATAAAATTAATATTATATATTTTTGTATATCTTTTTAGTATATATTTTTAGTTTATGTTTAATACCGTAGAACTACTCTGAAATTATAAAGTTTACGGAGAATTTGATAACAAGATTTGGATCGAGAACGCTCGAGGCTAAACGGAGCTGTCGTCGTGGGTAGTGGCAGATGAGAGCATTAGATAATCCAGCTATCAGTTGCCACAGGGATGTTTATGATAGAGAGATGAGTGAAAGTAGGGGATGGCAAGCAACTCGACGTTATGTTGTTTCGAGAATAAAGATATTGTTCTCGGAGGATCTGGCTACGCAGCGCAGAGAGAAACGCGAGAGCGTCTTTTGATAAGAGAACCGCGTTAGATCGCGCGACATTTATCGGATACCTTGAAAGAGCGAATGTGCGTTTAATATTTAAATTTCTGACGTATACGTTCAGAATGTTTCTGTCACGACTTCTCGCGCTGATCGTATACTGATTCGAAATGTACAGAGTCTACTACCCTTGTCAATGTCATCGTCTCGGATGCATTCCTCCGAGTTATCGCACGATCAATAAAACACTGTTGATACGCCGTTGAGGATAATGGAGAATGATTTGGAAATTGTTGAGCCTTTCTAAATCAATTTGTTTGTTTAGACAAACGGACGGAAAACATGACTTTGATCTACCGGGAAAGTAGCTGGCCCGTCAGATTACACGGTTGCAATCTATGCTAACTTCGCAGCTTATAATAGAATCGTATCGACACTGTTTGCAAACGTTCGATAGACAATTTGATATCGTTTCGAATATGCCAGTTATCTATTTATTGGTGGGCAGAGTCTGTATCCGTCGGTTAAGGTGTAACGGCTACGAGGTTCATTAAGTTCGTGGTAATGGCGATCGATATCTCGCATGACTGTTCGGGGCGAATGTCTGTTTAGAATCATGCACGGTCTACTACCCGCCACAAAGTTTTCCCTCGCGTTCCGTCTAACATTCAAGAGCAAGCCGGAATTAACCCTTGCCCATTAGGGCTGTTCGACGGGAACGGCGCAACATTTTGCGCCGGCCCTTCCGTGGAGACAACCGAGCTTTCCGTTCCATCGTTTTCTCCGTCGCTGCGCCAATCGATACGCGATCAAATCACTGTACGAACTACGTTCATTATTTTACCATTAATTGGAGGTGCACCGTCGATGAACTCGCGGTACAAATCAATCAGTTTCTACGCCGTGATTGTTTCAAAAAGTCCTTTGAATTTTTTCGTTTCGTGCCGGCCCGCGAATGCCCTTTCAATCTTTCGCTCTCGGTTTGCAATATATTTGTGTGTATACTAATAATCAGGCGGCTGCGGGCTTTCATGAGAACGTAAATGGAATAGATACACAATACCCTTGAAATGTATACGATTGCTTACGGCTTATGGTAGTCTCGATTTGCCAGGAAAAAGTAGGGAAACTTTGTCGCGGTATTTTGTTTGATGATTGTCAGATTGCTGTGGCCATTCGTTTGCATGTATAGTAATATCATTTACCAAACATGTGGTTACATATTTTCAATAGCGTTTTACTTAAACATTTAACATTTTTTTACGCTCAAAATGAAACAGTTTCCTTGGAGCCATTTCACGAATTATTAGTGTCCTAGAATTTATAGGAATGTAAACCAATCAATATAGTGAATTGTTGTGCAAATTCCAATAGGTTGTTTCATAGAAATCAGAGTAAGTGAAAAATTGATTTGACCAATTAAAATATTTCTCGCGGTACAAATAATCTCGAAATGTCAGTTAGTATCACGTAGCATTCCACTAATTACGATTCAGCGAAACACGAAATGTCAGTTCAATTAACTTTCCGTGAAATAGATACACGCGAAAAAAAAGCGGTTGGAAATGAGGTTTACGGAGAGAACGAAATGTTTAATAATCACGACGAAATATCAGATTGCGGTTAAATTCTAATTCTCCATTTCGTGCAGCGTAAACAATTTTCAACGACCTACCAAGTCGTGCTGTAACTGTCAAAGTTGATTTCTGCCGTTAAAAGATTCAAAGGGTGCGGAAAGAACTAAAAATTAAAAGACTATTCCCTCTGAATTGATAGGGTTATAGTGCGCCTTCACGACAACGTGAGCACCACGCGATAGCAACGCTATAAAAGAAAATATCGGCGCTGCAATGGGAACTTTACCCGTGCACCATATTTCTCGGATGTGGCACCGGCAGATTCTCACCTCTTTCGATCACCACAAAAGAGTTTAGACAGGGGAAACTTCAATAATTCCGAGGTGAAAAGTGCAGCAAGTTTTCTTTTTAATGATAAACTTTGACATTCTAACAGAAGAATCATGACACAACTTCCACGCGGAGTGGAACGCTGTCGTCAGTATACGACTGTGAGAAATTCGATAAAACGTGAAATTGAAAAATAATTAAATATTGATAATCACTAGGATTTTATGCCTATACGACAAAAATTGGCAACCACAATTTGAAGCAGCGGACATATTAAAAAGATTTAAAGACATCAGCGTATTGGTTTCAACTCAATAAAATAATTAAAAGAAGAAATACATTTTTATTTCGCTCCTGCGTCTTGCGATCGATCCACACATTTTTTATTGTGCATAAAGATCCGCAGTCTAATGATCACCGTTATGATTTTAATGGTCATATTGCCGTTATATTAACACGAAACCTGCGGCGGTCGTGTTGAATCGCCTGAATACATGCTAGACCTTTTTATATAAATTTTTGCCTTCATCATAAATATCTGTATTTCTTTTAATAATTCTTAGGTGTGTTTGCTTCAATAAAGTTTTTAAAACATTTTTACATACACCAATATTGAAAATAATGTAACAGTACCTTTAAATTCTTTAAATGTTTTTTACTATGTTGCATTTCATCTACTCATTTTTTGTCGTAAATGCATAAAATCCGTAATCTGGATGTTAACAACGCTGACGGAATTCTGTAAAATGCACAAAACCCGCGCAGCATTCAGCGTATCAAACGAAAGAGTGCTTTTACGTTACATTACTTTATACTTATACACATACATAAGTCATCTTCATCTGTCAAAGGTTTTGAGAAGTGGACAATAAAATCAGAGAATAGGTAAATTGCAGGAGTCCGAAATAAATGATCCATTGTGGTAGAAGACCAATGCACAATTCCCACTTTCGTCCATCGTAATTACGAAAACAACACTCTAAATATAAGAGGCGATAAAACTTTAAAAAAAAAAAAAAAAATTCACGAGCTGGCAGAATTTAAGCAAACAACCTAATATTATAACGCAATAAAGTACTTTCGGCGGAGAAACCATATCGAGCTAATTACGCGGCAAGTAACAAAATCATTTAAAAGCATCCGCGTTCGCGGGGTGAAATGTTAGTTCGTCGGGGGGGGGGAGAGGTCGGAGGAGGGGGTGGGCCCCGGCTTGAATCCACTTATTACACGACAAAGGGTAACTTTATTCAACGATGAAAAGGAAGAGCCTCGGAGTTGATTAAGTTGCCGGTGCCGGCTGTGCCGCGACGGTCGATATTCCGCGCGGCCATTCGGCGAAACGTCCCGATTATAATGACGCTCGAGTGCTCGCGAGAAAGTTTTCGGCCGCGCGGTAACGAGACTGTAAAACGGTCCGTCAATCTCTGTCTTTCGGTTGTACCGCGGGCCGCGAGTGTAATGTACCGAATTCTTATGTCAGCGCTGTCGGTGGTGGTGCTTGTCACGGGTTTCAGCCCCCCACTAGCGCGACCTCTTTAGAAAGGTTGACGGTGGTAGCAGTAAAAGACAGGAACCGCTTCTAACAGATGTTATCTCGCGTTTTATTAACAACTATCGCGCCAAGAATCGTTCGAATCGTTTCGCAACCGTTCTACCTGTCAAAAACACTTTGAAACCCCTACCTATCAAAAGATCATCTGAACGTCGCGTTGGAATCCCTCGACTGTCAGCTTTTTTTAAAGCTATATTTGTGTTTGAAACATAACACATGTCACGTCGCACCAACAAACTAGAGCGTTTAAGGAGTTCAAATTTGTAACAGGAAAGTTTGTTACAATTAGTCGTTTATTGGTCACTGTTCTCTTTCTTTTTTTACATCGTGCACCTATTTTTATTACCGGGTCAAATCAAAAGGTTTCGAAAAGGACCATTTTCGTCTTTCCATGTAGGTGATTCCTATCAATTGCAATTTTCTCAAAATTCTTTTCGCACGTCAGTCAATAAACCAATGCTCTTGATTGCTAGAAAAAAATAGTCTTCGGACAAACTTTAACTCTTTGCAGTCAAAGCTATTTCTTCCGACCTATAATATTACCATTCTTTATGTTTTCTTTATGCACACGGAAACGGTAGAATTTACTCGTACAATACTGAAGTGTTTAGTAATTTATTAAATACAAACAAATTTAATATTACAAAAAATCTTTTTAATAATTTCTAGTGACGCCTTATATTCGAGCGCTAAGGGTTAAAAAGTTATTTCTACTCAGTTGCATAACTTTTATGGGCCACTATACGGGGCCACTATACGGGGTAACTCGGGCGGACATGTTCTTGCAAGTTCAACTTTAGATTGATAAAATGAGACCAATGTCCTGGCAATTGAACGATGTTGAGAAAGTAGAAATTAACTCGGCCAAAACTGTGATCCTCTTATCAAACGCCTTCTAGAAAAAAGTGAGCAATTAGGCGAGGAGTATGCAAAACCTGATAGAAAGGTGTCGACATTTTCTTAGAGACTGCAACGCCTACGGATACTTAGTTCGAGGAAAAACAAACCGGTAAATCCTTCTGAAAGCCCCTCGCGTTGCGTGAGGTCTCACGATACGATAATTGCCGTTGAAAATGGAACGGCGGAAAGTGTTCTCAGGAAATCCAAATAACCCTTTCGCCCCTTAAGACTCGGGAAATATACCAGCAATAAGGTACCCTCCTATTCTATCGTAATTTGTGCCCGAACAAATGGGTACGATCAACAAATTCCCAATGAGAGCGTCTTTACGCTATCGGTCATTGCAAAATCAAAAATCCGAACAAAATCGTTCTGCTATTTCTGACACTTTTAATCTCGACAAATGCAATGCTTATACCGAAGTATCACAGGTAATAAAGATGGGAAAAAGATAACGCAGAAACATGGCGTAAAATTATTTAATATTAGACTATACATAAGAAACGGTGAGAAAACTAGTTAGCCAATAGTTTTATTCAATTGAAAAATGAGGAATAAATCTTATCTTGTCGCTCTTACTTCACTTATCAGAAGCCTATATGAATTTTTTATATAACAATCCAAAAAGGAAATATAAATTTTGTAACACCTGCTATGTACCTTTCCGAATCGGTATCCAGTGTATATATTATATAGTATGTAAAGCCAAAGAAATACTAATATTCGATATCAATACACTTCTGTTCGATAATCATTATTATTTCATTTGATTCCAGCACTAATGAAAATGCTTTCCAGGTCGAACGAATAATTGGCATAATGGACGTCTTCGACCGAACGCTTCCTTTCGGGAACACTGGCAAAGTTTCTGGAACTGCGTTTGTTGCTTAGCCGCTTGACAACTAAAAATTAATTGGACCGTTGTAAATCAGGATTAACCATCTTCGAGTCCGTTCGCTGTGCTAGTTCCCAATGAAATTAACACATCTCAAGGAAACTTATCCGCTGTAGACGGAGTCGGCGTAAACACACCGCTTCTGTTTCTTGGGAATGCGGGTCCCTGGGATTCTCCGGGAATTTTCGCAATATGCTAATGAACAGAGACCGGTTGTTTATTTCGAAGTCGGCGAGTTGCGACGGGAAAGTTTTCGAACGCGCGATTTAGTCGCAGCCACTCATTAAATCGTTTTTGGAGCGTTTATACAGCCGTGAAACGCGATTACGCGATTACGCGGTTGCCGCTCCGAGTACGACAAGTTCTTGTCGGTCGGACGTTTCTGTTCTCTCGAGGAAAATTGAAAGGAACGATTACAAACAGGCCGAAATAAAAAGTTGTTTCGTCGATCAGGACCAAACAAGAAAATCATCTGCAAGAAATCATTCCCTTATTCGTCCTCTTCGTAATATTAATTGAAACACTCTTTACAAATACGCAATTGCTGTTTCCTTTCGTTACTAATTGTATGGAAAGTAGATATTTATGCAATGGAACAAAAATATAAAAAAACACGAGAAAATATGAAACACAATTATTATCCCCTTTACTTTGCTGTTCTGAAATACCTTTTTAACCGGATTAAATCCTGACTTCAATCTTTCAGAATTCTACCAATGAAATTGTAGATAAATAATTAGTCGTTTGGATGGAATATTGGTGCGAATTTCTACGACACTCCGCGTCGCGACGTTTTATAATAGGGCACTTTATTTAAACGAATACCTACAATTAGTCAAAGTTATATACGATTCAGTTCAGTGTATCGATTATCTGTCTGGTTCGGTACGCGGTCAGATATCGACTTCTCGACTGTCAGTTGGCGCAACAATATCTTCATGACCCCTCTCTTCCACTATTTCTTTAGGGGTCATCGCAGGGCAGTTTTGCATTACGCTGCCCGTAACAATATTAATCCACGTTTTTAACGATTGTAAAAAATCATGTGACGAACAATATTTGAAGAGAGAATAATAAATTGTTTCGAACGATTTACCGATCTTTCAAACTAAATAAAATTAATTGATTATTAACGGTAAAATAGAATTGAAGGGTCTACTACGTATAATATTCTCAGCTTTTGCACAAGTTCATGTTTTTTCTTCTACGGGGAATCAAAGCTGTCCAAACATTTATTTTTACGCTCATTTGGTTTCCAAGAAAATTGGTATTGCAAATTGCAAAAACACGAACGACGGGTGTGCGCATGTACGAAGTTTTTAACATCCATTTTCTCGAAAATGGAGTTCAGCGTAAGAGAAAGTCATTTCTACGTTTCCGATTAATTTTTCGTGTCATCGGCACTTTTCCATCAAGTATTTAAAACAATTCCATAACGGCTACACTAATTTCCAAAAACGTTCAACGTTGGTCGGGGACAACCGAATAAATTTAATCAACGATTTCGATGTTTTAAATTCGATCGTACAAATACTCCTGTGAATGTAAATTAGTGAAAGCATCATCGAGTGAAATCAAGTTTGAAGATAATCGATACGATTTCCACATTTCCGTAGAAACAAATGTCGCTCTTCGTAACACAATCTCCTACAACCATCTGCATTCATAAATATATATGTGTGTGTGTAGAATGTATGCAATGTAAATTAACACTAAACCTATCGCGATCAAATGACCAGTTCAGTGTTGGACAATATCTATGAAAATACATTCATGGAAAATTACGAATTAAATTTCCTTTTTCAAGCACCTACACTGGCGAACAGAAGAAAGTTTCAATTTTTATCAATTTTTACAAGTTGATATTTCATTTTGAAACAGCCGTAAATATTTTGGTGGTAAATAATCATATACAGAAATTCCAAATTTTCTTTTGTCCGCAGCTGTATTATAATCGAAATTGTTAATCTCGCCACTTTTATAAAGTTTACATTCAGTGGTAGGTACGTTCGGTGTTGGCTGAATTTGATTTGGGAAGATTCCAGGACAACGCGGAAGCGCATAGCGCGAAGAGCCGAATATGGTTAATCAAGTTGTTCGGAATGATAAAAGTGAAGTCGAATTTAGATCAATAATTACCAGCCGCGCGGCCGTCTGATTATAATTACGAGTGAGCGCCCGTGGCGTAGTTTCGGCGCAGGTCTGCCACTTGCCATTTCGCATTAGCCGTATAACCTGCATGGAATTGCATTGGGTGGTCACTAGCAGTTTCACCTATGCAGCTATGCTGTGTGGACCGTTGAAACTTGACACTAGCTGCGGGCAAACTGACCCAACCGTAACGTGCGATTCTACACAAGAGGTATCTCCCTTCTTCATGTATCCGTAGAGGGAATCTGGTCCGACACCGCTTCAAACACAATTGACAGGACGGCAAATGAATCTTCGAACCACTTCGAACAGAAATGCACCGTCGTTGCTATTATTTATTCGCATTCAGCTTTCGTGCAGATCAGTGGCGCGTACGTCCAAATTGTCTGAATTGTTGAATTATCAACGAAGAATAACATTTGACTCTTTACGAAAGGGCCCTTTCAACGAAGCAAACTTGAACTTCATTTTCGACCCCAATTTCCCAAGAAATCTTGTCGAATTTTTAAATCGAATCTGTAACTGAAAGTTAGGACTTCTTGTAGTCATTGCTAATTAAAATTTCTTGTATTTCTAAATTACAACTAAATTTTGGTTCCTCTACCAGTCAACATACGAACTAAATCCAGCAAATACTAGCCTAAATCGACACCTTCTACACATCGTGATTTAAAGAAAAATTTTAACAACAATTTTCTTTGTTATAGACAATTTTGCGGCATGTTTCTTTGACAAATGTCCATCAATCCGGAGATGTAGGTTCACCTCTTGTAAGGATGACCATTACTTTTTATACACCCTGTACATTGCGTCAAATATACCTACACGACTGATGTGACAATGCGTTATTAACATGTGGTGGTAATATTCCGAAAAGCGTGCAATATAACATGGACAAATCCAAAAAACATTACGCTTATATTATGTGTATTGGCAATAATAGTGTTTCAAAATTTGGTGAAACGCGTAATCGATTAATCACATAATGAACAAATGTGAAAAATATACTCCAGACTTTCTATTTTGGTACAATTTCTCAAAACAAAATGCTGAGAATAATTCGAAAAATATAACAAAAATGACTGACTACTCGAAACGATTAATAAACAATTAATTAATTTCCGGTCTCGGTTAGGTATTGTTCCGTTTACAGTTTATAAAATATTTGCTAGTATTTAACGACTGTTGGTAGATCCCTCGTTAAAAAGATTACAAAATTGTTTGAAAGAGTACGAGAAAATTATAAATTCAACGCGATCAACGGTGCGCCGGGTTTTCGACTTTTACGGCTTTTCTTTATTTGCGGGCGAGATTTGAAACGGCAAGCATGCTAATTCATTCTTTGAGAAAAATTTCCGGCACACGATTCGGTTAACCGTGTTATGTGTGAAAGGTTGACTCGCAGGCGAATACAAACGGCTATATGGCAGCTGGAAATCCGGTTACACTTCTACACCGCTAAGTTTTTGCGTACATCTACGTTGCTTTTAAGCGTAAGCCCAATATTTGTATGTGCTACACTTCTGCGCCCCTTCCCATCCGCGGCCGCGAATATAATCTGTCTTCTGTAAATTAACCATGTGGCCCGTGTCTCATGCATACGTATACACCAACCAAATTTTCAAAGATACTTTAGGAAATTGTGAACGCGTACGCGGGTACCCAAAGGCTAATGCGTTTCGCTCATAAAAATGCAAAATATCGGATTTCCGGGAAAATAGACGAGAGAAAGTTTCCCTTAAGATAACCAACAATTTCCGCTATTTTTTTTTATCGGGAACGTAAGACTCGCTTTACTCCATAATCCTATTCTTACAATCCTGTAATAATTACTGAACCATCATTTAATTCGTTCAGTGGCTTATTCAGAATTTATTACGCGCGTAATCACTGTAACGTACGTATAATCACTGTAATGTTCAATTGATTTAATGAGCACTTACCAATTAAATAAATAGGCGTGCTCGCTGCGAAGTGCAGACATCTGCATTTTTTTTTAAATCTTCAAACAGAACACTTGACCCAAATTTCAAAATTCACCACATGGTCAAAAAAGATCTTGGACCAAATTAAAAGGCTAATGGACCATTCGTTAGAACATCAAGAAAAACCATGTGTAAAATTCGAACCCCATATCTCGTCCGGGAGGGTAGTTATGGGGTAAAATGGAAGAGATTAGTTTCTCCGCTTTTTTCCCTATTTAGTCGTATGTGAGAAGTCTGAAAAAAATCTAACAGATGTCAAATCCCTATACACGTACACTGTAATTAATTCAGATTTTTAAGTGGAACGTCGTGGTTGCAAAAAATCAAAAACTTCACAAAAAGAAAAAAGAAAATAGTAAAAACGTAGATCTTGCAGTGATGTTCAAAAGCGACATCATTTATATTTTCACAGTATGAGAGTATACGTGTAAACAGAGATTACAAAAGCTGACAATTAGTTAAAATACGGATATGGATATATTAGTTAAATTCTGAATTAAATTTTCTCTAACTAATTTGCAAGTGTATATATGAAATTGTTGTGATTGCAATTTATTGGGCGAAACTTTCTGATACTACGAGATACTCTATATGGGTAACCTCTCGATGTTAAATCATTTGCAATAGATTAGTATAGCTAGTATCACAAATGAATAGAGCATCTACGTGGCGAAGAATATATTCAAAAATTCAAACGATCGCGAAACAAGTGCATTGTTTACGTCTTTCATTCGCCAAAGCATAAACCGGTATATTGGATCGCGAAATTCGCCAGAACTTTTCTTTGAAATAATAAGAACGAGAAACATTTGAGTAGAGAGCTGCGGAGAAAATTATAGGTACACGGTGCGCAGCGAGGGCATTAAAAAAAAAAGGAAAGTCGTAAAAGAAAATCTTGGCTGGAGCGTTCCTTCGCCGAGAGTGGCGTGAACGCTATCAAACTGTGCAAGAACGTCGCGAGGGATATCAAAAGGAAATATGGGCTTCGTAAAACCGGAGAGAAACAAATCGAGAGGGCCGGTGAGAAATCAAGATACAATTACCAGCCGATGGAAAGGGTTCAATGCGAATCCCGGGGTCGTCGATGTAAAATTGAGAACGCGCAACGCAACAATGGCCTGTATAAAGCCTACGATAACAGGAACGAACGCTTCTCTTTATATGTATGTGTTTTATGAAGGTAGTAAGGGCCGCTGCCGCGCAACATCCTCGGGGAATATACGAACGAGAGGATCTGGTGGAGAAGCGATGACAAGGAAATGCGAATACCTTCTCTTTTTTTTCATGTTTTCTTTTTTACAAGTTTAATATCTCGTCAACCACTCGCGGTCATTAGCATGGTTATTGTGTTATTAACTTTGATTTTCCGAATCTCGTATATTAGACTTGTTTGAGAAACTCTATTATGTCTTCATGCCTTTCCATAATGATTTTTGTATTTTGAATCGCTTCGTTGTTACTGCGAAACCAATGAAACGCAAATACATTCGAATAAAATAAAATAAAAAGAACAATTTTACGATAGTTTTCATCTTGCCATTGTGACACACTAAGCTTAAGCTTTTTGCTAACTGACTCATGGAATTTTTTATTTATATGGAAAACAGCAGTCGACTCAAAGTCGACTTAACATAGTGTGTGCGTTTAAGCTTGTTTAAATTTAATCGCTTTACGTTTTCATATTTTTTACTAAGGTAAATAAAAATCAGTTTGCAACGTAAACCCAGCCCTTTTGGTTCGATACTGTAATACGCATTGCAATGTCCAGTTTGAACTTTATATAACCATTACGATGATACGAAAAATCGATGTGGAACTGGTATGAGCACAAATAATATTATAATTGTAACCGTGAACGCTACACAGAACTAAAACAGAACTGTAACCGGAGCGAGACTGAAATGGAAGTGAAATGGAACCGAAATTGATCCAAAGTGGAACCGGAACGGAGCTGAAATGGAAAGGAAGTGGAACCAAAATGGAGTCGACATTGGCATGGAAATGGAAACCAAATGGAAAAAAATGAATTTCCAAACGAAAATAGCCGTTCTTTGACTTATTTTGTGATCGGAGGCCGACGTTATATAATTTCCAACCTACGATATAAAACAATGGAAAACGCTTAAAATTTTGGATAAAATCTGCCCTGGTTTACAAAACGTGATTCCACCGTGGAATCCGACTGTATGCTTCACAAACGGAGGTCGAAGTATCCCTTCGTTTCTCGATTGCCGGCATAATTTGGGAAACAAAGGGTTCCCGGTGCTGGGGGACAATAGCTATCGTAGAAAGAAGAGTGCGATGAGACAGGTGTTATCTTGCGCCATTCAGCGATTCCAAAAGGGAAGGGAGCAGCAGTCGCAATCGCGTGATTCGTGGCCGGCAGAGAAATGAAAGGAACATCGATAGACGTTAGGGGGTCGTGTGTGCGTAAAGTTCGCTCCCTTTCTCTCTTCCTCTTGATCTCTCCGGAATAAAGGCGGAAGGGTGGCGTTCCCGCGGGGATCCGGAGTGGCGAAGATTAAGGGAATCAAGGGAGGCGAAGCGTGCGGCGAAAAGGAGATGGGGAAAAAAGCCCCGGGCAGGAATAAAAGCCGAGAAATGTACGAATGTTTGATGGAGTTTTTAATGCAGAATTAAAGAAAGTAAAATTCCAGCCGGGGAAAAAGCGGGTCGGTCGTAAGTGCGCCGGCAACAATGAATGCGGCTGAACAACCGCTAAGGGAGGGTTTCTCGCATATATGTTTCACGGGAACGAGAAAGAGGTGTGGTGTTCGCACGATAATTCCTGCTGGAATGCGGGACAGGGAGGGGCGGCCAGGGGGCAGACCGGGAAAGATGCATGGGAAATTGCTCGTACACTCGTAATAAAAGTAAACCGGGGAAACTCGTGTTACGCAAGCCTCCGGAAAATAATAAAACTATTAAAAAGTTCGCGTGCGAACGGCCGCGAATAATGTCACCGTAACGAGGCTCCCGGCAACATAGAAAAATCGTTACGTTAGATTATTATCTAAAATAATCAGTGTCTAGGCGAATATCGACGAATCCAAACCTCGATGGAAAATTTTAATCTGAAATTGAGCAATTCTGGCGAAACTCTGAATGTTCACTTGGTCACGGTTCAATTACACTCGAAAGTACCGCTAACGTTTCTTAAAGCACGACGGTGCGCGCTTAGTGGTCGCTCTTTTGCCCAGTTAGCGGTCATGTTGTACGCCCACCAACTCTTAAACTGCTCCTTATCTTACTAAATAAGCTCTCTGTGCATCTCACTCGTGCTCAATGTTTTTCACTCTATCTCTCGGGCAATTCAGAGCCGACCGAGCTAGTAAAAGAGAAGAGCCGGTAATTTCTGAAACTTTACTTCCTCGGATAGTGTGATAAGCTTCCGAATCCGCGACCGCAAAATGGGCACCGTTTCTATTTGGAAAAAAATTTCTATCCGCCCGGCTGCGTTCGACGTGTACCTACTTTCACAAACAAGGAGATTTGCCGATACAAAAAAAGTAAGTATTACACATTTTTACGAATTCTATATAATACCAAAAGCGCAAAGAGGTGATTGTAATATCGATTGACTACTGTCCCTGGATGTAACGAATTTTTGTCCGTTTAAGATTTTTCTCCGCCGAAACTGCAAACTACAAACAACTGGAATTATTAGAAGTGCGGGGAGCGAACTAAATTTTCGACTCGGCTTTCGAACATTGCCTAGCCAATTAATCTCTCGGGAAAGTAGGTTACAAACGTGTTTATTTATTGCTGACCTTTAGATGACAGGTACAATGCCCGTTTGCTTCGGCGCAACTACGTTTGTGCGGACAGGGATATCCTGATTGACACCTAGTTCGAACTAATGAGCGACTGGTGGAACGAAGTGCTGATCCTGGGAACTGATTCCGAACTGTGGTGTCTTGGCCGGGAGGTTTTTAACAACGGGAAGTTCAACTTCTACTTCCAACTTCTCCACGAAGAAGATAAAACCGTAGCGGGAAACAATGTTGCCAATTAGATTCTCTGGAACAGGTTCCAAGAAAGTTCGTACCCTCCTCAAAATGCACTCCGCAGGGTTGCTGGTCAAGGGCCTGATTTATGTGACCGTTCCTGCTGGGAACCGCTAAACTAAAAATTTCGAGTGCACTCTTAACTTTCGGCGAACATGCGTGCTTTTTCTTATTCTTCTCATCCGCGGTGAGAGTCTGTGGTCTTCCGTCTGGCAATTTATTTACGTAAGTCACTGCTTTAATCCTTTGCATTACAATATTGTGTCAGACTATACAGTGTAACGATACAGACTTTGAACAGAATCTAATAAACATACAGGGTGAGTTAATCCAAATTACCACCTGACGTAACTCATTATTTGTTGACCTTCTCAAAATACGTTCGAAATTAAATGTATTGTATCCGAGGGGGCTAGAAAAACTCAATTCAATTTTCGGTGAACTGGAGTTTTTCAAACGGCAATGATAATTCTTTTGTTACTACATTACAGTCCTTAAGATTCAATGGTTCAGATCCTTCAACTGACCTTGAACCTCAACACTGCATTCCTTATTTTCAATGTTTATTTTCATCTCGCAATACCCATGTTGGTCTAAACCGCGTAGCGTTTACGTTTATTGTGATCCACTATTTGTCATTTCGCTTCCGCTTGTCTTTCGTCGTAACTGAAAATGTTTAGAATTCTCAATGCAATTTAATGCAAAGAAAAGGTCGAAGAGACACGTATAATTTTACATATTTAAAAAAATACTAGGTCTATCGATGTTCACAGAAGAGAACGATGCATAAAACCAGCTTGTAAACTTTACGACAGTGCGCCCCGCTGGAAGATTAATCGGCGGTAATGCCAGCGAAGCAGATCCGCGCTATAAATCCCGAGTTCGAGGTTACCCCTAATTTGATTCCATGTGCATCGGCCACTCCGCCGCCCCTCCGAACAAGAAAGTCGGGGGGATAATTGCGTTGCGCGACGCACCGCGGAAGAGAGCAATATTCCCTGGTCTCGTATCTGTGGAAGCGCGACACAACAGTATGAAGAATCTTCGCCGAGCGATTCATTGTGCGTGTACACTCGCGGGGGTTGGGGGTGGGGTGATACAAGCCAGTATTCGAGCCGACAACTCCCCCGGGAGAACTATACTACAAGTCGAAACAAGAGTGGAAGGGAAGGCGAAAGAGACACGCGAGTGGAGCGCGGGGGTGAGCGAGCGGTGGGGGAGGGCTCCTTTGAGCCTTGAATTGGAACAATGGAAACTGGTTAACTTCAAACGAATATTCGATAGGATTCCCCGACGTTCGAGGAAGGAAATGGGAGAAAAATATTAGGACTTCATTGACGTGCGTTGATACGCCCGAACAATGGAGCGTGTGTAACCTCTGTCGCGCGGCGCTTTACTATTCTCTTGGTAGTCTCAGCAGGAACGGCGCGGCGCGGAGGCGACAGGAATGACGGGCACGTGGAAAAGAGAAAGACATAACACCGCCGACTCGCAATAATGACGGCGTAGCATTGTTCGGGGACCATGCGAATGAATGAATGAAAGTAGTTAGTGAATGACACTCGCTACAAGGCATTAATTTCACGTAGGAACGCGATTAAGCCAGGGAAATGGGGATGAAAATGCTTCGAAGATAACCAATGAAGCTGGAGCATCATTTTTTATTGGAGTGATCGCTTTAATACTAGAACTATCGAGCCATAAACGCGACTTAGGCTTATCCCTTTATAATAACAGCAAGCTTGAATTTTCTCAGATTTCATACGATTTTCATGCTAAAATTTCTCGTGGAAACGTTTTCATAGTTTCGGTGATCGTGAAAGAAGAAATCATCCACCAGTCATTTTGACTAGTTCGGTAGTTCTAGTGTTAAGCCCGCTGTTCCTACTTTCCTAACTGTCGCTGAACATGGTGTGCCAATCAAACATGAATAATACGTTTTAATTGCATTTAATGTATTACGCTTCGAATCGGGTAATCAATAGCTTCAGACATGTCGCGTTAATAAATATATGAGATTCTATTATAAATCAGTGAGACAATATTGTGATCCTTTGTTTCTCAAGAAATTATGTGAAGGGTGAACGCATGAGCTCGAATAGCTTCGGAAGAACTATATCTAGAAATGAAGTCGTTCTATGGTTTTACATTGAGAAAGATCGTCGTAGCTCTGAAATGTGCATTCATTAAAAGATCATCGACCTTCAAGATACTCTTCTCGAAACAGAATAATATTTGTCCGAGGGGTTTCTTCGGCAACGAACAACCGTACAGAAAGAATATTTATCAATATCCGGTAGGTATCGGAAGAAACAGTTTCGGTAAACCCGGTCAATCTTATTCATTGGACCAATATGTGCAGCCCGTGTGTCTACCGGCTTGTTGCCGGTTTCCGGAAAACAAAAATACGGGTCGCCGAGAGAAAGAGAGATAAAGCGGAACGAAACGGAACGGATACAAAGAATGCGCGTTGCTCAAACTTCTCGCAGGCAATTTCTTCGAGCGAATCGATAAGGGGACAAACAGACAAAGGTTTGCGTCGACGCCAAACACCCGCGATTGCGTCCATCAGTTTTCGTATCCCCTTGAAAGTTGAAACGGCGGCTTGGGTATTACGGCTTTGATACTCGAATACCCGAGAATCCGGATTCGGATCATACGTTCGCCCTCCTGTTCATGCATCAACTTCCCCGATCAGATGGCCTCAGTAAATACACCCGGAAAGGAGGATGTTGCTTGTCGGACAACTGGCTCGAGAGAGCAGCAAGATTGAAAATAGATCTGAATAAAGGTCAAACGGCCTGGCTCCGGAATCGTAAGTTATTGCCTGTCGTCTGGCCCGACGGCTTTGAATTGCAAAAAGCCGAGATTGAAAATGAAAATCAGGGAAACGAAACTGGAACGAGCCGCTGCGCTGGCTGACTGGCTGGCTGGCACGACGGCCTGGCATGGCGGAGACCTCCTCTGCTTCGCGATCGAATGAAATAAGGGGCAATACGTAGCAAGTATAGGGGCAACGATGACCTAGAGGATAGGTTAGGGTACCGCCGCCGCCGCCGCCGCCATATCAAGGAAAACGGATTTATTCGATCAACAACTCGATGCGGAACAGCGGAACGAGATTCCAACCAGCAACAATACACCGGGAACTGTGATCATTCTTCAGACCTCTATTCGCTTTACGTTCGCCGGGATTCAATACGTTCTTTTTCATTTCACCATCGACAATCGCGATTCCTTCCCAACACCGACATCGCGAAATCATTTTCACTTGATCCGATGAAACTGGAGAAATTAATATGTTATCCGCTTTGCTAAACTTTCCTCCCTCTTGGACGATCCTCGAATGGTATCGGGATAATTTAACGTACGAAAAAAGTATTATATATGACATATAAAGAAGTGAATATAGCGACGGAGGAATATTTTTTCAAAGTCATTTTTCAAGTTTTTAAAAAGTCATGGATGTTTTTTCTATTAATAACTGTTTATGCTATGTATGTGTACGTATCCTTAAAGAGAAAGAAATGAAAAATTCGATATTTCTATATATTATCACAACGTATATTTATGTGTGTGTGTGTGTGTCAAGATTTAACAAATTTTCGAATTTGATGAGCTTCGGGTTTCCATGATCTTGCAAAATAATTTTCGTTAAGTGAACTACGGTCCATCCTCATGCGGATGCATAACATTTTTAACAGCGGAATTTGTTGAGTGAGATTCTATCGTAAATTTTGTAATTTTCTATTTAAGCTTGCTAAATAGAGTTTCAAAGAGAGTTCATTTCGGCACGGATCGTAGCGTATCTCGTGTACGTCTCCGGTACGAGTGGAAAAATGGACACAACGCGGCAGATGCTCGAAACGTTAATGCTGTGCTTGCTCAAAATACGAGAAATTCGAAGGTGCAGATGAAAGTCCCGTAAATGAAGACGAAAATTTACCGTAAACGAGGAAGCATTCAAGGCATCGGTTGAAGCAAATCCACGTCAAACTGTGCGCGAACTTGCGGGAGAATTGGATGTAAGTGCTGCAACGGTTTCCCGTCGTCTCAAATCAATTGGTAAAGTCAAGAAACTCGACGAATGGTTTCTCCGTGAACTCAATGACAGATGGGAAAATCTGCGGCTGTTTGCTTCTGTGTGCGGGGATAGTGATCCAATTTTATATTGTGTCGTGGCTTGTGAAAAATCGATACTTCGAAAGTAACGGATCACGTTCCTAGCAATAATTGGACACCGATAGACTGACACCAAAACTGTGTCCAATAATGACTAGATTCCAGATTTTATGCATTTACGACGGAAAAAAATGGATTGTTCAAATACAAAAAGTTGTAAAGACAATAGAAAAATGATTAGACGTGTTTCAACTTTACCTCAGGAAACCAGAAATTTTCAACTTTTTTCAGTTACTAACATGGCGGCTATTATCGGTCAAAAACGCTGAAAGTCGCACATCTATACACACACATAACTTTTGATGCTGTGATCTTCTATAAATGAAACGTGGATTTTCGACATTTTCTCGGCAAAATCTACAAGATTACATTTAAAAAAGTGAAAAACTTCTGGTTTCCTGAGGCAAAGTTTAACAGGGGTTTTGATTTAACTTCTGCTTCTTACGATTCACTTGATCAGTTTTTAATTTTCATAAACATGTGCAGTCTAATAATGATAGTTACTGACATCTTTTGAAAAATGAATTGAAAATAAATCTTTATGAAATCATTAGGGCGTATTTGTTTTTTTTTTAGCTGAATTAAAATTAACGAAGAATTTACACATGGAATCATAGTAAATTCGAGGACTGTGCCTACGATTGTGGTGTGTATGTACATACATACAGTGTTACATGTCTGAGGGTGCATGAGCGTTACAGTGGTGAGCACGATGGCAGACAACTCCTCCAGGAATATGAGATCAGATGAAGCGCAAGAACGAAGAGCGAAAGGGTTGATTGAGAGGTCGGTTTCGGTGTCGCGCATTGTTGGTGTACGGATGCAGTGTTGAATTACGAATCGGGGAAAAAAAGAATAGATTACAGTGAATTGCTTGTGGAAATCGACCCTGGAATGGGGAACCGCAGACGTGCAAGGGTAACAAAAACTAAACAAATGAAACACGAAATGAGAGTTAGGCAAACAGTAATCTGATTAATGATTAACGATCATAACTCACGTAAAATTATGTCGGTGATTAGTAACTACGCTCACTAAGTAATCCAGTAATCACTGGTCACCATGAAATGTAATCATTAGTCATGATTAACGTCAGTAATCATTAATCGTAAAATTATCCTTTTTTTGTATGATTAACTGAAAAAGTTAGCGTTATAGTGGTTATAATAATTCTGAACAGTTAATAACATTCGCTTCGCTTACACAGTTAATATATAAAATATATAATTGATGTTGTATACAGTAATATTGGGACACTTTTAAAAAGATGATAAGTTTTTAATATTGGATTTAATGTGACTTGGATTTTCTTTGAGAGTTTACTTTAAAATGTAACTGCTTAATTTTTATTTTTAAATCAAATTTCTGCAGTCATCCAATATGAAGTCAGAAACGTGCAATAAAGTATTCATCATTTTAAGTTTTAATATCGAGGAAACCAAATTTGAAAATTGGTCGAGTACATGTGCGGCCACTATCTGCCTTTGAACTGCAGGCAAATAGCATAATCGACGGTAGGATATTCAGAAAGAAAAAATGGGAAAAAAGCAGAGAATAAAACTTTTGCATTTGAAATTTTATTTTCGACAAAATCCGATTCGAAATTCGTGGAACGCAATCATTGTATCTGGTTAAATTTTACAGAAATTTAAACTGAATATTTTTAGGAAGAAAAACTCGGACATAAATGTTTCACTGGTATTTGGTTGCCTGTTTTTGAGCACTGAAATACTGTGTCGATTCGACCGTTCACATTTAGTTCATAATTGGCCAAGTTCACTGACAGAAACATTCGAGTTCCATTTTTTTTTAATGCAAGCTCGCTGAAAATTCTCTTGATTTGAAACTAAAAAACATATATTCCGTTCTCGATTTATTTTCCCGTGTAAAATCGCTTCCTTTCGAAGTGTATTAGAATTTTCGTTGTTTTTTGTTAAATAATTTCCCTTTCTGTAATCATGCTGTTATCACATCGAAAAGTCAAAGGCATGGTGTGGCGTTCGTAAAGGCAATTCGCGCGAGTTTATTACTATCATTAATCGTGACAAAGCATGTTATTACTATTTAAATGCATCGCTTGCTTGCTCATATATTGCTAATGACCCCGAATGATGTAATAATGAAATTCAAAATGTTAGCCATATTGGTTGATAATATTGGCTTTATAATTCAAAGCGGCCGTAGTTAATTAATCACCAGCAAGAAGATTAAATTCAATCACCATAAAGCGTATGTACTCTGAATCAGATATTAATGTATTTTATTTTTCGCATTTTCAATTCAGTGCTAAATCTAACTATATTTAACCGTAATGCTTAAAAAAGGAAAGACAAACACAATTCATTTATTGTTTTACGAACCATAGAAGTAGAAGGCAGGTATCTAACGGTAGGCGAAGTCTGCGTTAGTGTCACTAAGAGAAGGAGAACAGCTCGACAGCTAATGAAACGATCCGACAATATGCTACCGCTGCCTGTAATCGCATTCCAGTTCTGAGTAGTGCGATTGTGCGGATGGAACACTATACGCAGTAAGCTTTCCTTTGTAAATGCAAAATGCTTTGCGTAGTGATCCGGAAAGTAGACGACGTATAATCATTTCATACGAATTTCAATTGCTAGTGAGCGCCTACTACATTCGATAACAGTCAAAGCTTTTGCTTGATTTCTAATTATACTTTTCTAGAGACTGTCTACAACCAACGATCATTTTCTGAATATTCATGATCCGTTCCCATCGATTTCTTAATTATATTTTTCTATAGACTGTCTACCACCAATGATCATTTTCTGAATATTTATGATCCGTTCCCATCGATTTCTAATTATATTTTTCTACAGACTGTCTACAACCAATGATATTTTTCTGAATATTTATGATCCGTTCCCGTAGTAAAGAATTCACAATATTTCTGCATAACTTTTAAAGTGTAAAATATATCCTGAGTGTCGATAAAACTATTATTTACTATGTCGCAAAATGTTTATCAAATATTTTCATTCTTTGGAATCTCATTACATTCTATTGTAGAGAATAGCACTGAAATTTGTTATGCTGTTCTTTAAACATATTGAGCCACCTTAGCTTATTGACACGACCGTCATCCCGTATTATTTCTTTTTACGTTCCAATATATCTAACTCAAATAATTAGTGTAATTTGAAATTCATGTATTCCTCGATCTTTTTCTCGGATTTCTTGTTGTTTCGTATAATTAGTTTGCGTACGAGTTCGTCACTTGACATAACAGCGCTTGATTCTCGTGCAGTATGGTGAATGATATTGAAGGACTGAAATTAAAAAATTGTGACTATAAAATTGTGACGATATAATGTCCAATGAAGAAGTAACAAAGCATTTGTAAAAATATAACGAAAGTCCTACAATCCCTGAAAAATGAGAAAATAAACATTGCTTCAATCGAACATCTTAATTGGAGGCTAATTAACATTTTCCATCCTTGAAATAATTTAGGGCAGAAAATCCTAAGAAAATAAGGAAACTGATATCAAAAAGAAGTTTGTCAGAAATACTCTGTCGATAATTCTATCTAAAAAAAAAGAATAGAAATTTAGTAATATTTATATAATTTTGGGCAATGTTACGAATACATAAAATCTGCTGAACAATTATAATTTTCTAATGTTATTTTTGTGGCGCGTGCACCAGTAAACTAGAGGAGACTAAACGTTTCGAGAGGAGAGAGAGAGAGAGAGAGAGAGAGAGAGAGAGATTGACGGGATCAAAGACGCAAATAAAACCACCTCGATGATGCACATAACTGAATAACATGCGGTAGCTCGTGATGCGCATTTGGGTTGCGTCGTCGTATCAGCACATTCAACGCAGGTTACTGGCGTGCTGAAGACGGGGAGAGTCAAGGGGGAAGATATTGAATTAAAGAAGAAGAGGAAGAAGGAGGAGAAGGAGAAGAAGAAGAAACTGGGGACCAGCGAAATATGTAAAACGAAAGAGTCAAGGAAATGAAGCTGTAATTCCGAAGCGGAAGATTGTTCCCGCGGTAGGAAACCGTTCCTGGAACTTTCCGAGATACTCGAGGAGAGAAGCAGCAGAAGTAACAGGGAAAAATAAGTTGGAGCTCATAACCGCATAAAAGGGGAACGTTGGGTAAACAAGGGAAAAGACTAAGGAGGAGGGGGGGCTGCGCGCGAGCAAGAGACCCGCAACGCGGAAACAATGGAACGAAACGAGATATGAGAAATCAGTGGGCATCCGACGGGGGTTGCTTGAAAACTGCGTATCAAATAAAGAACTAATGAATGTCTCCGCTCTCCTTTATAGGAATACTCCGCACAACGGGAGCGAGCTGAAATGGCAAAAGAGGTGTCGAACGCGAGGATTTTTTACGTTTCTCGGTGTTCCTGGATCCGTACGGATTCGTACTTATGCGTAAACAATGTTTAAATTTGCAGGCTTAGTTAGCTACAATACGTCAAGGGTACATACTTATTTTAAAATGAAAAAAATATTACCCAAAAGGGGTCCTTAGTTTATTTTCACATCAACAATAACAATTTAATTTACCATTGGTTCTAAACATTTTGAAAAGCGTACAAGAAAGTTTGGCAGTCTAGGATGGGAAACAATACTAATTGATCTGTTCTGTCAAGCAACACTAAGTAGTCAGTGTAGATTTATTGTGGTATGTTTCTGCTGTAAGGGGGGAACCTTGTGTAAAATATTTTTGAGCATTTTTTTGAAGATTTTTTCATGATTTTTTTGCTACTCAAACTTTAACCGCATTTTTAGACGTACCTCAAAAACTAATTACTCGATCTTCATGAAACTTGGTACATGTATTCTATGAATAATTGGCCACAACATGACAAGCTCCGATTTTTTAACTTTTTATTTAAAACATTGTTATTAACAGAAAATCCGCTTTTTTTTCTTCAAAACTTCGCCATTTTTACAATTTTGCAAACTTCAATAAAAGAAGAACGTCATGTTGTGCGCTTTTGCATAAACTAACGATTAAATTTTGATTCTTTTGTTTCAAATCATTTTTGTGCATTGTACGCTGCACGGTGAATTTACAGGATGCCATTTTCAAGCCGCCACTGCACCATTGATACTAACGATTAAAATTTATAAAAAATATTGTTGTTTACATTCTAACGTTAATAAATAATACCTCAAATTTTAAATCAATCTACGCATTACATTTAAAAAAAAATTCTTGTAAAACGGACTATTTACACAAGGTTCCCACTTAAGGAATTACAAACCCTTCAAACGTACACAAAGTTCCGAAAATTATACAAATTGAAATCAATGAAAATTAATGATGTTTCTCAATGTTTTACAAATCGACGAAACGCGTAATATTGACCAGAAAAACGACGTATCGGTTTTCTAAATGTATAAACGCGTTCGACCAGTTGGGAAAAAATTTCCACGCGGGTTCGTTCCAAGGAAGAAGCGTGCTTCTCCGTCGGTTTCTGAAATTGAAAAGGCGCCGTTCGAAAATGAGCAACCGGTCAGAAAAGTATGATCAACCCGGTAAACAAACAAAGGAAAAATCGACCGTGGGATAACGCAATTCGAGTTAAACGATTTTCGCGAAAATGGATTCGGCGAATGCTGTGCAAGGTGAAACACGCGAAATATTCCCGGGCAACGGACAAGATACGAGCTTCCGGCCGGAGAAGAATAAGAAACGGAACATCGGAGCTGGAAGTTCGATCCGCCGTTGTCGGGAGCGATGCTGGGAAATTACTTCAGGAAATGGCGGCAAAGTGCGAATGTAAGGGGAAGAACGCGCGTGGATGACCGAAAGCAAGAAACGAAGAAACGCAGAGATTGCTATAATGAAGATGGAACGAAAGCCGGGAGCGAGCAGGGAACGATCTCGAAAATGGACGGGTCCCGAGCGTTGACCGGAAGAAAAGCGGCAGAAAACTATCAAAAAGGAAGAGACCGGGTTCGCGAGTTGTCCACGGCGCTTCCATGGGGATGGATTATTCGAGAGTGGAGAATTAAAGGCATCCTCTCGCGAACAAGAAGGGAATTTCGTAGAAGGAAGCTGTAGCCAGGTTAGAACGAGCATTGGATCAACTCTAGAGCACTCGAGGAAGGAAGGAAGTAGTGGGAAAGTAGGGAGAGGAACGTGAATCCATGTTCCAGGACTGTTCGTGTCTTTCGCAAAGAAGTCTACCGAAAATGAGGCAAGGGGAGAAGAGGAGTTGAAAGAAAGCGACGAGGTGAACGGAGGGGGGAAGAGAGAGAGAAAGAGAGAGAGAGACGAAGAAAAAGAAGAAGAGGAAGAAGAGGAAGGCGAAGAAGATGGACCAAAGGTGCGAGTTCGCATTCGGGAGCCATATCGGGCCACGTGATCCGAATAAAGGTACCTACTCGAATTTTCTTTTGGCTGGACGTGAGAATTAGGCTGCCGATAAAGCGTCGAAAGACAGGTCTCGGATCAGTGCCTGATGCTCTGCGGGCTCCGAGTCCGGATGCGCTCGTATCCCGGGCGAAAACTATCGTACATTTTCCATTTTCGAGGCGCGCGAATATTCCCGATAAACTCCGACAAAACGAATCTCGCCCCTCCCCCCTAAATCATCGACTATTTGAAGAATTCCGATTATTCTTGTCGCCGACAGAAATACCGGGCCCGGCCGCCCACTCTCGCGCCGTCTCCGCAATCGAAGAGGACGCCTCGAATTCTTTTGTCCGCCGGGACGCGGCACGCCTCGGTTATTTCACTCGCTAATTACGGAAACTTTGCCGCACATACTCCCTCCTACCTTTTTAAATAAACCCCGAGACTTTCCGCGAGTCTCCCGCGCCGTCTCGGCCTACTTCCAGTTAATTGGCCGAATAATTTAATACGCTCAATCGCGATCTTTAATCGCGGCAAGTTGTTCGCCGATTGCTATTAGATATTCGACATTTGCCCGTCGGTTTTGTCGAAAGAAAACATGCAATTCAATTAGCTACGTCGGACAGTGGCAAACGTCCCGAAATTACATATTCCAAAATTCTCTGCTGATTGCGTGATACGCTGACGAGACCTGCCATTCAATTTAAAAATGTTTCCTGCACCAATTAACTGTTACAGGTAATTTTCTCTTTTCGAGTGGCTTTATTTGTACGAATTTGGAACATTGCTTTTTGGAGAAAAAGCAATTCTACTTTTACGCAATGCGCATCGATTTAACGCGCTTGTCATGGCGTTCGTTTGGTAGATTTTGTATTCGATTTTTATCTCTGTTCTAATTAATTGTTATTGTTCCGAATGGTATTATGTTTCATTAGCTACACGCTATTTACTTGGAGAGAGCACTGTTTTTTCTTTACTGAAGGATTTCTCACTGATGTTCGAACTGTTTGCCAGGGTTAGAACAATAACGTACAATTAAACATTTATGGGCCAGAGCACTACGAATTGTTTTAAAGACGGACCAGTACTTACACACCCAATACAGGAGATAACAAAGAAACTGGAATCATACCTGCAACAGAAGAAATAGAGCAGATCAGTAAATTATATCAGGAAAAATACAAATAATATTCAGAATAACATAAACGTAAACGTCAAATAACACAAATCACAAACGTTAATGTCTACTTTCCTACACTGTATCAGTGCCTAATTATACCGTAAATTAACATTTTATATTTATCTGGAAAACTCACTTTGTGCCAGATAAGAGTGGGTGGGAGGGGGACAAGTGATAAATAAGAAAGTTATCGAGCTTTCATTGTATTTTAAGACGTAGAAATTAGACTTTCCATGAAAAATTCAAAAGTATTCGGTGCAGCATCTCTGATTGAATTAGTTTCGAGCGAACGAGGTCTGTCGTTCCTAAACAATTGAACTTCACTGCACGCTTCTATTCCTTCGAGAATATCTAATATTAAATCGGCAACGTTATAACGAAAATCTTCGATTCCTTCCCGCGAATCTACCGATCGGAATCGGTTGGTTCGCCCAAGGCTGTTCAATAATTTCAACGGTTTCGTACATTCTGCTCTCCTGTCGAAAGTAAATGGATATTTCAATTACATTCATTTTTATTCGAACGTTCGCAAAGAAACATTTTTCTTTTCATAACCTCGGACGAGAGGTCAATTAACTGTAAATTAAAATCTCAGACTGGTTAATAGAATATCCTGTATTTGAAAACCAATTTCGGTAATTTAACGAATAAAAAATTCTTTTTATGCTTCTCCCTGTTTCATATTATTTCAACACTTCCACATCCACAGCTTGCTAACGAATTTAACGGGAACAATCTTCCTTTCGTATTTGCACGTTATGACGTGACATCACTATACATCTTTAACTATTTGTGCACATGTGCTTACGGCTATTATTCCTGACAAATGGATCGATTCATTGAAATGCAAATAATAGATTAAAAAATTTTTTAAATGAACAAATAAATGAAAAGACAAATTTTACTAATTAATTTATATTTCAAATGGAAATGGAAATTCTATATTTACTAAATTAACAGACAGTTTGTTGAATAAAGGGAAACAGATACGTGGTTACAATATAAATAGTTTCCAACGAAATGAGCACGTTCCTCCAAAAAAAAATTTAAATGAGTATACCTCATACAAGTTGACTTGTTGTAACGAGAATGTTGATTTATTGATAGATACAGTGGTATGTAAATGCAGTAATAAATAAAGATATACAAAGATGTGTATATGAAAATCAATACTCGCATTGCTGTTTGCGCATACCTTTATTAAATCAAGTCCTTCTACTAGCAAAAGTTTAAATCCTGCCGCATTGAATACATTTACTTACCAAATTAGTATGTGCATACATTTACGAAATTAACATATTTATTGTAACGTACACAAAGTCTAGGAAATTCAGAGTTGCGAAATAATCGTGTACATTTTGTTAGCGGAGAGCAAATGAAGTAGACGCATAAATATACCAATTTCTTGCAGTGTTATTGTTCCGCATTATGAATTGAACAGAACATCGATAAGCTGATATAGCACATACCAACGGTGAATCCACTTTAAGAGCGAAGTCGAACATTTGATTGTAATTCAACTCGTATTCGAAAGAATACAGTTAGAAATTCGCTCAAGCATTTCTTGAAATTTCGTCCGAAGCGCATTTTCCTTCTAACCTAATATACACTCAAAACTTTTTCCGATACTGGAAAAATCGCAAGGAAGTGCAAAAATCTGGCAACTGCTGCCGAATTTCTCATTTTTCCCATTAAAGAAGATGGTGCTATGATCTCATCGAAACCAAATATTAAACCTGTCTCAAACTTAAATGTTAAACCAATAATACAGTATACAGTAATTTAGTACAGCCCAATAAGCTTTCGGTAAATCGTCGAATAAATCTCCGAATAAATGCTCTAATAAAAAGAAAAATGATAAACAATTCTACATTCTGATTCTTTCAGATTCTTTCATTCTTATTCTGATAAACATTCCAATTCACACGAGTCACTTGTGTCTCGCGGTGAACAAATGTCCGAGATGAAAATGAAACAAACTAATGGACGACCATTGCTGACCGATAAAATCGTAATTTATTAGAAAATATAGCAACAAAAAAAGTAACGAGCCATGTCGAAAGGTCAGATTAAACTGAATGTAAATTTTGGAGTCGCTTCGTTCGAGCACTCGCCCCGTCCCGTCCGGGGTCGTCGATATTATCCGCGGTCGACTATAATTCATTTTCCTGGAGGAGCTTTTTTTTTCTCTCTCAATCGCCTTTCATTTAATAATATCTTTATCATTCCGGCACTCTTCCGGACCGATCTTCCATTCTGTTGGGTCGGTATTGATCTAATTAATCGATTTTACTTTGGAGAGCCACCGTCGACCCCTTCGGCAATAGATGAGACTCTAACGACGCGGCGGCGGTCGTTCGGAAATAAAATTGGCGAGTTTCGCTCGAAGACGTGGGAGGGACCCGCGCCGGTATCGAATTCCCGATGGAATAAAGTCTTGACTCTCGAGTTTTCTGATAACACGGCCGCGAAGTCTTGTGCGTGGAAGATCGATTTACCGGTGGGTAGCGAGGAGCAAAGGGTAGTCAACGATGATAGGGTATCTGGATGTTGAAAGGGGACACCGTCTGCTTCGTCGGAAGACTTCCGATAAGACTTCGCCGAGGAGTCCGGGAGGAACACGACGGAGAGGCGGCGGCCTCGATTGATTACACAGGAACTTCCCCAAGACGTTCTACTGAACGACCGATACGTGACACTTTGACGCTCACATGAGAATGAGGCGTTTCATTTGGTCCCTTCGATCGGGTCCGGCGGTCCATGCTCTCCCTCACTCTCTCTCTCCCTCTCTCTCTCTTTCTCTCTCCCTTTCTCTACCTTTGCTCCACCTTTCTCTCCCCCTCTCTCGCTCGCTTTCTCTCTCGCGGATATCGGTTCACGTGCGATCGCCTCTCGCATGCCGACAAGTCCGCTCTGCTGACCGTAATTGTGCAATACGATAGTTACACCCTCGAGCCCTCTCTTTCACCGTGTTACCGAATCGAGCCTTTTCTTTCCTCGTGCTATTGGTTTTCGTAAACGGTCCTCTGTGAGCACGATTCTTTGTGCCATTATCCGCGCTCGGTCCTGAAAACGGTGCATATTTTCGGAACTTGCGGTCCCGAAGAGGTTTCCACGCCTTCGAGCGATTTTCTTTCAACTCTCCGACGGTTTTGTGTGTTTAGGAACGCGGCCGATCATTCTTATCGACGAATTTCGGGGAATTGGCAATCAGAGACATCGATGCGAAATATCTGCCATGTTACTAGATTGCCCGTGCATTGCGGATAAATTCGGGAAATTGGCAATAAATTACTTTCATTGAAAACAGCTGCAACTTGTTAGGTTGGAATTTGTTTCATTTTCGAATAATCTATGCGCAATACGAAATCCGAACGGATTTTTGGACGAGCAAATGTTGCGTTAGTTAAGCGGAAGATTATAAGATAATAAAATTTTAGTAGTTGTTTTATCGTGATTTATACTCGTATTAACTAATAACATTAAACGTGCGCATCGGGGACGGAACTTTTGAAACAATCCGATGCACTATAACTTGACTGTGGATTTTGTTCATTTAGGATAAGATTGACTAGTGAAACCCTAAATCATGAAGACGTTAAAATTAATACAGTTTAACACGTTGACTGCCATGTCACCCAAATCTGGGTGACGGAATTATTTAGTCCAGGTTTTAAAATGAATTTTTACGTTAATATATTCATTCTACCAAATTTGGTTAGGATCTGTAAAATGCAAGAAGGTTGGATGACTGCTCGATATCATTTAATTTTTTCAAATTTTGTTTTCATTAAATAACTTACTTTGATTTTATGGAATTTTTGATGTTTCTATTTGGCAGTCAAAGTGTTAATACAGTTTAATTTCTGTTTCTTCTTAGAATAATCTTTATTTTGCCTAAAGCTGACGTCTAATTACAACAATGTCTGAAATTATGAACGAGTTTTTTTTTTAAACATTGATCCTTGAAGTGATATCCGCGCAAAAACTGGCGATTCTTTTCAATCTTCTAAAATTGGAAATTAAGCATACAAATTCCGAACACTGTTAATTTGTTTATGAAAATTTGGTGGCTATACTACGTAAAAATGTACGAAGAATACTATGTCGATTTTGGCAGTCACGACTCTTGTCACACGGTAACCGTAAAATCAAACGTTAGGCAGATGTCTGCTTGAAAACGGAAAAGCAAAATTAATATGAACGAGTGCGCCCAGAGAGGAATAAATCAGTTGTAGCGAAACGGTAAAAATGGATTTGGAAAAATATGATTTTCGTCATAAAATTGGCTGGCTTTTCAGTCGACAGAGATCAGATTTTACGAATACCGAATTTATGTGATTTCAGTTAAAGCTGGAAAGAGGCATCAAATCCAGTTGCCTGTAAAATTTCAAACAAATTGAGTCCATTGGCCTTTGTGACATCGTGTGTGCCAATTAAACGAATCTCGCTTTGAAAAAAAGTATTTAAAGTTTTACATTTATTTCAACGACTACAGAAGCATTGCCAGTTTTCGAAATGTGATGATAATATTCAAAACTGCGTTGCAAAGATGCGTAACAAAGTTAAAACGAAAACTTTTCATTTTTTATTTGAAGATTTTTAATTCATCAACTAAATAGACGCGATTGAAGCTAAATTAAAGATCGAATACGTCTGCTTTATACGAAAATAGTGTGCGCGTATATTTTTGGAATGTATACGGATCCCGAATAATTAACTATTAATATTCTCATATTAAATATTCTTGGTAGGTCTTGTACTATTTTAGAATTTCCATCGTTATTATCGTTTTGTAATTCTTTAATTAATTTCCTACTCTTATTCTTAGTAAATATAATGAATTCATAAAGTCAAACTGCATATTGAAAGATCTCATGAATCAGACAAAATCAGATTAAAGTTCAGACATGAGCGACGAATATATACGGTCGTACAACAAAGCTTTTTCTATATATCCACAATCCCACGAATCGTGTATGGATTATGATCATTTTAAACGAAAAGTTAATGAGTCACGCGAGACTCAAGACAACAAGTACTAATAATCAAAATGATCTTGAGAACCGTACTAAACCTAGCAGAATACTTAAATGAAGACTTTTTACCACTGCTCTTAAAACAGCCATTATCGTTATCTGTATTCATGCTTTAATGTCTACAGTTGTAGGAAATACGCTACATACACGCGATCGCTATTCAAATGCATAGCAGACATAGATAAATAAACTACAAGGGATCGTTTATAAATTAAAAACTTCTTCATAAACAGAACAAAATAGAGAAATCTTCTGCTCATCGTGTGCACGTTCCTATAATCCGTCTTTTCTGTCGTATATCAGTCTATAATGGAAAAATTGCCGCAAATACCTTCATCCGCTTACCCTATCATTTTGCGAGGGTATAATCCACTGTAATAGATGCGAATAATGCATTCTGATACGCGAACTCTCTCGGGTTTTTTTAAAAATATCGACTCTTACGTTTCGTTAATTACTAGACTATCGATCTTCGTGGAAAATAAGAATGGTCTGCGTCGATTAAGAAATAGGAGCCAAGTAGTTCATTCTCTCTCGAATGATTTCAATAAGATGAAAATGAAAGTTCGATGTTCTGAAATTCGCGATAAGGTAGAGCGACCACGTTACCGACAAAAATCAGCGAAAATTGGTTTTACGAGCCTCAACTTTTCGCCCCTATATGAGAATATTTTTCGCTGGGAAAGGGCTCGTTCGATTATGCAGATATTTGGTAATATAAGCGATAGAAGTAGGCTAAAAGTTAACGATATGCCGGGTAATTAAACAGAGCCGGGTTCAGTCGCGCGAGGCTTAAAAAACGACGAACGGTCAACGGGCTTAAAAATTAATACGAAATTAGTGTTAACGCGGATGAGAACTGATTCAGACGTGATCGACGATACATTAATTAGTAGCTGTGTCTGTTTAATTTTGCAGGGTCCCGCGGGGAACACGACCGAAATTCGCGATACTTGACAGCCTATGCGTTAAACACGAGCTATCGCCTGCCGATATGCGAAATTTCGAGTAGATTCGTGGACTGGTGTGTCGCAGGATTGAATAATGCATAAACAAACTCGGTGACAGTGCGTCTCGCTTTCGCGTATTAGTCGTTCCGGATTATAATAAAATCGTAACGGATGACGAGCAGATTCAAAACGAGGGGAAACTGTGAGAACGATAAGAGCTCTGATATCGATGCGAAGCCGATGAAGAATTGATATATGCAACCGCGAAAGAACGGACTGTGGAAGTGCAACCGGAATCGATATCACCGTTGACTTCGGTTCTTTATAACTGTTATAGAAAATAACGGTTGTTCGAAGCTGTTTCTAGAACCGGAACCGATATCCTAACAGCTTTCTGCCGTTGGCGCTTAGCTCTCCTACAACTTGTGATTGGTGGAATACGTGTTATCACCGGTGGTCCACCGATCGGAAGTCAGAACGCGTTCGAATGATATACCGAATGCGATAGTTCAGTAAAGTGATACATCAAGACGCTGTAATCGTGTTATGTTAATCTTCTTACGTACGCGTCATCGTTTCGACTATAGTGCGGCGCTAGCTGCTAGTGACACACGCTGCAAGGTCTTCTCGTTGATAAAGAAGAAAGACAGTTACGAACGAGGGAAATGAATTAAATGAAATCGCAGAGTAATCGTGTTACCAGTCCAGATTAGCAAACCAGAAATCTATGGATAGGACATACTGTATTTTCTATTTCTTTATTTACGTTCATGCGTCGCAAGACACAAATTAAGATTACAATTTATATGCACCAGTTCCGATTAGCATACTGGAAATCTATGCGGAGAAAATGCTCTCCTCCGAATCCTTTAGTCAAGCTTGTGCGTTGCAAGTTATAAGTTAATGCTTCGTTTATCTGAAAACAGAAATATCTCGTGACGCACTGAAGTTACGAGAGAAATTTGTTTGCAACTGTTCGGTATGAAGGGAACAATCATATGGTTATTTAAAAGAATGAAGATAACGCACAAATTCGTACACGATCATTTTGGCAACTGGGACGCAAAGATTCATAAACCTTAATCTTTTTAAACAAATTTTGTTGGCTACAAATTTCACTTTAGCCCTTGGCCGACGCACACTTTCAACAATTCCATAGCAGTCATAGCTATATCCAATCAAAACCATTCTTATCAGTTTACTTTTGTACAGGGTGTCCCACGATAAGTGCCGTTTGCTATTACTGAATGGTACGTATTTTGTTCAAGGTTATTTCAAGGTCACCTCGTGTCTTTTTAAATGGAATGCTATATTTTTGTCTTGATCTGACGAAAGAAAAAAACAAGTTCAGTACAGAAAAATAACTATCGTTCGCCGCTCCATTAAGGTCGACGTAAATCCTCTTATTGGACTTCATGCGAACACCAAACAATTGAAACAGGCTGCTGGGAGATCAGAATTTAAATGGAACGTTTATAACTCCGGATTAAAACGGATAACATGTCAATAAAGTCAAATCGAGTAAATTTCATTTGCGTGTACAAACATTTTTGTGGACGTTGACATCGACACACGTATCATCGTTCATGAAATTTGAAAATCCAGCCTTCTCAGTTAAAAAAGCAGTACGCAAAGCGGACCGTTCGAGGTTCGATTCTAAAATCGAACAAAAATGTCCGTTCCTAATGAAGACACGTTAAAAAAACGTTCAGGTTCGAACGAAGAAGCAGAGTCATTTGTCACTAAACAACGCTCGGGACCGGATAAGCGAAACGCGAACTCCGCAGAAGGAGAAACAAACGAACGTTTGTCGTTTCGACGCTTGTTCGACGCCGCGCCTTTAAACTTAAATTAAATTTGCATCGCTTCAATCGAGAGAAGTTAATTCGGAATTCGATTAACTGGAAGATCTCCTGAAACGGATTGCAGTCGAACTTCGGGGGTCTACTGTAGCTTCTTTGCGTGTAAAAGATACACAATTCGCTTGTAACTGACAAGAAAATTAGGGGTTACATCGAGGAACGAAACCTCGGAAGTTTTTGTTAACTGTGTTGACGAGTCTTCGCTTCCGTCGCGTCTGAACAATACGTACCGAGCATACAAGCCGAGCCGAAAATTCGAGGCGGGCGTCTCTATTCCCGGGACTTCGGGCGCGAAATTATAGCTCTCTATAATGGCCGGGTGGCATGCATCAAAGCGGTTTCACACGCTGTCGTCTCTTTTCCATTTTAAAATGTCACTTAGTCGGTTCCTCGTGGTCCGTCGCGGCGCGTACACGCGGCGAAATGTGGACACACGCTCGAACGTGGACGAGAATCGTCGTTATTTGCTCGAGATCAAGGGAAAGAGGATCGGGGATGGGGGACAGGGCAGCTGATAAATCACGAGTTCATGCGCCACTTTCCGTCCTCTCCTTTTGCCCCGCTATTCTTCACCCTTGCCGGCATGACGGCGCGTTTCTACGACGTGCCATTATTAAGACGCTGGGCGCCGCAACGCTTCATCCCCCTCGTACCACCCCTAAAACTCTCCCTCTCTCTCTCTTTCTCTTTTCGCTGTAGAGTCACCGAGCCGCCCTTTGCCCATTGTCGCGCGTTCGACGATCGCGTAAAGAAGTTATCTTGGGCGTTGCGATTTATCGACAGCAAAGTTTACGCGGGATTTACGTTCCTCGAAGCGGTCGATGAAAACAGGCGAGTTTGTTTTGAAGCGAGCAAAGAGGAAAGTGGAGGTATCGAGACCGGCAACGAGCCTGCGTGAACAATTTTTACCGATACTCCTTCGGACGCTGTTTCGCACAGTTGGCAAGGCACCGGACCGTTTGCCGTTTCCGACGTTTAACGAGTGATACGTCTGCGTTAACCCTTCGGGGACGCCCAGCCAATCTCTGCGCGCCGTACCGACTCTGACGAGTACTTCGAAATGGATTGCACCGGGCTAGATTGTTGGGGGGAGGGGAGGTGAGCTTTTATTGTGCGCTTTCTAGAATCCGAAGAATGAAGAACGATAGATGTACAGGATGTGCCAGAAAAGGGTGATTCCTAAGGTCATTTCGAGTAACTTTTTCCTTCACGAAAATATTCTCCGCGGCTTCGTTAAAGAGTTGTCAACGAAAAACACGGACCAATCGCAGCGCGGTTACAGCAGACGGATTTCGGCTCAGCCAATGCCAACTCGTGCTCAGCGGAATCTGTCATCGATTGGTCGTCTGTGTTTTCTGATTGGTCCGAAAAGGAAAAAGTTATTTGAAATGACCTCAGGAATCAGCCCTTTCAAGAGAAGTACATTTTTGGGACACCTTGCATAGTCGGTAAAATAAATGATAAATATATTCTAGAATAGACAGCGATTAGAATGAATTCCCAAAGTTCTCACAGTAAATGTTGCGATTTGCAAATATAATTTATGCTACATTGTTTAGTAAGTTTCGCAGTGTAATTGAAAAAACTTCACAAACAAGGAAATTGCCCCAAACGCAAGGGTTAATTTGTATAAGGGAACATTTGGACAAGAGAATGATCGTTGTTTTAATGCGAAAAAACGTAACGCAAACGCGGAATTGCAATACGTATCGGGCATGCAATTAAACGATGGCGTAACTACGGAGTATAGCTTCTACCTGCGATAAAAATCGACCGCTTTGCGATTTAATGAATCGCACTTTATAACCGGGAACAACAAATAGTAGCGTAAGTCGAACGTTCAGTTATCGATGGGATTATAAATAATATGTTTATTGGCACTGGTAATCGTTGCCAGGTTTCACGATTACTTCCTTACCTCGATACTTGTATGCACAAATGAATCCCGCCCCAACTAATCCAGACCTAACCAATATTCGTCGGTAAGGTAGAAAATGATGATAATATGAGAAAAAATATTGTCCAAGCCACCAAAAATCTTTTTGGGAAACATGTTTTTAATGCGAATTGAGGCCATGTGCGAAATTTTAGCTCAATCCAACGTGACCGATTTTCGGAACTTCAACACCTATGGATTTATGAGAAAAATGGTCGGGTTCAATCTGAAGTGGCAAAAAGATTAAGAGGATTTAGGGACATTGACACGTTATTTTCAAGTTATCATAATTATTAAATAAACCAGTGAATAGTCCTGAACGTCGTCGATTATTACGAGAATGGCTCGCCATCCGAAGATTAAGTAATCAATGACGAAGCAACAATATAGTCTTATTTTAATGGTTCTTTTATATCGTATAACAGACAATTACTCTTGTTCATTGGTTGTTACGCAAAATGTCGCATTTTTCAGCAATACGTATCCGAGATTTTCCGAGCATAAAAGGTACGCAGGTACGTCCGATAAATTTAGTGGGGGAAGCGAGACAGGCGCAAGACAGTTCGCTACAAGTTGTTACGCCCATCGGCGGCATCAACGTTAATTCTTCTTTTATTTTTTATGCCTGATTAAAAATAGTGCCTCGGAGCGGCGAAGCTTCAGCCCGCGAACAGCCAAGCACAAAGAGAGAAAAGGGGTGGGGGTGGGGTGGGGGAAAGGAGGGCGAAACGATTCGCCGGCTTAAACGCGAGCAGAAAGGTGTATTACAAGGCTGAAGCGGGCTTTTTCCGAAAGCGTTCTCTGTGCTCCTTCGGGGCCGTTCCGTGTTTGAAAAGTTCTTTTGAAAATCCAAAGAGACTTTGGTCTTAACGGATAACCCGGGCGCAGTCGAACGAGAACTCAATGCAACCAATAATATTAAAGCGTAACACGCTGTGATCTGTGATGCGTGGCCGTGCGGTTTTAATTAAAAACAGGAGAGAAAAATTATGGCATTCGTGAAGACCACACCGCACGTATGAATTTCAACGTAGCTGAATAATAATAATAATTAAGATAAATGGTCCTATTCGTGACCACGGTCCCGCTGCCGACCAGTTGCCCCGTTGATGGTATTAAAAACAGCAAATAAACACTTAAGGCTTTTAATTCGCCTTAATAAGGTTGGTCGTTACATTCGGTCACGCGTGTAATTAACATAAATATTTTAAATTACACATCTTGACAAGACATCGCGAAGGTACTAATGAGCTGAGGATGGGGGATACATGTTTTCGATGTTATTTATTTAGTAAAACAAAAGTTTATGATACCGTTAAATCGCACATTAACAAGACTCGACTGGCAAGCAAATAGAACAAAGCAGCGTTTAACACATAATAAAAATTCTGAAATACAACTTTTTAACATCAACCATTCGAGGTGTATAAATATATTTTAGTTGTAGAATTCATTTTCAAAAGTACACAAACGACATAATCTAATGATCATAGATCGTCGGCTTTTAAAAAACTGTATATAGCAGGTAATATTTGCTTCGTTTCAAGGAAAATACGGATTACGGCAACTAATTAATTTTTATCCAATTTATTTAAACAGTTCTTCCCATAGAACATTTTATACTTTTTACATATTTTACAGAACTAGTGAAAGATGAACAAATCAGTATTAGAACTAGATCGATAAAACATAATAGAATAGAATATAACATTTGTTTTATTTTTCGCAAGGAAAGAAAAATCTATTCTAACTGCAAAGTTCGAATCTAAACTGCATAGTTTGCGAATAATTTTAAGTCGACGTGCTGGGCGAGCTGTATTGTTGTTTCAAGCAGATGAAATCTTTTTAATCTGCTTTCCTTCTGTCATATTGTAACATTCATCTAAAACCCGAAGTTCTGTAAAAATGTGACTCCCGCCGTTTTGCCCTACATAGCTTCAAATAAAATGGAAGAAGGTCTCTTCATTTTAATATTATCTCTCACCGTGAGAAACGAAGCGGATAAAGACTGTTGTTATCCTGCGAACACAATTATTCAGGAAATATTAACTTCTTCATTGTGTAGAAATACACTGTATCAAACTAATGAGCATAAAACTTCTTTCTTAATTGATACTTTTTTTCCGTTACTTGATCAAGTTTGGAGTATTATAGAAGTTAAACATGTTTTGAAATATACTTTGAATAACTTATACGCCATAACCGTTTTAATAAATTACCCCCAATTATAGAGGACGATCGGCGATTGATGATACAAACGAAAAAGCGTGACTCTGCGTAAAGAAATTAAGTCGAAAATAAAATATTTTCAACAGAGAGCTTCGCTTTCGGGAAATTCAGTTTTGAAAATTCGGTAAGCACGCGGCCGATTGAATAGGATTCGCCTGACGCGTCTGTTCATGACAGAATTTGATAGTACTTCAAAGCCGATTCTCTCGAAAACGTAGCCTCGCGTGAACAAATTTTATTCTACATTTTCGACTTATTTTAATATACAGAATCGCCCTGCATACATTGCGTTTGCCTAATGCAAATACTGAAAATAATATTAAAAATGTTGAGAAATAAATATTAAATATTACATAGTCTGCTTTTTCTCTGTTTTTGATATACTACGAATTTGCACCACTAACAGACCGTTTCTACAGTTCCACTGTGCACTCCTAAAATTTTGATTGGCCAGTCAATCACGGAATTGTTCGAAATAGTATTCGTGGAAATTTAGAACGAAGTTGTGGACCAACTGTGACACGAAATACTGTTGACTATTCTCTCCTTTGCGATAACACCTGAAGAAAATAGTCTTCCAGCGCAATCTCTTATGGGACTGTACGACTCCAGGAGTTATAAAACTCACAACTTATGGGAACCCTTCCATGAAGGAGCGGTGTATGTATGTACTTCGAGACCGTTGATTTTACGACGATCATCGGGTCTCATTTGCGAAAGTTTCATGCAAGAGACGAAAACCGGACATCAACTTAAAATTTGCATTCATACTCGTACACTTATGAGAATGATGGTTGCCTTTGGGCACGACTCCGAGGCGGGATTTAATATGTCGCAGAGTATAACTACTGCTGCTCGGTCGAACGAGTGATGTTATCCCGAAATTGAACTGAACCTGAACGAACATTCCCGGAAATGTTATATTTTGCTTTTGGGTGGTAAGGTCGCAAATAAATCTTGCGAAATTTTACGTCACGCAATGAGCTAATCACAGCTAGAAATATGAATACACTGGGTCTGAAGAGCATTCGAATTTACGATTTTCGGAAAACTGATAGTTTCGTTAAAAAATAGTACATCAATGAACTAGGTCTCATTATGAAACTTGAGACTTCTCAAAAAGTTTTCTATGATGTAACGGGTGGAAAACTGAAAAAATGTTTTTCCTCGAAAATACAATTGAAGATAGAAGCCTCCCATTTTCAACCACGTAAAAAAACCTCATGTACGATTTTTTGGAGCCGTTTTGTTAAACTTTAGGTATATTTCTATACTTCGACTAGATTTGCTTTCTAAACTTTCGATTAGATTGACTTCTCGATGTATGTCAGCGACACGGGTCTTGATGTCATTTATCGTCCAGGAGTTATTCTTTAATACGCCAGAAATTCTGAACGAAGTTTCTCACACTTCTACTCGTATTTTTAATGCCAAGATAACTGGAGTAGCCGTAAACAAAACCGGGTATCTTCAACGAGTAAACTTTTGCACGTGAACGTAAGTATTGAAAGTGTTTATGAATTATTGCATGATATTAGCAGTGTACTGTAATAAAGTGAAAACTCGAAGAAACTTTGCTCCATCGAACTTTCGTAAAAGAATTCACGAAAATAGCTTCTGTTACTCATCGAATTTTTTTCTGCCGGCGAACTGTAACTTTGAGAACAACCAAGAGTAAACTGTGTACTGAATAAATTTCCCCTATCGCCTAAATTTCCCATCGTGAACGTGTACGCACACGTGTACGAGGCTAGAATTAATATAAACCCCTTTTCCCGAAAATGCTAAAAATCTCAAACACCTATGCGATCATATTTTTCTGACAATTTTCAATTTTATGCGATGATAAACCTTTGAGCAAACAAAAAATGCAACGACAGGGGAATATATTGATATTTTCCTAATCCATGTTAAAAGAGTTGTGTACTTTCCATTTTTTAAAATGCGAAAGAAAATTGTGTTAATTGATTGAAAAATGCACAAACCTAAAGAGAAGCAATGGAATAACTGAGAAGTATTAATTGTATTAGAAAATATTTTCTTTTTCAGCGATCAATAAAATAATGTAAAACTGTAGACTAATCGATTTTATATTGTGTTTGCGTAAAAACACGTTGGAAACAGTACACGTAGCAGTCCACTATGTTAACACACGTGAGATCGTTTTTCGGACAATGGAATCCCCGTTACGATGAACGATAAAACAATCTGCAACGGCATTAGATGCAACTGACGAGAATCTGATTACAGTTCTCGCACACGTACTCGCTTATTACCGTTGCCGTTTAATCGCATTACATACACGTTCTGTTTGTTGCGCCAATATTTAGGAGCGAACGATAAATCAGCCACAAAGTCTACCGTCTCCTAATGTTGCGCATTGAGTTCGGTTTGTTCGCCCTTTGTACGGATTATTGTTTCCTAAAACGGCATCCTTTCCTCTGGCGTGCAGGCGCGTACACACGGCGCAGCGCGTGGTTGTTAAATAAATGAACGAAACACGATAGCCCAAAGTCAAATTCCCAGCTGCTTTGTTAAACGTGTGCTCATTAAGTACTTACGCGACGACAAAAGATTTTCGGACTCCGAGTACGTTACCGTGTTTTGCTAACTGTAACTTGCCAACGTAAACTGTTTAACATTTGAGACCCGGCGCACGCTATCGGTACACTAATACTGTTACGACGAAATTCAGATTTCAGGTCGCGTCGAATGTTATCACTGTACCGTGCAGTTATTTCCCATAATTCATAGTTTCGTCCACAGGGTGGTCCAATAACTTCGACCACCTTGCATATTTCCACTACTTGTAATAATACGACAAAAATTATATGTACAAAACTTGTAGAGGGGGAAATATTGTAATGCCCACCGTATTCAAATTCACCATATTCAATTCAGAAAATAAAATCTTGTTACATATTTTTATATGAAATTAAAATTATATTTGTAATTTGGTCATTGAGAAGATTCGTTAAATTATAATATGTCGGTGAAAAAAATCTCGGCTTTATTTTTAAAATGTCAAAATAGAAATCGTATCTGTACTTGCTTCTTTTTTTAAATGATGAAAACAAGTAACAGCCGCTTGCTAAAATATCTGCATTATAATACAATCATATGTATAATATAATCTTTACCTCTATTGTGCATAATTTTCGGAAAAATCTAACGACTCTTATGAAATCTTTTAATGTATTCAAAGGGAAATTGTGTGAAAACAAAAATTGCGTTACGATCAGACCCCTTCCAGCTTCATGTTTTCAAATAACCAAATTTTTCGATCACTTGTCAGTCATTTTCATGCAAATAACATGTCACAGGATTGACTCCGATAACGAACGGAATTTCATTCAAATAACACAATAAAATAAGGATTTGTCCGAAAAATAACCATCTCTATTTTGATACTTCATTGACATTAATGAATTATTATTAAACGCAACAATTGACGCTATCAGGTGTACCAAGAGCTATGTTTTATAAAATAAATAGGACATATACAAGAGATAAAATTGAAATTCATTAAATACGTTTAACATTTCTTCACAATCTGATGATATTCGCGCTACTAATTAGTTCTGTTTGTATCGTATAAATACAATACTTAGAAATAACGTTGTATCACATATTATACTGAATTGTATAATATCAGTTTGCTATCACGATCGCAGCTACCTCGGTTATTGGTCTGAGAATAAAGAAAACTGATACATAATATTCAGTATATCAAATATCTGTAATTCAACAAATTCTACATTCAATACAGAAAGCGGATGTAATGAGTAATGCAAGAGATTGTAGGTATAATAAATTCATTTAATAAATTTAACTATTCATAACGCCGCGTACTTTATTTATCTCTACATATTTTGAGGAAACTTTGGAGATACAAAATTCCTGACGGGCAGAAACCCATGAAAGAAGCCATTTTAATTAATAAATTACTATATCGTACATCGTGTATAAGATCAAATGTAATTACCTTTAATAGAATTTCTAAAATACCATCAACAAGCTCCTCCGTAAAAGGAGATTAACGATGTCGTAATACCATTTGTAACATATAAAAATTATTAATGAGCAAAATAAATTTTTACGTAGCTCCTATAGATTGCAATTGATGTATAAAAATTTTACTTTACATAAAGATCCGCAGTCTAATAATAAGTTTATTGCTGCAATGAATAGGTCCATGGTTAAAATTGTGCTATCTACAATATATAATGTTTACTCGATATATGTCCAAAATAGGGGTCTAGCTAGGGACATATATCGGCCAGGAGGTGCTATTCTTTGATCCACGCCAGAATTTTGTTACCCTCGATTCCACAATTATCTGAAGTGAATAATACTTTGGATTTTGAAGGTTTGAAGTGTACTGCTAGTTTATAGCAAAAAGGTTGTTCAAAATCTTGAACTACGAAAATGGATTTTTGGCCAGTAAAATCGCGTTCACAGGCCACCGTGAGACGGAGGGTTGAAACGACTGTAACCACTCGGCACGAAACAAAAGGCTACTCATGGAACGGCCTTCGCGCAGCCGGGCCCGTTTTAAAAAGAGTCTAAAGCGCTTACCTTGATGGTGAACTGCCTGCACATCGGCTTGTACGCGTTCGTGCCACAAACGAGAAATCGATCAGGCCCTTGTCGGCCGAATACGCGCACGTAATTCTGACACTCGTCCTCGCTACGTCCCTTCAAGTAACAAAGTTCACGATGCGCCCCACTGCTGGACCACTGCAACCTCTGCAACAAACAAGATCAGGCGACCATTACTTCGGAATCTAATTTCTAGAATGCGGCACGCGGTTTCAACGAATGCCGGCGCTGACACGGCTCTGCTACGAAAATGAGATTTCGAAAATTACGTACTCGGAGGAAATTTAGGTTGAATCCTTAATTAGCAGACAGCACTCGCTTGCGTATATATTTGTTTTCTTTTCTTTTTTTCTCTCGGACAACCCAGACGAATGTGGATTAAACAGAGGTTTTAAAAATATTGAGATAAAGATTTTATTAAAACCACTTTGCTCTGCATTCCACGTTCGTGTGAGTGCTCGCATTATCAGTGTTAGCGATTTGAAAAGAATTTCGGATGTTTCGAACAAATATAAGTCCTGCGTGACACGCAATTCCCCGGCGAGATATGGAAAATAATTCCAGAATTATTCACAGAATCTTCGATATTTCGCGCACATGAATAATTTAATTATAAAATTTCGGTGCACAGGGATCGTGCGCTGTTTTTGAAATTCCCAATCATTATATCAGATAACACGCTGACAAAAAGTTATAGAAAAACAGGCATTCGAAGAGAGAGATTCCATTAAATTATAGGCTTGCTTGTCCGATAAACAATTCCAAGCCACTGCAACGAATTACATTCTTGTGCCGAGATTATAGAGATCAATAAATTGATCCGAACAATAAGAGTACAGATCGCGTGGGAATGACTCTGGGTGACTCTGAAGCACCACTAGAAAATGTGGCATTACATCAAAGAAATGACGAAAAATATTACAAAATAGTTGTTACATTAAAAAATTTGTATTTAATAGATTACCATATATTTAAATATTATATGCAGAAATCCGATCAGTTTCGTATGAATAAAATGAAAATATTCTTTTGTATTACTTTTGTGTGAAATTTGAAAATTTGAAATTGTATCACTTTCATGAACATGACAGAAATCATACCATAAAATATATTCCAAGGTCGGAGGAAATGTTCGGTTTCCGAGTTAAAATATCCTTGCCCGAACGCAAGGAGTTAACATTCCAATTCTGTCTTTGCTTGGAAATTGCTTGGGCTACAAATGCGCGGTTCAAAGAAACATAATTTCGCGGAGGATGATATAAAATTTCGGTCGGGCAGTGCCTCTTAAAAACTCTTCAAGCATCTCTTGATCATAAGGTGTCCCGAGGAGCTCGGTATAACCGAGCTGCCATCGTGTTCGGAGACTGCCATTCCGTTCGCCATCGACGAGCATAGCTCCGAACATAATTATAAAATACTTTCAGCGGGGTGTTCGGTCAAAAATGAAACGTCGCTCACCCTGACTGGAAATTCCGGATTTCCTTGCGCGAACCGACAATCGCTCGAGGCGAGCGTGGAAAGATCGAGTATGCGAGTACCTGTATGAAACACAACGAGACGCAAGGTGAGACAGGGGTGGGGGGTCCTGGGAATCGCGAAGGGAAGGGTGGCGGGTGGTGGGGTCTTACAAGAGGAGCCTGCAGCTGCAACTGCATATTCTAGAGCAGAAATCCTTGAACACGCTGTTCCACCCCCTCTTCTCGCGCCTTCTCCCATGCGCGTAAGTAATCAAGCAGTTCGCGCTATCTTTTTATGGCTTCTCATGGCCGACCCAGAAATTTCCTCTCTTTTGATCATTTCGGACCGGTCGCGGTACGGGCTACGCCAGCTACAGAAGCGAAATCTTATCAGCTGCTACTTCGTTGGGTCTACTTTTCCGGTGAAAGAACGACGATAGATAGATGATCCTGTTACGGTGCATTATCTAAAATCGCATTTTCTACCCGTAACCAACATGCCCTCCTGCACCGTCCTCCGGACACGGCGACAGGAAAAAGTTGTTTATACACCGCTATATCTTCCCTGAATTGGTATTATTAGTTTTCGTGTTATGGCACACGGAAAAACAAGGTTTCCCTCGGGCCGAGCTACACAAAGGATTTCCCGGAACAAATAAGTCTTCAGTCTTCTTCAATTAATGAACCATTCAGTTTTTACTAACGACTATTTGTATTAACAGTTTTGGCTTTTGGTTGTATACGATCGACGTGATTTTTTCTTAAATAAAATTAAGAAACAATTTTTACCACATGCCAGGTAGGAGAACGTCATAACCAGACAGCGGATTTTCTGCAATGCTCTTCTACGTATGAAAGTCTTTCTTTAGTATGATTGGTTCGTAAAATGTGTTTCCAACCTGACTATGTTCCCCTTAAATAGAACAGAAACTCGTTGTCAGAATTCTTAACGTTGTAAAATGGAAAGTAACAAACTGTACGTGCCGGCGCACTAAATGTTTAAAGTAGCGTTTAATTACAAAGGGACTAGGAACCTTTATGCAAACATCATATAGCAACGTTAGTTGTTAGTGGAACGAGACGAGAATTTACACGGAGTCGAGAATAAATTCGTAATACGGTCCGATGAGAGGATTCATCGATGTAAAACTGGTGTAAACACTTCGTTGTCTTTTATTAAAGTGTAATTAGATTTTATACCGTTCGAGTATACCACGAACACGTGAAACTCGCAGTCCAAGTATAAATTACGACGTTGAGTGACGGCCCATGTAATTATTGCCGAGTTGGATAACTGACCTTTCCTTAGAACCTTTTTTTTTTCTATGTAATCACAGTGACTGATTTACAATCTGAGGTAACGAGTGAAAAGCATTCCTTCCCTCTTCGTTTTTACATACCGTTAAACTTGTTATGGCTGATAGGTCTTAATGGATTAACAATTCGAGAACATAATTCAGAGCAGCGTGACCACTTTTTTCTTGATGCAGCAACTTCCACCGCATTCTTTTCGTCTACGTTGCACTTTCCCCCTCCCCTGCCCCCAATCTCAATATATTGCTGTATTAATCACCGTTCTTTCCCATCGACTTTTCCTTCTATACTGCAACTTCTCGGCAAAGTTTCAATAAATTACTTAAAATTTATTCCGATACCTATCCGTGACCGAGAAATTCTGTCTACCGTGAAATCTAATTTTGCCCTATCAGCTTCACGATGCTGTTGCGTATCGCGAAATATAGGAAAGTAAATCAAATTTTCTACTTAACTTTCGAGGCTTTCTCTCTCGTACTCTTTTCCCCCTTCTATGCGATGGACTGTCGATCCATTGATAAAATATTACACGCCAGCCTGAGGATTTTTAATAGAAATCCTTCGGCTCAGTATATTCCGTTGAGTTGTACTTCGTGCACTTGCAAATTAATCCGCCGAAGTTCAAGTTTATATTCGTAAATTATCATTGCTTTTATTTCTTTAGAATTTCTCGAGTCGTTCACTTTCCGAAGAAAATGCTTTACCAATTAAGGAGTCCGATTGAAATAGTGTGAATTTTTAAATCAACTTTCTCGGTTCAATCATAACTAATTGTTGATTCGTACAGTCCAATTGGACCTATTCACAATTATTGCTCACGCTAGTGCAACGTTCAAATCAGAATTTTATGAAGGAATTTTTCAGAATTTTGTCAGAATTTTTGGAAAGGGTTAAAGTCGGAAGTATTTATCCTCGGCAGACTTTTGGTCTTCTGATTTATAGTAAAATAATATTTACAGCAAAATTTGTACGCGTTGAAAGCTTATTGTACAATTTAAAGTTACAAAGAACAATTTAGTAATAATAATCAGACTGCCGATTATACGCATTTATGACAAGACCAAATAGGAGAAACACAAAATCGTGGAGACATTAAAAGAATTTCAGAATTTTATGAAATTTGTGAAAAAGAGGAACACATTTTCAGGTAATCCTCGTTCTCTGCAACTGACATGGAAAATTTTTATTTTGCATGAAAGCCGCAATAATTTGTATGCGTGTAGTAATTCGGGCCGATAAATGAGCAACGATAGTGAAATAAGAGGAGAGGCTGGTGTTTGCTATGCGGGTTGAGCTTTCGCGGCCAAAGTTCTTTTCGAGGTTTGCAAGTTAGGTGGCCGGGAACGCAAGGAACTAAACCCATAAAAGAATGGGGACAGCGGTGTTGTGTGAAAGAGGCTCGTAGAGGTGATCTGATTGTTCAAGGAGCGTAGAAATTGGATTCTAAGAGGTTCAACAGGCACGGGCCTTATCGCACAATGAAATATAAATTCGCAGTTAATGATTTCACCACGTGATGCATCAGCATTGCGAATTCATAATGTTATCGTACAAGTTTTATCCAGATGGAACGAATATTGCAGTTCTCATTTTGAAACCTTGTCCCGAGGAGATTTTGACCGAAGCACATCTTCAGTGGTACGCTACTCGGTCTCTCGGTTTCAGCAGTCCTTCAACTTTACGACTTACACTTTTTCATACCTGGACACCCGGGTACTATAGTCTATAGCAGCCCTACGCTGCAAACCACTCTTCCTTCACGTTGACCGACTAGCTACCGGTCTTGTCTCGAAGAGACTTTGACCAAAGGACTCGCGAATGAGTTCAAGTGAATCAACATAAACGTAAACAAACATAAACTTAACTTAAGAAACATAACTTTGCCACAAAAGTATTTGAACACACAGAAACGAGCTCTAAGAATGAATGAAAACAAAGTTTTTTAGCCACTGAATGTAAACGTTCACTGTTGGTGGTTGTTCTAAGTGCGTCGGTCGCATATTCTATTGAACGTGTGTCCCAAAACATCTGAAATTCCCGAAAATGAGAGAAAATGAATTGTGAAGTGGCGTAACGAAGGAAAGACGTATGGTGAAATAAGTAAATTATTAAATATAAATAGATCTACAAGACATTACATTCTTAAACGATCGAAATCTGAAGGAATTGTAAAGAAACTAGTACCGTTCAGGCCATCCAAAAAGACTAACGGAATAAAAGAAAGAGCTTTGATCGGTGAAATAAAAGAAAATCCAAAGATCTCTGCTACACAACTTGCAACGATAGTTACAGATTACTTCAAGAAAGATGCAAATCCAGAATTATGTGGAAGAGTGCTATGTGAAAATGATTATCATGCCAGGAAATTTAACATTTTTGGATCGGAGGGACGCAGGTTTGTTTGGAGACAAGCATATTCTGAAATGGAAGTGAAAAACTTGCGTGCTACGGTAAAACATGGGGGTGGTTCAATTATGATCTGGGGGTGTATGTCAGCAGGCTGTCAGCAGGCTGAATTTAGACTTCGTGGAAGAAATAATGGATAAATACAAATATCTGAACATTTTACAAGAAAATTTCCAAGATAGTGCAAGAAAATTGGGCATGTACGAACACTTTTACTTTCAGCAGGATAATGATCCTTAACACACAGGAACCATTCAGGAAGAGATCATATACAATACCCCCCCCCCCCCCCACGTTGGTCACACCACCACAAAGCTCCGATATCAACCCGATTGAACATCTACGAGCAATAATAGGAAAAGGATTTAAAGAATTTAATATATCATCGAAGGCTTTAAAAGAAGAAGTACTCGATGTGTGGAATTCTAAACACACAGGAATCATTAAGGAATAGATCATATACATTCTCCCTCACATGTTGGTCACACCGCCACAAACTTTCAATTCGATCATCTCCTACGAAATTATGGAAATCGTCAATGAGAAAGTTTGCACGCCACATGACCGCAGATATTTTAGCGAAATTGGAATCTGATGATCTCGTGCAGGGTGCAGACCACTGCGACGTCCCTGCGAACCGGTAAACCAACTAAAATTGCCTAATCTACAATTCCGGCGTCAAACAACTCGACGAAATTTTAATTAGCCGTTCAAACAGGATCGGACGTTTGTGATGTAATTTCCCGTTCGGTTTACCGCGGAAAATGGATCCGTCGGCCACGAGCTGAAAGAGAAGAACACAAGCAGAGGGAGAGAAAAGGAACGTCAAGAAGCTGTCGACCGGATGACAGAAGAGCGCGAAACCTGTCGGTTTCTTCGGGTTCGAGATGACCAATTATTCCGCGACGGCGGCGACGCTGTTCGGCTAAAGGCGAGGATCGAAAACTGCCCAATTTGCAAATGGAATTGTCCAATTAAATTTGATTTAGACGTTATCCGTAATCGATGCCTAATTAATTCCCGGGCGATTTCTTGCCGCGCTTTCTCGCGGCCACCGCGACGAAACCAATTAAGCCGCCGAACGCAGATTTCGGTCGAGTGTGATTTAGGAACAGCCTCCCCGGACGTTCCGTCTTTCTCCTTGGCTGTCCGGGTGCATGTGCATGTGCACGTGTGCACCCTCCTGACTCCCGAGCCGAATCTCGAGCCGCGCCGGGTCGGGCCGAGCCGAGCCGGGCCGAGCTTTTTGTACTAATTGGAATACGTCTGGAGATCCTGAATCCCGGATCCGGGTTCCAGGTTCCAGGTTCCCGGTTACCGGCGACCAGTTACAACCAGACCGAAAACTTTCGACCGCAAAATCGCGCTGCATATTCATCGGGTAATACGATTTCACACTTTCGAGGCTCCGGCCGGTTTTACGGGGCCAACCCGTGGATAAATTCGGCCGAGGACATCGCTCTGATCCTCGTCGTGCCGTCCGGCGAGCGAAAAACTTTTTTCCCCACCGTGTATATCTCTTCTGGCCCGCGTTGCATACGTTCCCACCAGATTTCGACTTTACTTTGACGCGGACGACGCGCGACGCCCGGATCGTACGAATACGTTTCCCGTATTTCAAAGGGTAGCGATCCCCATCCCGGGAGAGAGAGAGAGAGAGAGAGAGAGAGAGAGAGCCGCAACGATCGAAAAAGTTAGCGGTTCTGTTTGAACTTCTGCCCGCGAAAAGGACAACCACTCGAGCTTCCCTCGCGATCCAACAGAGCGAGCTTCGGCTAACGACCGGCCGACAAGAAGAGATATTTTCTTTCTTTCGTTCCTTTTTCACTTCCTCGCGTGAAACTGGAAGTTGAAAGTTCTTGTCCCGAGTCCTGGACGGGCTTTAGTTTAATCCTTTTTCGGGCACTGCGGTGTGGGTAATAAGTCACTTTTCACGGTGGCTTTCTTGGCTGACGGATCAGCCCGCTATTTATAATGAATAAAAATGAGATTCAATTATTCCGTTCATCTCGCTCACCCCGAGCCCACCCTGGTCTTTTATATGCAGAGCGACGAGAAAAGGAGACCAAGATTTATTGGCGGACACCGCTAACCGAATGCAACACAATTCAAATAATAATTAATTGAAACTTGGTCTACGTTTCTACAACTGGACACGTATTTCTGGCAACCACAAATTTATATTTTACGTGAAAAGAACTAAGCGGTTTTGTACATGTCGTAACATCATGTTCGGAGAATTCATCGTTTCTCCGCGACAATAGGCTTGCTTTAGTTCTTGGGAGAATCCGTTGGAGACGGTAATTTGTTTTAAGTATACTGTGGATCTTGCGCATTTGTCATATTCACTTATTTCTAAAATATAAGGAAACGTGTATGTTAAGAAACGTTAATGACATCTTTGCTTTCAGCATAGGGGACTTTCTAGTTGTTACATTGAAGTTTTTCCTAATTCTTTATAAAATAATTCATGAAAATTTTAAAATCGATGATTTTAAAATACTGTCGCATTGTTTGTAACTCTATAAAGTCATTAAGAAAAGAAATAAGTGTGTATATAACTTGCGCTACATATGTCTTGCAATTACTAGCGACAGTTTTTATTTCGCTTAAAAATGCACAGTCTAGTTGTAAAAATGGTCGAGCATTCGAAAGTTAAATATTGGAAAATATTAAAACTATCACAAGGTGTCATTGCCGGTTTATTCAACTTGTTTTTGCAACGCGTTCGTGGAGTATCGCTCGCTCGCGAAAAAATATCAGCGCGAGTGTTCAACGTTCCGAGCGACTTTCAATAAGATTATCAGCAATAAATTTGTCCCTCGAAGTGCGTAATAGGGTTTACGGTAGAAAAAGCTTGAAAAATTCCGCGGAACAGGTTACAAAGAATCCGGCCACTTTTGTCCCGAAGTTTGTAACGCGCGGCTACTGTTTCAGCCGGCTTCACGCTCGAACCCGCCTGCAGACCGAGAACAATATCTACTGTTCGCGACGCTGCCCGAACATTTTTGTACGGTACATTTACAAACAAGCCTGGTTTTCGGCGCAATATTGTCCACCGCAGAATTTCCGACGACTCCGGATGTCGCATAGAATTTATTCGAAAACCCTGAATATTCCGTGGACCGCGCGGCGCGCCGGTCGAAAATTAACAATCCTCTCGCCGAGTCATCGTGCGTAAAAGGATATTAAATAATTTTGAAATTTAAAACGGCCAGATCCGCCCGCGGCTTTTTCCAGCAACGATGTACTATTTTGCGCCCACTTCCGGCGAACACCGTCGATCGTGAATATTATTTTATACGCGGTGTTCCAAGAAACGTTCATTCCGTTTTACCGTTGTTCGGATTTCGCGGGACCGTGCGAGTCGAAAGTTTGTTTTCGACGCGAACCATCCGGCGAGGTGGAAAATAATCATTTACCGTGGCGAACGGTCACGTTATTTGTAAAACGTGCTTCCGCGAAAATGACTTCTAAACACGCGAACGTCAGCTCAAAATGACCGAAATAACTCGAGAAGCAACCGTTCACTGATAAATACCTCGACAACTGGTGCTTCAGACTACCTCAAACTTTTTACCCCTCTGCCAGATTATGATTATTAGGTTCGTGCCTTGCAAATGTACGATTTTCGAGACACCATTATCGCCTAGAGTGTCCAGAGGCTTATCGTTATACCATTTTATGATACACGGCTGATCTGTAAAGTCTTGTCTTCAGTTTTTAATTCGATATTTAATTTCAAATTTAAATATGAACTATGTCAATCGACGTTTTTATGCTTTCAATCTTGAAGATCACTAAGAACACGATACTCGACTCATCTATTAATACGATGTTCTTTGCACTTAAAATAATAATTTATGTGCCGGAAAGTGTAAATCCATTTTTTTAATTTTTCGTACACTAAATGAAGCGGTCCTGTTCAAATAATTCAGAGGACGTGAACTAATAAAACAATATTCACAATCTAAGTAGATCCATATGCAATACTATTTATTATTTCAATTAAGAAAAATCGAATCGGGCAGCGTAATCAGTGGATAAGCATGATTTCTTGGTTAGTTCGGATAGTGGAGGCAGTGCTGTACTTCTTACATAGAACTAAAACTGCTTTGGTGGGAAACTAAAGTTTTTTGAAAACAATATTTGGTAAGCGTCGGTTAAATTTCAATTTATAAGGAAGTTCGTAACTGGGAACTTAATTGGTTAGTTTAGAAACTTTCCGTGTGACATGCTTCCATATTTAAAACGCAACATTCTAACGTTTGAATATTTAAACATCTTTCAATATTTATACACAACACTGGATACGCTTACAAGGGACCATACCGGAGTGACGTCTGCCAATTTCGATGTAACTTTTGCCATTTACAAAGTTCTTAGAACTTCAGTAGTTTCCAGGATATTCGAAGACGTTTCACACACCTCAACTTTGAGAGCTTCGTTCCCGCCTCTTCAGTACAAATGGCGGCCGATACGATGAGGAAAGTATGTGTACATAAAATATTTCAAATATTCTTGTGTCAAATATTCTTGTAAAAACTACTTTCCATCAAAGTTGCATCAACTCGGATATCAGTTTGGTACTTTCTCTTGTTAGAGTCGTCCGCTCGACTACCGGGAAGAAGGATTTTCTGGAATTAACTATTTTCTTTCTTCGACGAACTCGCGTCTAAGCAAGTTGTCAATTACAGCGGAAAACATTGGGTGCCAGTGGGACACGAAGACATAATGCGGCAAAAATTGACACAGCCCAGTTACTACTACTGTAAGAAGGTAGTAAATCCAGATTAAGAAGTTATCATGATACATTGATTTCTCTATATATGTCTCCGAGGCCTGGACGATAAACGTCGCGCAATTATCCCCACTACCGCGAGGTATACTCCGTGAGGAACCGCGGCCAAAATTCGAAGATTCTTACATCTTGCAATGCCTATGGTCTTTTTAAGCGTCCACCGATTTCGCTGAAATTTTGTGCGTGTAACTTTCACAGATCTAGAAACGAAATATTTTAAATTGTCATTATAGCAGCAGGCCAAAAAGTTAAAAATCCTCCCCTTCTTTCTTCTTTCAAGTTCCGAGCAATAGCAATTACAAGAGAGATTTACACATTACCAAGTAAACTAAAAAAATAAACTCAAGCCGTTTGGTCGAATTTTAAAAAAGTTATTTTCCAAGGATTTCCACTCAACTTTGCCTCCGACTCTCTCGAAACGAAAAGTTTGACTCTCGTAGTTGATAGGTTATGTTAGCATTATATTTTTTTTTTTGTTTTTCGATAGAAGAAATACTCTTAATTGTGCACAGCTTTTCTCGGGAAACAGCATGAGGACCGAGCAAAATTTCGAATAAATCCGAATAATATGCAGCAGGTCAGGTTTCGCAACAATGGGGAAATATGTTTGTCAAGATCACACGTTCGCCGGCGTAGCGCGGTTTAATTTCGCCGGAAGATGGAAACAGGGGATCCAGAAAGCCGTCTTTTCAATTTCTCTCCGGGCGGTGGCGGCTTTGCTTGAACCCGCGGATTAACCCATAAGCGGTTGCCGCGTGTACACAAGAATATACCGGGGTCACGTCTACTCGCGTACCCAGGGCACGAATTAGCAGTTAATCAAGCGATCCGCGGGCAAAAGAAAACGGCCCTCTGTGTCCTTTTAATGTCACGTACGTCGTTCCGTTCTCGTTAAACGGGACGGGGAACGTGTTCGAGAATGCGCGCGCGGACCGGGAGAGAACACCGGCCGCGGCCCCCTAGCTATTATAATTAGAACTGTTATGGTCTCGCGGCGAAAATTTCAATTTTTATGCGACGCCCCGCGCAGCCCGTCTAATTATCCTTAGAGCTTCGACGAGCTGCGCAAGTTAAACAGTTTACGATACGCTCACCGACAAATCGCACAGCGTCTGCACCGCGTTTTTTCACGCAGTCATTGTTCTCCCACTCTTTCCCGAAAAAATTGACTCTCGTTTTCCGCTCGATCACATTTTATCCATAAAGCTTAATTCCCGGATGATATAATACAACGTATACAGTGTGTTCACGCTAAGAGACTGTGTTTAATTATGATTAGTAGGTTCGTGCCTAATGTTTAAAACATTAGGAAAACATTCGTTCCAAAAGTTTAAAACATTAGGAAAGTATACCCTTTCAGTGCCGGGCGAAAAAGAGGTGCCTATGCGACGATAACCGGCCGAATTTCACGATTTTACTAGGGTTTTATATATTTACATAATATTTACATAATTCAAAAAGCAGTGTATTAAGGACGAAATAGAGAACAAAACAGTGACGTTAATTTTTCTATATTCGAAGAAAAGAAAAATTAAGTTCCCTCTTTCAAAACGTAATTGCACATACGTAAAGTCATCTTTTCATCATAACTTTAAATAGACCGTTCATTACAAAGTATATACTTTGCATTTCCAATACAGTTTGTAACAAAATAAATAATATTGCACAACAAACATAAAGAATAACTCCAAGGTACATGGTAGGCGCCGGACGGATTATCTCATCAGAAACAAGTGATTGTTATAGGTAATATAACACATAGAATATAAGGGAAAGTTAAACCGAAAAATTATTTTAATTCTCTCGAAATGAAATTAGACCATTTATAACGTATTATAAATTTATTTTGAGACAGAGTTCTCTCGCAATGCGAATAGTTAAGTGCTACAAGGTGCGGGCCGATATATCGGCTCTGGCACTTATCGTCAGTGCATCAAGGGTCGATATATCGGCCTCCGGCACTAAAAGGGTTAATATAAAATTGAATATTCTTTTTTAGTAACGTTTTACCTTACTACCACAACCGAACGATTATGTCTGAAAAGTTACAACTTACTAGGTGTACAATCTAAATTCATGGATCCTGGAAAGAATCCTGTCAGCATCTTTCGTTATTAGCAACCACGGCCAGAAAATCTGCTGAATATACACATAGTATTATATCAGATGTATGCAAAAGTTTCAGTGGTCAATTTAATTTTCTTTTACTTGTATGTGACATACAAGGTATGTTATCGGTCGATAACGAATTTTATTATTTAAATACATTGGTAACAAACAATATATTACTATGTCGGTAACATAGTAATATATCAGATGTATGCAAAAGTTTCAGTGGTCAATTTAATTTTCTTTCACTTGCATGTGACATAAAAGGTATGTTATCGGTCGATAACGAATTTTATTATTTAAATACATCGGTAACAAGCAAGTAATTGCACAAGAACGTGGAAGATTATAACCATTGCAATTATGACGGCAATAATACATGAGTGGTTAAAAAAGACCTACTTTAATGCAATTGTGAATATTATATAAAAATACAAAATTGTGTCCAGAAGTTGGTAAAAATCTGAATGTGGTAAAGTTTGATTGCCGTGTCCACGTATGTTATTTAGTCGAACATCGTGTGTGCAAATAAACACACGTGTACATATCCTGCGGATGGCGTAGCAAATATTAAGAATTCGTATTAATTGATTGGTTACGCCGGTAGCGGAACCGCGCGACAATCGTTCAGCGTCTTTCGTTTACATTTAATTAAAAACACGGTATTACATATTCCAGCGTGTTTTTCTTTTTGTGTCTGTTACGTGACGCAACAGTATTCACGGTTCAAGCGCGTAACGTTGCGCTGAAACCATTACGTATTCGCAATGCAAAACACCGTTGGTACAATGAACAAAGATACCTCCGGCACTCTGCATTTGCTTGCCCGTCACGAGGCTGAGGGAAAGCGATCTGCATTTTTCAATTTCCCATCGGTCGATACCTCTCCCCGCTTCAAATAAATTCAGCGGAAAACGTGAAATATGCGCGCAACTCGTACCAACCCCGTTGCTCGCGCCGCCGGAAACTTGAGTACAAATGAAATTTGAAATTATCGGTGTTATGCATAACCAACGGGGAGACTTTTCCCTAAGTTCCGGCCTCATGCATATTCGTTACACAAAGCAATTCATTTAAAAAGTGCGCGCAGCGCGGCGAGAACAAACGAAGACCGAACGTGAGAAGAACGGAGATGGAACGAGAGGTAAAAATCGTTGTGTTTAAGGAATTATGCATTTTTTTTCTCGAACATTATTCGTTTATTTTGGAACAAACATACAGAAGCGGATAAAAGTGAAGGACGATCAGTTACAATTTCTGTTATCTTGTTATAGAAATATTAAAGATTGGTGGGGGAAACAAGCCCCAAACCAGAGTCGCCAGATAAGGAGAGGGAGCACGAATTTAGGGGAAAAAGTTACTCTCTCCCCTCCAGTTTAGTAATTCTTTTCTGTAAATTTCTTTTATGTTATCTCTTTAATGTAAATTTTAGATATTCGCCGAATTAACGAAGCTATGCGCTTCGGTTCACAACTCGCGTCAGAAATACAATAATCTCTACGTACGAAGGGAATGAGAGATGACGTGGAATCCACATCCTCAATTATTTCATCCACTTAATTGAACACGCTCAATAGAACATGCTCGATATGGTGGAGAATAGATTCCGTTACGAATTTTTTATTCACTTCCGCCAGAGATCGTAACTCGCAACGCGTGTTAAAGACACGTGCCGCGCTAAAATATCACATGACAAAATTATAGCAATTAATAATAATTGCGGGGGGATTAACGCCACCGAACATCAACTTTTTACAACTGCAATTGACTAGTACAAAGTCAACATTATCCTATTGAATGATTGGTAATCGGTGCAATGTGAATTTGCAGAAACGTATATTCAATGACCGGAGGAACAATGGCCGAAATTGCGTTCGTGGATAAAAGTCAGCATGATTTGCTAAGCTGGCATGGTAAAAATTATACAGGTTGGTCCGCTAAAGTTTAGAATTCGAATGTCCCCGTTATTTTTGGAGATGTGAAAACTTTATTAATCAACGTTATACCGTTTGAAGGGGACTATAATGTGGCAGTAAAATTTGTCAAAGTTAAGAGAGAGAGAGAGTGTCGGAGACTTCAAGGTCAATCCCATTTTCTCGAATGGAATCATATTTTTCATGCGCTAGTTAATGCAGCTCGTCATTCTCCGTAGGATAGTATGATGATAACCTACGTCGAAAAATGTTGATGAGGTTGGGAAATATTGTAACGTTAATTTTGAAAGTGGTGTCATTTAAAAAAAAAATGAGATATCATGTATATTTGTATTTTTCTTTATTAACAAAAAATGGATCAGCACCACTTTAAAAATAAACGGTCCATATATTTATGTTTATTGACGTCCAAAACCTGGAAACATATGAAATTTTGTTTCCGCAAATTATTTCGTGAAACGTACTTGAGTGTTTAGCGTCTATCAAAGTATGAAGAGCAATTGCATTAATTGAAATACGAATAAGTTAATGCACGCGAACGGGTGGTCCTCCACTTTTTGCACACTCGACAACTTCTGATGGACGGCCGACATCCCCCGACATCCCCCGCCATCCCCCGCCGACAAGAACTTTTTTCCCCTTCGTTTATTTTTCTCCATTTACAGACAGTCGGCGTTGTCAAGTCAGACTAAAAGTTTCCACGGTGGCTCGACGGTATTAATATTCATGTTCCTCCCATTATTAGTCCCGCGGGTGATTTCAGTACAATTTATTCTTACGCGTGTTTTAAAATCTGATTGAACCGACGGGGAAACGATTCTCCGGGCGGAGGCTCTGTAGATTACACAATGGAGATTCGTATTTTTAATAAGACGGAAAGACCAGAACGGGTAAAGGGGACAGTATTTATCAAAGATCTGCGTTTATACTTGTCCCCAGTCTTCTGAAGCATTTAAACGTCGCTGCGGCGGCGCGGCGCCCCTTTGCTTTAATAAAGAGACAATAAGAAAAAACTTCGGCCATATCGTTCTCTACTCTTTTCGGAGCTCGAATGAAAAGAAAAAGAGAGGAGAAAAGAAACATTGACCTGTACACTGTGTGAGCACAAATATTGCATAAAATATCGAATCCCAAAATTGTTCATTATCCCGAAACTCTTGATGTGTCGCGTAATTGTTTACTCGCATAAAAAGCTTCGTTTCAACGCATTAGGAACAATTATTGAAACGCTCGGCGCAAAGTGAAATAATTTTTATTCCGCTATTGCATTCAAGATAATGCTTTCGAGAAGATGAAAACGATGAGAAATTTTCGTCGAAAATTCGTCATTAACTTACCGAGAGAGAGAGAGAGAGAGAGAGAGAGAGAGGCTAATTAAATCGTTAAGAGAACGAGCGATCGATTGCCTCTCCCCGCCGTTCTCGAAAACAATCTGACAAAATCGTGTTTAATCGCTACACCAATTAGCGATAGCCCGCCCCCGTGATACAATTAACCGTGAAAGATGGCGCAGCTGTCGCGTCGGCGCGGTGCCGCGGGTGGTATCATCGCCGGCCTAATAAAGATGTCATAAGCCGCAGCCTGATTTTTCCATTTGGTGGTAAAAAGCCGCACGGCATTTTTCAATTTCTCTCCGGCGTGCGACAGCTGGCTTTAACCCTTCGGTTGCAACTGGCGATGGTCATCACCGGCTCGGTTGGCAAAGTTTTTCCGTGCGCGGAACTTCCGCCTTACAGTTTTCGCCCGGAAACTTTCTTAATTCCGGCGAAAAGTGGCGAGGCGAGAAGAAAAGCGACGAACGCAAGAATAACCGATATGGAAACGTTCGACCGTTTCGCTGCCGAATGTACGATCCGTGTTTGTACGCTCGATCTTCCCTGTTGGCAGGTACACGCGTACTGCGACGGACAAAAGAAAGTTTCAAATTGCGTTTTCTCTACGCGAGTATTAACCCTTTGCACTCGAATGGTGACTATGAAGCGCCACTAAAAATTGTTGTGGCATTATCCGAAAGAAATTACAGAAAATATTACAAAGTATTTGCTACGTTACGAAATTTGTGTTCAACCCTTAACGCTCCAAGCGTGCCTCTCAAGCACCACCGATGTGCGACCGATTAACATAAATATTGTAATCAAAATTAAGGTGGAGTGGTGTAAATCCGTACACGGGGTAAATCCGCATTAGGCCCTTATTTATTCGAATATACGTTGCATTGTACCGACTGTAAGGTAGAAACAATACAAATGCACAATGGTACAAGATGAATGTGAGAGATGTCTTGACGATGATTGAATAAAAATTTGAATTTTTATTTTTATGGTATTTTATCACTACTACTAATTCCGCTTTTGCCCCATAATATAAGGAAATAAGATTCAATCATTTTTAAACAGGTAGGTGCAGTTTTGCCCCAGTTCCGGGGAAGTCCGCCCTAGCAGCACTGTTTTTAATTTATTAAGAAAATCGTAAGTTTCAGAAGATATTGTTAATCCAAATTAATGCAACTTAAAGAATAAACCATGCGCTAAATAGAAAGGGTCGGTTTTACCCCACTCCACCTTATATTACTTCTGAGGTGAATAAAGATTGTTTTGAATGACTTTAACGTTATTATTTACACGTCATTGCAGGATTTTAAATCTGACACTTGAAAACGTGCAGGTCGAAGTATGATTAGAATAAGTTGGTGTTGCCGGTTGCTAGCCACAATTAAAAGTCGGAGTGTTAAGGGTTAATAGATCACTAAACATTTAAATATTATATGTGGAAATCGGATCAGTTTCGTATGAATAAAATGAAAATATTCTAACACGGAAGAAAAATTTAGTTTTAGAATTAAAATAGCGCTGAGGGCGAAGATTGTTCAAATAATATTGATAACATTCAACGACATCGAACTTCTTCTGTTCATTTCCCTCTATACTTTCTACAAATACATAATTGTTGCGATTATGTTGTCGTATGTCGCTTTCCCAAAATCTGAACAAAAGTTGCATTATTTATGGAGTGACCTGATAGCATATACTAAAAAATAAAAGTTCCTTAAGTTAAATTAAAAGTGAAAGAATTTATTGTTTTAAGAACAAGAATTTGTCGACCATATAAACAGACACTTAGTTACCTTAAAGCATTGTTATTTTCAATATGTTGTGTATCTGTCAGTTAAGTTTAATTAACGCAACTGCAGAAGAACGCTAAGATTACAATCATTTAAAATTTTAATTAAAACCGTAGTCGCAGAATAGTTTTAAAAATAATAAAATGGCTAGAGATGACAGATAACCGATAACCTACAGACAATTGATTCTTTACAATATTGTGATTATATTTTTATAATCACAATTATAACACAATTACAACACATTTTTATAATCACAATTATTGTGGATATATTATGTGATTATTATTTGACTATATTTTTCGGTTTATTTCCTTTTGTAGAACCAGAATGGTTTGCAGTGATTCCTGACTTTTGAACAGTGGAGTGTACATGTGTATAATATATTGTAACATATTTACGTGTACACATGTAATACACGGTCGAATATACGGAGGGGTCGCGATGACGGAAACGGTACGATCCACCGGATATACATACATATGCAATCAGCTACGTGGTTGTACACACGCTGAAATCGGAACATGATTTACACCGGATCGAAAATGCTGAACAACTTTTTCATCTTAATCCGTGACAGAAAACTTTCCACGTTTTGCAGCAAAGGAGTAGGTTTAGTGGCTCGGATTATAAATGTTTTAACACGTTCACGGACCGTAAAAACGCCAATGAGCTGCAAAAATAGACAGGCAATTTTTCTCGAAACTAGTTCTACCATCCGAAATCTGATTCGACATAAACAACAATAATAAGTTAACTGCCATTACTTTGAAATGTATATTAATTACAAAAACTTAAGGTTGTATAAAATTAAATGAATAAAAATTGACTTTAAAATTTGAATGCTATAGCATTCACGTCCACAAATGTGTTAACTTTTCTATCACCCTGTACAATTTAGGAACAGTGTGCGACCATGTGGAGGAAATGTTTTAGAAGGCGATTCTACAAGAACGTTTGTTTCCGAATTCGAAAAATCTGTGGCGCAAAAAGTAAATTTCAGTCGTTTCAATGCTCCGAATAGAAAGATTCGAAACAACGAGAAGATCAGGAAGCAATGCGACGAGATTGACCGATATCACGCTGTCGATTGAAAAGCTTTTCCTTTGAGTCGCACGCATTACAATCTCCGGACGTAATTGGCAATCTATCAGTGACACGTACCGCCATAGAGAGGAATCGATCAATCGTATAATACATATGCGATCAGGCTGCCGGTTTCCATCCTATACACGATTCGCGTACACACGGTTTCTCCGGGGTTCGAGGGAATTTCTTCCCCCGGTTTTAATTTAATCTGCATTTAAGTGTCGGCCGAGATATACGGGGAGGGTCACGAGAAATCATCAATCGGAACGTATATACGCGATTGCACGGTCACGCTTCGGCCTTTCGCAATGACACGCGATCGAAGGGCGTGTACTGCAATTTTTCTTCTAATCGGCAATCTCGGCTCGCGGGTACAGTCACTCGGCTTCGTTAGCCTCGATAACGGACTCTTGTTATGCAATGGAGTGGCTGTTTAATTATTCCGCGGATCGTATATTCTCTTCCAGGCACGACCCGTATTATTGCCCATTAGGACGACCCTAAGATGGACCGAACTATGGTAATCTCCTGATTACGCGACTGACGGGTTTGCGAAGAGCATTGTGTGTACACAATCATTACAAAATACAGTATCCTACAAAAGTCTTTGGCCACGTGCCGGTTAAGGAATGTAAGCACAATTACCCTGTGCATCATTTATTTTAGTATACTCATTTCATTGTATATAATGTACCGTTAAAAATTATACGCCACAGTGTTATAAATTTAATATTTTGTATGACCACTTTTTGCCTCTTCGTACAGACTTCGCGTACTTCATGAACTGGATTCAATTTGTTTTTCATTCTGTTCGTAACAGAAATAAATTCGATCTCGTAATTTTAATTAGGACCAGGTATAAACACTTTCGAGTATCTTCAACATCTTTTCATTTACTAACAAAGTAGAGCGTTAGAATCAATCGATGATAGAATTGTCGACTATAAGCAGTTTTTGTTTAACCACAGTTATCTACGTTTGCAATGAGCCACTCGGTAAAATTATTTGTTTACAAATTCATTCGCGGCTTTTACACCACCTCCCCTCCCGGCCTTATATTAGAGATTTATTTACTACTTGTAAGAGGAAGATTATTTAGGAGAGTAGGATGTAATTTCATTGTGCGAGAATAATAAATCGATCAAAGAAAAACGGGACTACGAATTAATTTATACAACCAATGGAACATATTTATATTCGTGATTGAACAAATTTGTTATGCAACGCAAGACGACAAGTGCTAGTTGCTTTTCAGTAGTGTTATCGTTGGAGGGGAGGTGCCCCTTGAAAACTAAAGTTTCCGGAAGCAGGATGCAATTATGTAACCAACGAAATGATTTTCTCTTGCAGAGATAGTGAACCATAGATAGACTAATTGGATGTGACTCAACTTCCCTCGTCACAGATACTTTGTTATCCCATGGTAAGCGTCCGGTTTTATCGACTTCCCGAGAGAGTAATTAAAAATAAGAATAGCTCACCTGGCGAACGAACGCGCAGTTACATTCGTAACACCGTGTCGAACCGTATCCGGAATTAGGATGAACGCGAGACGCGCGAGTTTTATAAGCGTGTCCCGAGGACAAGGGTTGTTTAAGGTAAATAAACGAACAAGTCGGCATAAACAGCGAAGGAAACAACGTTCCAGGTGTTTTCGTCGTTTCGAGTGTACTTTGTAGTGACGGTCCGAGTGCTCCTCCACTCGAGGCTCGTTACTTCGCAATGCAACTCTTGGCCGCACGCGAGAAACGGGACCGCGACACACCTTTGATTGTGAGCCGGCGACACGAGGGAAAGACGAACCTTCCCGGTCTGTGTTCGTCAAGTAGACGCCGGTGTTCGTGCCGCCGCGCCGCGACGCGACGCGACTCGACGCGCGGTCGACGCCGCTCTAACGTTTAAACTAAGCAAAACCTGAAACGGCAGAACGCGACGCGCTGTCTGCGAAATGGGGAGAAACATCGGCCGCGGGAAAATTCCCGGAAATCAAGACGGAAAAGAACGGAGCACGTTACCAACTTTCTAAACAGTTAAATAATTAAGAGGCTCCCCGACCTTACTCCGCTAGCGTTCTTACGCATTACTTTGCATACCGTTTCATTTCCCTCCCGGATTAAATGAAAACGATACTCCTCGCTTTACCAAGCGAAAAATTACAAACCGAATTCCGCGAACGTGTCCATTTGATAGCTATACTATTTTATACTATTTTATTATTATTATTATTATTATTGTTATTATTATACAGGGTGTTTGGTAACTGGTGGTACGAGCAAAAAGGGGGTGATTCTACGTGAAAAAATAAGTCGAAAATATGGAATGAATTTTTGTCATTTGATGACTTGTATTCGAGAAAATCCAGGTTCAAAATTCGCCGAGCACGCGGGCTAGTGTCTGATCATGACCTACTGATTCTACTTCCTACAAATGCCAGACATGCAAACTTATCCAAAGGCATGAAACAAACTCAACAAAATTTCTTCATGTGGAGCTTCGTTTTCGAGAAAATCGACTTTGAATTTTCGCAAATTACGCGTTCACTTGATCATGTCTCATTATAACGGATCTCACTGTAGAACATTGTCTCGATTGAAGTTTATGTTGATAAACACTTCGAGTGTCACGGAAATGTTTATTTTACCTATCCATTTAAAAGAAAAGATTGTTGTTGCATTTCATACATTAAAGCAACAGAATAAGTTAGAAAGCGTTCATTTTAATTAGAAGAGCAGAATAAACTTTATGATTACTTGAACATCCTATTTCATTGTGTGTTCCTAATTTTCAATAGACAATAATCTACAGTGAAGTCCAAAAAATCACCCATTTTCGCTTGTAGCAACAGTTACCGAACACCCTGTATATCGTTTATTTTACAGTGGTCGCGAAACAGATAGGTCATTAGCGTCCTCATGGTTTACAATCGAATATGGAAGAGAAGGTTACGGTTAATATTTACATTGTGGCGGGGTACAGCAAAAACAAATTTATAACAGTTTATATATTAATAGATTCAAAAAACATGAGGACGTTTCCAATATTGCCATCGTCAGCAAAGTTTTCGAAAATTTTTGGTCACAGGTTTTTACACATTTCTTGACAGCCTGTGTGTACATTTTTCTTTTTCTCGAGGAAAAGGACACAGCGACTTCTGTACACGAAGGAAGCTTACGCGAAGATGATAATGACAGTGAAAAGCGTAACGCGACTGCAAAGCAATTAACAGCGAAGGCGTCCGTGCTAATCAGGCTGCAGGAGGTCGAGGGAAAACTGACGGATTCCGCTTCCTCGTGGCCTTCGCTTCGCTTCGTGGCTTAGCTTAGCTACTTGTTAGCGGACAACTTGTCCAATGACGCTTGCAGAACGGTCCTGCAGAGTTTTGCGAATTCAAGTCGAGTCGAAGACCTACAACGGAACATCTATTCACCGACGTTCAACTAGAAAATAGCTGAGAAATTCGGTCTGACGGGTGAAGCCGATTTAAGATATATTCCCGAATAGTTGCACGTCCCCAATAGCGTCGACACCCGATCAATTTTATCAATACTAATTGACCGGGATCGCGTGAAATCCGGTTGATGGATTCGAACGGACGATATCAGTTAAGGGACCCCTGCGAAGAAAAATTCCTTCGGGAATCGAGTTTACCTCTCTGAACCCTTGTGCACTATTCGAATCGATCTGACACGGAATGAATCCTTAATTTTTAGAGTCACGGAACTTTCTACGTTTTTATGCCAGCTTTCGCGTATTTTGATGCATCTTAAGTTTTGTTAACGCAACTTAACTTTAACACAGTTTCATATGACGGAAGCTATTACGCGTACGGGACACGAGAATCAACCCCTTACGGTTCATTGGTACACACTTTATACCAGTAATATCGTAAGGTCCCATTTAGGGGATTTGTAAACTGACACCATGAGCGGAAACTGCTAATAACGTTACTTATACTAGTGTTATCGCTCGTCACATTTTTTGAGAAAAGAAGTGACCGGATCATTTCCTCTAGCTCCCGATGAATAATGTTTAGTTTAAACCTAACATGTTTTCATGTCAATCTGAAATATTATGTTTTACGACTGCTTTCAATTAACTCTCTATCAATACAGATGCTTTTACTACATTATAATATTATAAATCGCTTAATTCTTTTACACGGTAGTTGATTTTGAAAACATCCGAGCAAAAATCATATAGAAAAGAAGAAGATTCGTTTCGAAGAATTCTACAGGAAAACTTGTTGTACACTTCAGACTGTGAATTTTGGAGATTTTAGAACATAGTTAATAATTATCATTTCCTTGATCGCGTTACACGGGAGTCTGCTACAGAACATGTTAAATAAATGTGAACATTAAAAGCAACGTACGAACGATAAATTTGAGTGCCAGGAACTTTTCCTTAAACAGAAATATTTCTCCGGAATTCGAAAACAGTGTAAAAATAGATATTATATAAGTGGCATATCTGTTTTTAATAGATAGACTCCCCATTGTTGGCGTTAACCATTTAAGCGCGTTTGACGTGTATATACGTACGTCATCCAAAATTCTATTGCGATGCGGTTAACGTTAATGAATTGTTAATTTCTTTTCGAATAAGAATGTAATTCTTTCTTGTTTTGCTTTCCCTTTTTCGTAAAATTTATAACAGCGGCATTTGACCTTCGTTCGACGTATATATTCATTGCTTGATTTTAATTCCGCGCCGTGAGGGATTTTTCAAATTAAATTCCACAGTTAACTGGTTAATGGCGTCAATACGAAGGCCAGAGGTATTCGCGAACATAATAATTACAGGGATTTCGGTCAGTGAACTGTGAGTTGTCAGAACTATTTCAACTCTGTACACTTGAGCGTCGCTGCGCGAAATTTATAGCGAAAGCTTGAATAACACTATAACACTATAACATTGAACGGTGAATGTTAAAACGATGGTCTGAATTCCGGCCAACTGAACAGTTACTTTGCCCCGTGGAAAATCCTATTACAGTTTACGCTTTCACTCGTAAGCTGCCGGGCACTTGATAAATATGAAATAAGGATTTAACTTCTAACTACGTAGCAAACACCGCGGAATTCATAAAAAGTGAATCTCATACCGCAAAATACACAAATATTTTATGCACATGTCGCAGTCGACTCTGCGCAAGGTAAAATTTTAATGAGCGTAAACATACGATAATAAACTGTTTATCAATACTAGTAACTGTATTTATTTACACGATATTTGAGGTGTATTTAAAGGAACGAACAGAAGTAACAGGTTACATAAAAGATGCATATACAGTCAGTTAGACAAAGCAAAAATTATTTAGAAAAATATACTATTAAAATATAGAGTAACAAAATATGATAACAACTGAATATAAATGAGAATATAAAAATGAATAAATTGTGCTTGAACATAGCAGGTATGTACTTTCGTTGAAACGAGTGAACGTAAATGGTGGAAAAATTAATCCGAAAATTGTGAAAGAGATTAGAAAGATATAGCTTGAAAAAATAAATTAGGATTTATTGCGTTACAATCTGGACTTTTCCAGCTATTTGCTACGTAATTTCATTATGAAAAATGTCGTCGGTGTTAGCATTCATGAGTCGGAGCTATGACCGTGCGGACACGAAAGCTTGCGGTAGCAGCAGTACATTATAGGTAGAAAATTCGAGAACACCGGTTGTATTTGCATGCACGGCGAAACGTATTTTCCACCACGTGCAAACATTCCCATTTCTGGCGGCGGGCGAACATAACCCATTCTCCCCGGCTCAAATATACACCAAGGATGCGTTGATCTTGGAAAAATTCACGAGTATAAAGCCCCGATAAACTTTTCCTACCGATAAGCTTAGATATTCTCCGCGTCGCTCGTAAAGTCGCGACACAGAGGAAAAAGGACTTTATGCCGTGCCGAGAAAGACATTTCTTCGAAAATTCCGAATATAGAGGAGCACGAGCCACACACACGGGCCCCCGTTTCGCGTATCTAACTAATTAAGACACTTTTCCATTATTATCATGCAAATAGAAGCGCGAAATAAAATTTAATGAAATTTTGTTCACAACCTTCCAGTGTTCTCACTTGACTACATGCACTAGTGTACTTGTTCACACAAATCTCGATACTTATTTTTGTTATCCCCCCCCCCCCCCCGCCCCAGGATTATTCCAATTGATAAAAGAATCTGTACAAAGTTTGAGGAGGGCCTTCCAACATTAGAATAATTAATGAAATCCTCACGAAATCGTTTTTCTCGAAAATTATGTTGAATAAAACTTCTGCTATCGTACACTATCATCTGGCCGTCAACTAGAAAATATTATGTTAATACAAAGTGTACATGAGATTGCACCATCAAATAAGGAGTTCACGTTTTAAGAATTTTCTCCGATAAAAATGTGTACCGTGAAATTTTTACAAAATTGTATTTATGTAGCGTATTTATTTCTCTCGCGGTAATATGCAATAAACATTACAATACACTTCGCACATTTTGACAGCTTTCGAGACAATGTTCAGTAACGCGTATCTTCATCTCGCTTCGCGGAAATTAATGGCAATGCTGTTGTTAGTTGCCCGCTTCGCGTAACTTTTTTCGTTAGCAGTGCTTAGCGGCTAGCGGGCACTTATCAACATAAAAGAGTAACGAGCAATTAAATGCCACTTGTTACATGGAGGCAAATAGCGCGTACCGATCGGGCACGTCGGGTCAGAAGTTGCGTAACAAACGCAAGAACGTTAATGTTGTGAGTCGGGATCTTGCTCGGCGAGGGGGAAAATTAGAAAACTTGGTCCCGCGGTAATACAGTTACGATATAAACAACATCATTAAAACGTGATCGTCCGCGATGGTAGCACCGGAGGCAGCGGGCAACCTTGAACAATATTTCCGCGATCCTAGGCAATTCTTCTGCCAGCGTTTCCTTTCACGACGATCAAAGAAAGCATGCACGGACGTATTCCTTTGCAGCTTCAATCGCGATAGACGTCGGGACGCCTTCAGTCAGCAATCGTTTTCTGTGTATGTGTGTGTGTGTGTGTGTGTGTAGCAAAGAATGTGAAGGTATAACGAAATTGTTCCTGCTCTAAAGATAACGTTAGATCGCAACGGAGGTAAGCTTTATTCCAGCAGGATCTTAAACAGATACGATCAGAAGTTTTATTCGCAGTTCGTAGACACAAACATTTAATCCTGATTCGATGGAGGATTCGAGATCCTATTGACACTTACCACGAAGGGTAAATCTGATTGTCTGGGATAGGTCTCGATACGGCGTCGAAACATAGTCATTTTTACCCTTCCCCCTTTTTTCAGCTTATCTGCATCAATGCAGGTTGGTGATTGATTATTATTTATCGTACATGTATTTTTAATATGCATTTCTTTTTCGTATGTACGTTTAGATTTTTATTTCAATCGTTACTGTCGACATTTCACGATTAAAGATGTGTCACTAGTGAAGGAAATTATTTTTCAGTTGATTCAATATGTTGTGCGTGAATCTACTTTCTCAATATATTTCCTGTCATTTCCATTTATACCATATACTTTTACTAATTTTTGCTACAGGAACACAGCAACGGTGACGCAGCATTGCAACAGTACAATGACTTAAATAAACAATTCGTACATGTGTCGTACTTAAATATAAATCAACATTTCTGCCACATATCTATTCCCCTAATACTGTTACAAATGCATGTGAATAGTTTAGGAAAAACGGTACAAGATTTTCAACAACAAGAGCTTCATTTGTCTGTGTGTTATTATAATTTCTCGTTTAAACACTGGATACACCCTGTATAAATGGTTAATAAAATTTTTATTTCAACATGTAACCACTTGTATTTTATTTTCAAATCGGGCACTAACTTTTGCAGTTATCTCAAAATTTGTTAAATTTGCTCGGTGGTCGCGAGGCATCGAGGGTGAAGCTATGTGGTTGAGAGGTAAATGATTACGTGCACTATTAACAAATATACATATAGTTTGTTGTTCGTTAACGGTTCTCGTTAACTCATGCGCATCACAGGAAAAAGTGAAAAATTCGTTCTTATCACTAAAATTTTTCTTGACTGCATTCTGACTAAACAAAATGGGCGAGTACATTCGCTCTGATAGTGATACTGGCAATTTGCTACAAATACTGATAACTTATCTTCAGTGAATGATAGAACGTTGGTATTAGCCGATTCATATTAGTTATAAGGTGTGTGCTTTTGGCTGGCACTAGCAATAAGTGTAACTACTCCGAAACTTCAAGAAAAGTATCAATTTTGAGTAGTTTCCGTAATATTTACGCCTTATTCTTCGTTTTTCCCTGTATTTCTGCACTGCGGGAAGCTTGTATTTCTGTCAACAATTAATTGCGTGGTAAGTATCTCAATAAGATTATCTACATCTTAACAATTGGACACATTGTTGGTCCAAGGAATGAGACACACCATAGGGCGAGGTGCACCAGTTTTTATTGTGACAACACTGAACGATTCACAACTGGTTTTCTGATATCATTTATAACATTTTAACATCTGTAAATAATCTCAAAACGAAGAACGCATGTATTATATAAAATAATATCTAACCCCAGGCCCTAGGTAGTGATGTACTTTTTCGAAAACTTTTAAACAGACTTTTAAACTTTTAACATATTAAAATAAAAATTTTGCTCATTGAACGTCATATATTATTAAAGAGATTCGAATAAATAATTAAACTATGCCTGCCTATACTTTAAATTATTTTCAATAAAGTGTTCATAAACAGGAAAGAAAGTGTGGTGCGCCTTTCCTATAATTATCCTAGTTTACAAGATGAAATAATGAAATGTTCGTTTCGCCGCAGGTTTCTTTTGAATCATCTAGACAGTCATCATCTGAGTTCAATCATAATGAGTTCGATGCCACACTTACATACGAGGAGGCCATTGAAAATTATATTTTGGAATATGAGAAGCTTCCGAGCTCGATTAAAAGATGTTCGTGCAAAGTCTATTCATGAAGACGTTGACGTTTTCGTGGGAGTTGAAACCTTCCTCAAACCTCTCAAAAAAGTAACACATCCCGATAACTTTGTTGTTATTAGACAGGACAGACCTGAAGGCAAGGGAGGCGGTATCATCGTTTTCATTCGGAAAAATTTAAGTTTTACAAAAAGAGAAATTATATATCGTATCAAGGATATCGAAATTTTTAGTATAAGAATAAAAAATGTTACGCCTATTCTCGATATAATTATATACTACAGACCACCAAAAACTAACCTCCAACAATTACACTGGGATTATATTTTTCAAAATATTGACACTAATATTTGTTCAATAGTTCTAGGTGATTTTAATGCTCATAATAGAATGTGGAATTGTAACTCGACACTCGTAAATGGCAAATGTCTTGAATCTGTTATTTTAAAAAATAACTTGTTTCTTCATAATGCAGATACCTTAACAAGGGACAAATCTAACCTAGATCTGGTTTTTTCTACCGCGAACTTGGCAGATATAGTAAACGTAAATGTGAGTGATAACACGTATGGCTCTGATCATAATCCTATTTATGTTTCTGTTAATATTGAAGAAAAAAATTATTATCGAAGGAAATCTTCTAATTTACTATCTCAACGTATCGATTGGAATAAATTTGAATCGAGATTATTGGAATGTCATCAGGCTTTCCTTGATGAAAATGACGAAATGAGTTGTTTCCCCAGTATTAAATATGATCGTTTTATTAATGCAATTATAAGATCTATAATTTCTATTCCTCCTTCTAAAAAAATATATTATACTGCAAAAAAAAATGTCCTTGCATTGGCTAAGAAAACCTCTAAAAGAAAGAAGACAGATTGCTTCACAAAGTTCTCAAATAGTTTAAACTTTCGTTCTGACTATTCGTCTGCTTGGACGATGTGTAAAAGATTTAATGAAAAGTGGAGTAGTCGATTTATCATTGGTAATGAACGCAATCCTGATATTAACATTTTTAGTTTTAATAAAGATCGTTTCTTGAAGAAGAAATTTAATATTGACAAATTTAATGCTGCATTAGATGCAAATAATAATACATCCTCTCCAGGTATTAATGGTATTGATTATGCAATATTAAAAAGACTACCCTCAAAGTTTAAGTTACTGCTTTGGAACATATATAATGAAATGTATGATTTAGAAGATTATCCTTTAAGTTGGAATCAGTCTACTCTTCTTTCCATCCAAAATTCAAGAAAACAATATGATATACGTATGTCGTTGTATCTAAGTCTGTATAAACTTTTTAAATCGCTTATAGAAGACAATAATTTGGACAAGTTAACGATACACGTTAAAACAGCTTTTGAGAAGGAGAGCAGTGTTTTGGCTGCTTTTCTTAATGTTCGTGCATTTTGTAATGTAAATATACATCATTTATTAACTACATTGATGTTATTAGACAATTGGCCTGAGAACGTTTTTGTGTTGCAATTTGGTGACGACATCGCTTTGTATTCTAAATTTTTTCCTGAGGGGAAATTGGATGAATTCAAAAATGTAATTAAAGATTCAATAGAAGTTTTTAAAAAACATCTCAAAACTGTAAACTGTAACCTTGAGTTATCTTCAAAGCATATAAAATTAATGTGCTTTAATAAGAAAAACATTCCTGAGATTAGTATTAATATAGGAAATGAGTGCATAAAAGCGAGTAAAACGGTCAAGCTTTCAGATTTAATTTACGATCCTCAGTTAACCTTTGCTCCACATGTAAATTTCATACTGATTAAGTGTGCAAAAGCATTAAATATTTTAAAATTTTTACGTGGAACATCGTGGGGTTCAGACCACATAATACTGAAGAACGTGTATAATAATTTGGTTAGATCCCTCATAGAGTATCCAAGTTACATTTACCGAGAACAGATTAAGACGAATATGAATGATCAATTGGAAAGAGTACGAATGGCCGCAATGCGAATTGTTTTAGAAAAAGTATCTAATAACAACGCCAACTTACACTAGTATGAATTAACTTATATTCGGGCAAGTGCTAGATACTTATGCTATTGTTATCTACTTAAGCTTTTGTCTTATATTCTAATTCAGCCACTTATAATGGCATAGTTAGTTATTACAACAAATGCTTCGGGAATAAAAACATTGCCCGAGCTATGTACCTACACGCTACAAGAACGCGGCGCATACACGTGCACTTACATCGGGTCGCCTACAGCCGAACTGACACACACTATTTGCCATTATAGTTTATTGTTATCAAAACTTTATATGTTCTACGCTAAGATATAAATTGTTATAATTGAAATAATAAATACTACTAATTATAACAAATAAATTCGAACTAATTTACTCATAAATCAATTCAATTTTCACTTACTTTTAATAACCTTATTTTCCTTGTTTACTCCCAAAATAACTATTGCCCGGTTCTGCGGTGGCCGAGGGTTAATCTATTGATCACTTTGTACGCCTATATAACAATGCACAGCTGAATGAATCTCGCGCGAAATTCCAAATGCTTAATAAAAAGAAAAAGAGAAACAAAACAAAAGGAAGAATAGCTTCTCGATTTCTTTTCCTCGGCGACGCTACACCCGAGAAACACTCGAGCGTAATGGCCGCGAGTTTAACCCCCCCCCCCCCCCCGCACGTGGAAACCCCGGAATTCGCAGACATAACCCGTGCGACAAACACGAAATCCACATTAATGTCCTCCAACGCGGTCCGCGCGATGAAGAACAAAAGGATCGCATGAAAAGAGCGACAAACGTGTATCTCCACCCGCGCGCGGTGGCGAAAAGAAACAAAGACAAAGGGCGGTAGGACCGACGGAGGAGAGAGCGAGGAAAAAAGGGTGACATTCCTCGGGTCGGGAGGGGAGAGAGAGAAAGAGAGAGAGAGAGAGAGAGAGAGAGAGAGAGAGAGAGAGAGAGAACGGTAAGCGGTGGGCGTGTGCACGGTTGGCTAAAAAATCTCACGCACTCGAACCTCAAAGTCCCCTGAAAAACGAGACGCCTAAACGCACTACTTCCAACAACGTTTGCCGGTGACAGCCCCGGAGTCTTTTCTACCATAAAAGTCTCTTCGCGGAGAGTTTAAAGAAGGGGTTGCGCGCGCTCGCGTATATGTACACGTATTATCTAGCCCGTTCCACCCCTTCGGTAGACACAGAGGCGCCTTTGCCGAGGCACAATTTTGTTCGTAGGAGGAAAAGGCTGCTGACTAATGGCGCGCGCTAATTGTGCCGCCTGCAGTACACGTACACTAGGTACCCCTTAGATATAACCAGAAAACGGTAGGGATGATGACGGCGGGGGTGGCGGGTAGGGGGTGGGCGGTACAAGGGAGTATAGGAGGAGAACGGGGAGGCTAGTGGATGGAGATGGGAAGGGTTTGGAGACCGGCTGGTTCAAGAGGGACAAGGGAAAAGGTGGTAACGGGGCTCGATTACGCAGGTATACCCGTACACTATGCACACACTATATACACGGATACACCCGCCATCAGAGAGGAAGGAATACGGGGGAGGAGGGCCGCAGAGAGGGGACGCTTGGAACCTGCGATAAATAGATTAAATTTGTCCCTCGACTCCCCCTTTTGACGGTGCGTTAAGCGGAAATAGATAGATGGCACGCGACCGGTATTATGTCGATATACTGCACCGTCGGCACGCTAATAATCGACCGGCGCGATGCATTTCGCAGCACACTATCGCGAACACACGGCAAACAGCCGTGTATCCTCTTCGATCTCCGACCACCGGTCACGGATACCCGACCGTCCCGCCGATTTATAAACGATGAAAATCTTCAACGAGACCTCGCGAAACGCTACAACGTCCTCAACCACTCGCTTCTCTAGAATATGGTCGCCTAATATCGTCTTATCGAGGATTTGTTGTTGTTGAAATAATTATTATTACTTCGCACGCTCCAAGTCAAAGTACGTGGCAACTTTTATAAATATAGTCATTTCAAGAGGCGTGCATGAATTTTCCTGAACAATTATGCGTACACCCTTGTCCGCAAGTACGTTAGAATAGAAGGACGACGTCAATCTCAACAATTTTTAGAAAACTACTGAACCTTCGTAAAGAATCTGCGTTCTCTGCTAATCTTACAAATTGTATTTAACCCTCAGCTCTCGAATGTAAGGCGCCACTAAAAATTCCTGTATCATTATACAAAATATTTTTTACATTATTAAATTTAAATATGGAATATTCTAGGTCGGAAGAAACGTTTCGTTGTGGAGTTAACATGGCTTCGAGTGCAAAGGGTTAATAAACAGACAGAGGGTCTTTACGCATTACCAAATTTTAGCATGTCTGTTCTGTCATTGCAAATTATTCCTTAAAATGACCGCTTATACGCGGTATAGTAATAAATAAAAATTCGCTGTTTTAATTAGGTTGGTTTCTAACTTCGTAAGTTTCCAAATTTTATGTGTATTCCGATACAGAGTCACACATACAAAGATGTGCTATGATATTAGATATATCATGAATTAGTTAACGGTATCTGTTAGATTAGTACTACAGGGAGTAAAATACATTTTTTCTTCGTCGCAAAGAAAGTTACAGTGCAACAAAGTAAATATTGTATGTAGAGTGACCAAAATTAGAATTACTCGCTATCTGAATCATTTATGCAAATACAATCATGTACACAAATGATTTATTAAAACATTAAGCGTTCGTCCATTGGACTTGACTGTATTGCGTTGTGCAACACATGAAGTTAATTTATGCGAGTGAAAAATGTGCGTACGTTACACGCTGTATAAATATTCGCGTTTAAGTGATTTATGGCAGAAATGTTTTCGTTCCTCGAGATAGTCAGGGGTGATAGTTGATCGATTTGAGGGATTCCTAGAAACGAAACAATTAAGCGTTCCCAGAATCGCTGTGACATTATCTTAATGGCCGCCAAATATGAGGGTTTGTGTCATTGCCCAGACACTTCCTGGTCGACAACGTGTCAGTTGTTTAGTCTTTTTCACGAAGCATGATTTGCTCATATTCCCTACTGGGAAGGTACAGAAAGTGTCCAATAAGGCTCTGAAACGAGTAACTCTCACAAACCTAATATTTTATAAGCCTTTTTGCCCTTGAAAAAGCTTGATGTCACTCTGTATTGTCGTTTTTTCTTTGAATATTACCTGCAAAATTATTCTAAAAATAATTGGCCACAACATGACGATCTCCGATTTTTTAATTTTCTATTTAAAACATTATTATTATTAACAGAAAATCCGTTTTTTTTTCAAAACTTCGCCATTTTTGCAATTTTCCAAATTTTAATAAAAGAAGAATGTCATGTTGTGCGTATGTTTCATTTTTCATGCCATTTTCAAGCCGCCATTGCGCCATTAATATAAACGATTAAAATTGATAAAAAATATTTTTGTTTACGTTATAACGTTAATAAATGATACCCGAAATTTCAAATCGATCTACGCATTACATTTAAAAAAAATCTTGAAAAACGGGCCATTTACACAATTGCGTGAATGGCATTTAGAGAATTTAAGAGTACTGTTGTATTTTTGTTTAACTCGCTAAAATGATTTAGAATCGACCCAAACGTTTCTGTGATCCTGTATCTTGTAAGAGAATTTGAGACTACCTGTTGTGTTATTCTTAACTTGCCAAAATTATTTAGAAGAGACCCAAACGTCTCTGTGGCCCTGTATCTTGTGATTAATGCAAATCATTTTTATTTTGCAGAAAAATTTGCTGTGTAATGGCCAATGCGATGGTGTGTCTATGAGAACGCACGAATTCTGAGCCGATAAGGCCATTCTGAAAAGTGCTTGCGCGACAGAACGCTAGAAAGACCAGAAAAAATAGACAGAAAGCTGTTTTAGCAGACACGCCCGTAAAAGAAGTATTCCAACAAGAAAACGAAAGCATTGAACAAACGAAACGTTAGCGAGAAACTGGTTAAGTCAATTAACGAGTTAATTAACTCAGAAAACGAGGTTTCTTGACTTATTGCTCTCACTGATCTAACATACGATAAAAACTACAATCCAAACTTAATTAACCCTAGGTTTACTGTCAAAATGATGAGCTCTGATATTTTTAATTCACGATTATTGAATTATTTAACATATTTATTTCTTTTGGTATTATTCGAAAAGTGGCTAAACATTTGGATATACGCATTCTTGGTATTTTTATGTAGGAATGTAAGATACTCACTTTTACATACTCAAAATATCATTTCAAAATACTCACTAACGATTTTAAAAATGACTAATGATAAACTAAACTAATAAAATACCAATGGTTTATTAAGAAAAACTGGATATGTTAAAAATTAATTAACTAGCCCTAATTAACCTTATCAGTTTTGCGTTGCGACACACACAAAATGAGGTATAATTTTTCAACCCATTGTCTGCCAAATTAGAAATCAAATGACCCTTGGGGTTCTATATAGAATCGGTTATTCTGGCTTTATGCAACCATTTGATCAAATGCAATGTGTGTTAAATATCTATAATTCACACGGCATTCAGCCTGTTAAATTTTAGTTTCAGCCAATCAATTTTGATATACATGCATTATACTGTATATTGTAGATGCACATACATGTGTTCCCGCGAGTATTCAGGAGCTAACATCTGCAATCGGTAGACAAGATATAGCGAGCTCGTAAAATTAACTCTCCGAGGACCAGTGTCGCTATCCAAGCGAGACTTAATCGCGCTGATACAGGAAATTTGGTAACCTGAGAACTCCGGTTTTTTCGAATGGAAATTTAATACATTTCTATACTCTGTACAACGAAATTGTCGAAAGTTTCCTTTCACCTTTAATTTCTAATCAACACGAATTTCTCCTTTTCATTAAGCAAAAATTTATAGAGTTTCGATTCAACTTTTCGCATACTTTATCTTATACTTTCTTGAAAAAGTTAATTTATTCATCATTTTATAGAAACTTTATACTTCACAGAAACAACAAAAATCTGTCCAAATTTGTAGCCTTTTTTTAAATAATATATATCCGAAGAAAAAAATTTTTCGAATAACTCCTCGTGGATGTATCGTTGCAATCTTTATAGATTTTTGACTATTTATACAAGGTGTGGCCGGACGGATGGTACAACCGGGCAGGGAATGGTTCCACATGTAAAAATAAGTCGGAAGGAACGAATAACAATTTTTCGTTCGACGCTTCGTTTTCGAGAAAACCGATTTTGAAAATGCAGCAAATACGCGTCTGACCATGGCCGACCAATTCTACTTCCTGTCTACACTAAAGCACGCGAAATCGAGGGGATCTTTAAACTCGATTTAGAAAAACTGCTATTCCTCTTCTTCGACTTTGTTTCATATGAAGAATCATCCTCTACCTGGTTGCACCACCCGTCCGCTCACACCGTGTATAAATACTCAAAAATATGAGAATCCGTAATTTTGACGGACCCCGTAAATCTAGCGTAAAGCAATTCATTTATTTCGGCGACTAGATCCGCTAACCGTTTAATAGAAAACATTCTTACAAGGTGATTAGTCTTACGTGTCGGCAGCAGGGAAAATGTTAAGCTAAAATGACCCACATATTATCAGTGAAATTGCACGTCCGAACAAAGCGCGAACTCATCACCGCCGCCGCAGGATAACTAACCGCAGCGGTGCGCGCTCCCTCTATCGTTGCGAAACAAGATCTCCAACCCGGTGGATCGGGTCGCCTACTTCCGGGAACCGAAAGACAAGATTCACCGTAATTATAAGCGTGATAATAAACCGCGGAGTCAGCGGACTCGTTAAGACACTCGCTAAAATAGATTTCCCATGCACGCTGCGCAGGAGATAACGCCGGATTTCAGCGATTCCGCCCGACTCGCTTCCATGCACGCTTTTGTTTAATCACGGCTCGAAGATCAGCTGGCTGACGGAAAGCCGGTCTCCGCCGAGGTAAAGAGGTCGCCGCGCCGGTGACGAACGCGCTGGGAACGCAGTGATTACATTTCGAAGTTCACCGTGGATGAGGAATTTTCGCGAAACATTTTCTGGTCGGGCAGCGCGATATTTTAATGGCGAAGATTATCCCGGGATTAGAGACACGGACAAATCGGCAAAATTCATATACTATTTTTGCCATTTATACGTGACACATTTGGCGAAATATATTCAGAAATGTATCCTCGTTATACATATTGGTTCGTCCCACGAACTTTGTTCTCCTGAAATATCTGAAACAGTGTGTGAGAATTTTGCAAATGAAAATGGTCGCATTTAAAAATGTACGCAATACGGTAATAGGGTGTCCAGAGAATGAACATTATTCGTATTAATCCTTTGCACTTCAGTTTGACTCCAAAACGAAACGTTTCTTCCGACCTAGAATATTTCCCTTCTAAGTTTTTTCTTTTTTACATACGCAAATGGTGGAACTTACTCGTTCAGTACTGAAATGTTTAGTAATTTATTAAATACAAATTTAATAATGTCAAACATATTTTGGATAATGATTTAGCAAATCTTAGTGGCGCCTTATAGTTACCGTTGGAGTGCTAAGGGTTAACCCTTTGCACTTCTACGTCGAGATTGAGGCGACATTTAGGGTTAAAAGAAAAAATAATATTTATGATGCCCCCTTTATGTTGGAGTTTATGCAATGATTGTGATTTATGCAGTAATTCGCCACTAATTTTTTTAGAAGTTGTTCACGCGATATCTCGGGGATTCAAGGTAAGCATTATTGTCTTCTAACTTGTCGCGTTTTGGTAATAATTTTCTTTTTTGACAGATGGACACGTAGAGGACTTTTATGCTTATACTAAACGTACCAAAGGAGGTAATAAGCTACGGTCACTTTTACGGTTCAATAATCCGCGATAGCTTCATAGAAGATGCTCGAGATGATCATCCTCGTCCTCAACAAACCGAAGAGGATCATTTCGAGTGTTTTCTATGAAGCTATCGCGGATTATTGAAACACAAAGGCGGCCATAACTCTTAAAACAAGGCCACCAACATATTGCGAATCACCCTGTGTGTCGCACGCGACAATTTGAAAACATGCGATCATGTGCAATATACAGGGTGTGTCCTGGTGTTGGTAGCACAACCGTGGAGGGGGAAAAATTGTGTAGAAAATTTTGTTAATATTTCTACTTAAATGTCAATTAATTTTTCCTGTGCACACTTGTGTAGAAGTTACTTACATATATGCCTGAGTACAAAATTCGAATACATTGGGATTTTTATTTTGAGATTACCGGGACAAGTGAATGTTGGTCGACTGTGATTAACAGTATGCGATTAACACAAAGAATGTAGAAATATTTTTATGGTTCAGCTTTGCCCGCATTTTCTGTATAGCGAAATCGTTTTTCGATGGACTCCGGAACTCAAAAATTTTCTACCGATGTTGCAAAAGATTGCGTGTTGTTCTAGGCGGTCGGTCTTTCCGTGAACGCATTAGCGTGTTTTATCGGTACCCGCGCCGTGATTAACGCAGCGGACGAACCGAAACGTGCAAGGTCCCGCGGGAAAGAATGTGAAAGTAAATAGACCGTCCTGGTGTATTTCTGTTGGAACGCATACCGCGTGGATCGTGTTCCGTGAGTAGTTCAGTAATTCTTTTTCCATATCGAGAGATTATTAACACTTCCCTCAAATGAAAGCCACAGTTTCTCGGAATCGCGGAGAACGGCGAAAAAAAAAACTTGCAGTTGCCGTGAAATGGGAAAAGTGGTTTCTCATTGTTAACAAGGATTCCCTCTGTTTGGATTGCACGAGAAACTGTGCCACCGGCCGTGAAATAAAAACGAAGATTTGGAAAATTAATCTACCAAATCTACAAACATTAAACGATAATGATCAGTTTTCCATAAAATTCTTGCGTTCTCGAAGATTGATCCAGAATGTGTGCGTCACTTGATTTTCTCACAAGTCAGTCAAAGTGACTGCAACATAATCAAAAACGAATTGGATACTGTTTCCAACTTGTACGTATTTCATTTAAACACAAGAACTGATAACTACTGTGTTCCAGATTAATTTTGAAATATCTTTAAATTTGAAAAATTATTCCGTGTTCCGTGATTCCGCGCTCGCCTATATCTCCTTGGTATCATATTTTATTTTTGCACTATTCGAGGCTTATCTTGCATGTCCCCTAACAGAGTTGAAAATGTAATTGCTTCCTTGCATGCTATCGTGTTTAATGTAAGTATTCATAAAATGTACTACAAACTTCTACAAAGTACATTCAGATTGTTACACAATAATTACCTTGTCTCGTATTACGCTACTTTTGCATTACTTTTGTACACGACCGGAGTATATTTTACCCTGAATACACAATTCTGCAAGAAAAGAGCTGCTCGTTCATATTTTTATTACACGTCATACGTTTTAACTGATTACAGTTAAACAGGAGTTGCTCGATGATTTCAAGTAACATAGTACATCGCATTTGATTACTGTATCGCACTGCTGGTGGGCAGTGAACATCTAAGCAACGGAACACAACTCAAGATTTATTTTATCTGGCTCAGTTACGTTTAGGTCAACCAATCACCTACGTTTCTCTCGCGCATTTCTAATTCGAAATAGTGGAACTGTCCAGATAATCCGAGAAATCTTGATTTAAATATTCTAATGAATAGAAATCTCCAGGGCGTTCAGAGTAACTTAGAAAGTTGCATGCGAACGATGACACAACAATGTACGTCTCGTGATTTTATATTCCTTTTCATAGAATTTTCCATCCGGTTATGTTCCTATGAATGCCGCGGGTTCGCAGTTTGAACGTGCAATTATAATACGAATTAAAGTACAAGCTAGAACATTAGAAGAATCGTTCTGTGGGAAGGGAACCATTCCTGCTTCTCTGCGAGACACGTTAGATATACAGGGTGTCCCGGTATTGATGGCACAACCGTGGAGGCGGGTGATTCTACATGAGAAAACATTTTTTTCGGTTTTGTTTTCGAGAAAATCGAGCTTAAAGATCCGTCAGGTTCGCGTGCTTTTCTGTAAGTAAACTTGGTTGGTTGTGACCAGACGCGTCGCACATTTCCAAACTGGATTTCGGATGAGAAACTTTATTCTATATTCTCGCGTGCTTTGGTGCAAGTAGATTTGGTTGGTTGCGATCAGACGCGTTGCACTTTTCCAAACTCGATTTCGGATGAGAAACTTTATTCTATATTTTCGCGTGCTTTGGTGCAAGTAGATTTTTTTGGTTGTGATCAGACGCGTCGCACATTTCCAAACTCGATTTCGGATGAGAAACTTTATTCTATATTCTCGCGTGCTTTGGTGCAAGTAGATTTGGTTGGTTGCGATCAGACGCGTTGCACTTTTCCAAACTCGATTTCGGATGAGAAACTTTATTCTATATTTTCGACTTGTTTGCTCAGGTAGAATCACCACCACGGTTGCACCACTGATATCGGAACACCCTGTATGTGGTAACGGTTCAGTCGGAAGCTTGTCAATCTCGGAAGTCTCGAAATGCGCGGCAAATCCCGAATGAGGGCCACTATACGGGCGAAGATCCCATCCTGCAGTTACGACGCTCAACCCCCTCCCATAAATCCGAGTACCTGTAGGAAGAAAATGAACGATGAAAGTCAAGAATAGCTCCGATAAGCCATTAATTAGAATTGAATATTGAGACTTGTTAAGCTGACAATGAGGCTAACAGCCGCAAGCCCGCGGAACTTCGTTTGCTTCGACTCGTTTTAATCTCATTTATCTTACACTTCTTTTGCTTGTTTTGCCACACGTAATGTAGACACATTATCGTCATTAAACACTTTCCAATGCGGGAGAACGAAATAATATTTCATCTTAGTATCTTCCAATTAGAAGAAGGGTTTTAAAGCAGCTCAATATTAATTTGCATTTCACTTGCCATTGTAGCACTGTTAGTAAAAGATACGAGGCCATGTAACAGTATAAATCACAACTAAAGCTATAAATGTTTGGATTTTTGTAAATGAAAACTTTTTGAACATATAATTCTATGTAAATTGTTGAACATATTTTGAAATATTCTGGTGTTGCATATGCAGTCCACTTTTAATTTCAACATTATTCATACGGGCGACATGTGTCTAGGCTCACGGTTGTACTATTTGTTTTTCACGAAACAATCAGAAATTTAATATCGACAATTTTTCGGTAACTTTTTGTAATTTACAAAGGTGTATGAGCTCAGTTTCAATCGATAAACGCGCATGAAATTTCCTTCTCGATTTAGCACCTCCTGTCATCTGAAGGAATGACCCTGCAAGTGAATTCTGTCATTCCGTAGCGCTTAATTTATTTTCAGCAGAGTGGATTTTTAGCGTGATCTCTCGAATTGGAGACGATCTCGCGAGTTGCCTTGGAGCGCACATCATTTCCGTGACATTCAAATGAATTCGTAATCGTTCAATCAATCAGCCAGTGGAACGCGCGAAATGTTTAACTACTTCGTTAAATAGGATTCACCCGGTCGCTTCGTTGCTCTCTTGACTCTCAAAATACTCTGCCTTCACTTTTAGTCAGAAAACGGTTGAGTTGCCATAATCCTTATTTGGTGCCAACTGCGAAGTTAGTAGGAAACTTTCGAAATATTATTCTTGACTGAAATCTTAAATGAATGAAACGCTGACAATTTTCCGAGGCTGTTTTGTGAATTACACTTTGCTTCGAAGAAATAGACATTATTAAAATTATAGTCAAAGATAGTTATGATGCTGAGTCATTTAAATTTTTTGCCGAGTCGTTTAAATGGATTTATTGTGCACACAGTGTTGCTAAGAACGATAACAATAGAACCATCTTTTGAACTTTTTCCATATATAAAACTGTATTATTTATTTTTTTATTTAAACCATATATGTATAAAACTATATTTCATTGAATAATTGCTGTCTCCCTTCAAAGATGTTTAATAACAATTTTTGAAATTTTCACAGATTACAGGTCGAATAACATGTACAAGCGACCACGGGTTGATTCTTTGTAAAAAAAATAAGAAAATATTATAGAATAAAATTTTCGAAAATGCAGCGAATACGCGTGCTACTAAGATGCGAATTGTCTGCCGCGTCTGACCATGGCCAACCTATTCTACTTCCTGCATATACTATAGCACCCGAACTCGACAGATCTTTGAACTCGATTTTCTCGAAAACGTAGGCGTCGAATTAAAAAATGTTATTCCTCCTTTTCAATTTGTTTTTATATGTAGAATCACCCCCTGATCGCTTGTACATGCTATTCGACCGCACCCTCTATATTCAATCTTGAACTAATGACAATTCTAACAAAATAGTAGTATATGACGATATCCATTGGAATGACCGTAATTCCTTAAGCAATAATTTCCAATTATTCTTCGCATTTTGCGACCATCGCGTGTTCCTGAATAATGCATGACAATTTCGGAGAGTCGATGCGACAAACAGATGAAGCTCGTGCGCCCGGTAATTTGCAATTTACATCGTATCAAAAAATACGTTGTGTATTAATGCGCATTACTTTGCACTATAAAATCGAATGGAGGGAGCATACGTGCTTTCAAGTTCATATTTTCTCTTGCCTCCGCTTTTCGCATTTTTTTTTGTTTTGTATCTTTTGCATCCCGTCCCTTTTACATTGCGCATGGATATTATTTTGCGATTCTGTAACGACGGATGATTCTGATTTCCGTTGGTGAATTTATTTCATTTCATTTACGCTCCACTTCGTATTCCAGTTATATAATATTTGCACGCATGAACTTCTGTAAACTTTGAATCGATACAAAAATACGACGCGATTGATTTTAAATATAACGCAAAGGAATATATTATTTAATTCTTTCGAAATGTTAGACACATAAAAATTAGCAAAATCGGTGGTCCATAATAAACGGTAGACAAACGGAAACAATAATCTACAAAATCATTTTATTTTAGCGTGAAAACATTGATCTCTGCTCGATAAATATTCGATAAATAAATTTTCATCTTCCAGTAGGTCTTGCCTATTTAGTAAATCTTATCTGAATATTACATCCGTGTCCAGAGCCATCAGCTGCGGCTTTCAATAATTAGAAGAGAGCATCTCTTAAGATGTAAGCTGAATTTGCGTTAAAGCAGAACGCAGGTACACCTGCCATTTATTTTAATCCGTTTTATTTTACTCAGAGATTATACTGCACATGAGCTGCATATTCTCGTATAAGATGTTTACTTTACGTTCCACTCTCACAGGGAACGTTACCCACCAGCCTCCGCGAATTTGATGAAACTTTGCAAGCTTGCACGTGGAACAGCCAAAAATAAGGGACACGTATTTTCTATCGACGGAGATTTCAAGGGGTGAAACCATCCCCAGGAAATTGGTGTTCTCGATACAATCTCAAAAACCATGAATAAACAATAATAATTTTATAGAAACATGAGAAACCTAACAAATTAACAGCTGTCCCTAACAAAAATTCCAAAAATTTTGTTCATCTAAACTTTTGACAGTGCAAATAAAACTTCACTCTATGAAATAATCTTGAAACAAATCTGATTATATCTCTGCAGTCTATTGTGTACTGTACGCAATTTATATACGAAAAGAAAATGAAAAGTTGATGGAATAGAACGATACGAATTATTTTAAACACAGACTAGTACTTACATACCCAATGTACAAGATAACAATGAAATTGGTATCATACCTGGAACAGAAACAATAGATCACATCAGTAAATTATACCAGAAGAGATTCAACAGTATCAAGGAACATAAATCACAAATATTGCTTAGCATCTGCTATCTTATAGATTGCATAAGAAGGAATTGAATGAAAAAAGTTTTATGCGCTAAAATAAATTTTAAAAAATTATAGAAATCGATGGAAAAGCGAATCACCCTATAAAGTATTTCTTATTATTTTTTGTTTGAAATATATACTATTGCTTTTTTATGAAATTACCACAGGTTAAATTACATGTCTTTCTAGAATCAGAAATTTAGTGTTCAAATACTTTATGGATTCATTGTATTGGAGTGATATCGTATATGACGTCGACGTAACACGCATGCACTGGGTACAACTCTGAACGCTGCAGCATTTCCGAGACACGGTGAAATTATGCATCTACCCCTAGGCATAGATTTGAGAAAATAACTAATTGTAAGTAGATGTAATTGTTCTGGCAGCGCACATGTGTGCGTGAACACGCACACACTGCTCGAACCCGGTTGAGAAACTAATAATGCCGTTGGTACTTACGATACGATTTAATTCGAGAATTTCCAAATATAATTCGGAGTTGCAACAAAGTTTTGGAAATGGCTTAGCGGCTTAATAATAACGTGTTCGAACGTGAATATCCAAGGAGGGTAAATCCTAAATGATTATTTGAAACGGTAGCTCTCTGCTGCTGATGTGCAAAACGTAGAATATGTTTATATTATTTGTAGAATATGGTTTAGAAAACAAAATTTTTAGTTGTAAAGTAGTTGAATACTTTCTTCAGTGTCTCTTGTTACCGAAAAGAATACGTCGTGATTTACGACTGCCCTGCCCAATTTGTTTGCCAAATTTATAACTTTTAAGTGAAAGATGTCACTGATTGAACTGACTCACAACTTATCGACCGAACTGTTTGAACTTTGCACCGCACCAAATAGTCCAAACTATTTGAATATTGATTTCATCAAGAACTATCGAATGGTCGCTTCTAACTCTATCGATTTAAAATTTAAAGGGATGGTGAACACTTCACTTTGGATATTTGTCAATATTTCAAGCATACGTTGTGCCGTCAGAAAGATTCGTCAAATTTCGTGCTACCTCTAAATCTGTATGAGCATTTAAAATTGCAGAAGATTCTTCGAAAGTCCCAGCAAGTATCCGAAATCAATAAGTAACAAATGATCGATTTCAACAAGAATAACATTGGAATAGTCAAGAATATCCAGCACAAGTCGAAGTTCGTCGACGTAGTCCATATTTTTCAAAGTTGTGTTCCGCGCACTAACTTCCCCTTCCACCGCGCTATTCCCCCCACCCTTCCGCCACGGCACGGTCACGTGACGCGTTTCAGAGAGAGAGAGAGAGTCTAATCATTACAGATGCAAACGCCTGGAAATACATGAGAATGATCTGTAGATGATACATCAACAGCAGTAACTCAGAATCGAAAACGTATGACAGAGTGTTCTGCTTAATAATTGTAGATACATAATTTAATACTTCGGCAGACAGAGAAGGGAGGAGAGGGGGAGGGACAACTTTAGTTCAAATAGTTAATTACGCAGTGTGCACGAGGTATGAATTTTGATCCTTAGCAGAGGAGGCTTCGCATAGTGAGTAAATGGTTTGTAGAGTGACGCTACAGGGAAAGTTATTTCGCTAATTCCATTGATAATCCCGAAGGCGGGTTATCCAACGATGCGTGAAATAATTCCAATTTGTTTGCCAGATAGTTCCCTCTTTGAAATAATAACTTGTTGACCGCAAACGGGCAAATATAATTAGTTCACGGTGCACTTGGTACTCCTTAATACGTTCGCTTCCAGTCTGTATACAAATTTTATATGCCTTACTTCTTCTAGAAAAGTATACTGTTATGAAAAAAATAATAGCAACTGTTACAAAATAATAGAAACTGTGATTTATAACGATAGTTACGGAAATCTCATAAATCTTAAGATTCCACGAACTGTTACATTTCCGCACAATTTGTTTCAATACAGTTTTTGCGACAATCTTTTATTCGATGTGGGCCAGTACGTTCAAAGATGGAGCAGGTTTAACGACAATTTTATTAGCAAACATTATTCCCCGGCTTGATTTACAACACAGTTCGACCGTGTAGCTGGAATCACCTTGTATAAGGCTGTTTGTGTTTATGGGATGTCGGAGTTTATAGGAACATACGTGTTTGTGAGCGATAGCGGAGAATTCGCATTTATCAAGTAGTCAGTCGAGTGTGAACCGTATAACAAGGAGTTTGAGAACATTGATCTGCAAGGTGCGGTCTTGTTCTATTGTGTAAAGGGGAAGGTAATACGCTGTAACTAAGTTCGTACCTCGATTATGTTGTTGTTCCTTTGTAACGGGCTTAGTCATTCCAAGAATATACATTATTTTTAACGATCGAGATTCGTTCGTACACGAAATCTTATAAGCGGAAATTAATAACGAAAATTCTAAAAATATTAGATTCTATCAAACAAAGCAAATGAATATTACCATTAAATCCATTTTGATCGTCTTCAGTTGATACGTAAAATAACACGATAATATTAACACTAAACTTACCAAGCATGAACAGTATTTGGTAAATATTGCCTTATAAAAATGGCAATCCTAAGTTGATTGAGATTGTCCGTAATAATAAATGCTTGGACAAGGAAATTTATTCCACTATTTTCCATAAATGAATTTTTATAGATATCAATAATTTGTGAAGTGGGACGACAGGTGAACTAATTCTTGTGTAATTCTGTAAAAGAAGATGTACTGTAAATATTGTAATTGGTTTTAAAGCGGAATTCTGTGGAATTAAAAAAATATGCTCTATTAATGTAGAAAATTTCGCAAATTTTTCCTACTACATTCAACATTGTTTCTTTAATAGAATACTTACAAGACTTTTCATCGCAAAAGTCTGCTCTTCAATTTAAAACGAAAATCGAGAGAAAATGTTAAATAGGAGCGTCAGGATATCTCATTAAAGAGAAACAATTTTTGTGGCTATAAATGCTGTTCTTAAAACGTCCAAGTTTCAATGTTTAGTACAACCGTAATGTACTGATTTTTTCATTTTCGAGATCCATGGACATTTACGAAATAATGTTCGTTGATTAGACATCGATACGAGAAGGTTCGTTTTTGGGCTAACAATAAGTGTCACTTATTTTTCCGATCCGGACCACTGTGCGCCGGGACAGTGCATGCGGTGTACATAAATTTTTGTTCTCGATAGCAACGTCGCCGGAGGTGCCGCGGTTGATTATGCGGGATCGATCAAAGGTTCGAGTAAATAATCGCGCGTCTGCCCGCGGCGTATCAGTCGGCGTCGCGTCGGATCGCGTCTGGAACAGGCTCGTGGTGAAAAGCACCGATCTCGCAAGAAGCTTGGCGCTCGTCGGCCGTCCTGATTCGTCCGTTCACGATTCCTCGCGGAATTGCTGCCGGCGGCGATCACTCGGCGACGATCTTGCGCGGCGCGCGCGAGAGCAAGCGGGGCAAACTTTTCGCTGGTGGTTCATCGGTTAAACCTCTTCTCCCCGGATCGATCGGTCTGACCAGAATGGAGACTCGCCCCAATCGCGGGGGATAGGATGGTGGAACGACCCTTGAAGGCGGAACGATCGACCGACGGGTAAAGGAGAGGATCCAATGAACGCGGCACGGGAAGACCGTGGCCGAATCCGAACGAAACGGAACGGAACGGAAGAAAAGAAACCGGATGCCGTGAGAAATACCGACCGGCTAAGGGTAAGGGACGAGAAGGGGAGTGATGACTCGCGAACGAAGAAAATGAGGAAGAACAAACGAAACAACCGTGAGCGGGGAAAAAGACGGTTAAAGAGTAATAGAATTGAAGAGACCGAGACCGAGACCGAGGGAACTCAGTTCTATTCTCCGGCGCGCGGCGCTCGGTCCTCGCTGATAGAAAGAGAGATCCTGGAAGAGGTCGTGACGTTATCGCGACGGTATTAACTCGAATCGAGCTTCCGTTAGGTCGAACCGCAATCAGCTACAACGAGCCAAGTCGACGGAGCGTAATCTTTCTTCACGGTTGCCCCTCCGTTCCCCGCCGTCCGCCTCCAGCTTCTTCGATATCCCGCCATTATGCGCTACGGGAGTAGCCTCGCGGAACGGAGCAACGGACCAGGTGCCAGATCAAGGAGAAACTGAAAGGAAAGATGGCGGAATGAGAGACGTGGACAGGGTCGAGCCAACCGGTGACACTATCAGCTCCGTTGATCCGCCGGAGTTGTATCTATTTGGAGTGGATACTCGCTATCCGACGGATATCTTCATTTTTCTCGAAGCCGGACTTTATCGGCGATTCAACCAGTCCCGGCCCTCCCTCTCGCCGAATTCTGTTTTCGCGCAGCACGATCTGTCAGGACCGGGCCAAATATCAAATCGAACGCAGCTTTTTTTCCGCCGGCGGACGACCGTAAAGGCGCGCCAGACGGTCCTGGCACGGTCCTGTCGGGCTTACGGCCGGCCGAACAATAAGCCGAGAGCAACGATTCGTTCTGTGCAAAACGCGGCCTGGATTCCGGCGGTCTCGCGCGCGCCAGATTTCTGTGCCCCGTCGACGAATTTCAAGTGGCCGCGGTCGTTCCCGGTGCGAATGTACGTGTGTGTCGGAGTCCTTATAATCTGGCCGCGCCGAGCGTTGCTTTAATCGCTTCGTTCCCGAAATGATCAATTTGGAAGTTTGATCGCCGTCGCCCGTTAATCGTATCATTTCTCGGCCACAGACGCTAGTAGAGCACGGCTGAAGACGAACAATAATGATACACCGCGACTTTCACCGTGATACGCCGTGCAACGTGTCTTGTAGCCTGAGTCATACGAGAGAAACTACGTCTAGTATCTCAGAGATAAAAACACTGGCAGAGGAGATTGCGATTAACCCATTTGCATCGTAAGGAAATATGAACAAGAAGGCCTTCATCACTAAACTTTTTTTTTAATTATATTTCTATGCAAAAATGACTAAAGGAACTTCATATTTCAGCATTAGAAGAAAAAGTAAATTGAGCGCTCCGGTGAGAGTGACCGGGAAAATTGAGCGTAAGTATACGCTAACGATGCGAATGGGTTGACATAGGAAAATCTACGAAATTCCCAGTTAATTCCCAGAAATTCCTGCAAATCGTTCGATTCCTGTCTGCGCATGAATTATAAAATCATTCTTCGCCGTTAATAAAGTCCCATTATTCAGCGACGCCACGGTCTTCGTTGGAACTCTGCCGTGCACGGACAGTGTTCACCTTCGTCGAGATAGATTTGTAATTATTACACCGGAATGTAAATGCGCAACCCGGACCGAGTAAAATAGTTATGAAAATATTTTGCGTGTCGGGTCCGCAGCGAGCTGCGGCGGGATTAAAGATTTTCTCTTGGCGATCCATGGCGGCGATCCTCCGCGGCTTCGTGGTATAATCGCTTTGCGGCTTCGTCTAGCTTCTAGAAACACAATATGGCGTATCAAAGCAGTCGGAGCAGAATTAAGGCATATTTCTCTTACGCGGCAGAAATCCGCGTGGCTGAACATGTGCGGTTTCCGTGAAAGAAACGCGGCCTGTTTCGATCGAGATCGCCGCAGAGACACGTGTCGAAAAATAAATCGTTGGATCCGTACGCTCGTCAAAGAGGGAGGGGGGACAAAAAAAGATGTGCACCCCGAAGGAAATATGGATGCACAGCGTTTCAGCTAAATTGAACTTTGATGAAGAATCCTTCTGTGACTATGAATGGTTACGCACGTTTCAGTGTTCAACAGTCATTGGTTATCGATTCTGGTATTCCTGCTGCATCGAGCAATTTTCAGGCACAAAGGACGAAAATGAAGAGGAATATCCTCGACAAAATTGTGACATTCCAATGCCACGGGCTCCCTCTCTAAATCCTTTATCTTCGTCGACCTTTCTGTAATCCAATCACGGAAGATGAGTTAACTTGTCACTCGCGTTCACTAACGCTTTTCCATCATCGCTCGTTTCCTTGTTTATATAGCTGGGACCATAGAAAACGCGGAAATACGAACGTTTTTTACGGTGTTCAATACATTTTCATTCTTTGTGCCCGAAACTGTCTCTGTGTATGCTGCGAACGTAAATCCGTGTAACTCAGAAAATAAAAATTGAAGTAAAATATCTGAAAAAGTGTTAGAAGCCGATTGAAAGTAGGAATACTCAAACTATTGCCATAAGGGTTCGGTGAACTTTGACCGAGATCTTTTTCTCGATCCAACGAAATTATAGGTTACTACTAGACTGCGGATTTTACACATTTACAACAAAAATTGTGTAACTCGAAACAGTAAAAGGATTAGAAGAATTCGGGACTATCAACACGTTTTTTACAACTTACTAAAACGATCTGAGAGTATATGTATATCTAAATTTAGAATTCAATTCTGAATAATTCCTTTAATCTTCTGGAAGGGACGATTGATCTAACGGACACAGAGTACAAAATTTTGAAAATAGCGCTGCTTTGAATAGTCTGTATTGATATAGAGGCTGAACATTTGTTTCCCTTATTCTTTACGATTACATTACGAGGCACGAATACATAACTGAACAGTGCACAAGGTTACACGTTGTACAACAGCGTGTCATGTAGTATAATTATATTGTCTAATAAAAATTTTCGAAAGCGTCAAACGTGCTAAATTGAAGCTTTAATGTTGCAAAAATGATTGTTCAATCTTTCGCATCGTTCACGAACAACTTGTGAGAGGCGCGTTCACGGATAAGTCTTTGAAAAACGATCACGTAATAAATACGACGATACAGGTCGTCGAATACACACAGGAAAATACTTACTTACGGTGGAAGTTTGTTTGTTTAATGGTAAAAAAAAAAGAAGAGAAAACAACTAACGACCTCCGTTGAAGTAAGAGAAATTGACTTCGGTTGAAATAAGAAGAGAAATAAGATTTCTTGGTGTCGGATACGTTCATGAATCATGAAACCTTGCAGCCTGTAGTTTCATGCTCGTAAAATATCAAGTGAATTCTTGAAAGCCTTTTTTCCTGCATTAAACCTTGGATAGGCGTGCGTGTGTGAGCGAAGGACACGTTTTATTGCAGATGAGGAAGACGATGGAAAGGAACAATTTTTCTGGAGCCAGACGACCAGCGAAAACTCGAGCGGGCAAGAGCGGAAACCACTCTGCGGATTGAGCTGGTTCCTTAAAATAAAAAAAGAACAGCGCGGGGAGGGATAACGGTGGGAGTGGATGGAGAACGGGAAAGTTAGTCAGCGAGTTTTAGCCGTCACAGGTGCGGTAAACAATCCTTGTTTCGCCTTAATTCTACCGGAAAAATGCACATTTTCGGCGACGCTTGTGCTCGCGACGTTCACCTTCGCCTTTCTCCTTCGCTTAAAGGCCCGAGATAGTCACGTGACTTTTTAATTAATAATTTCCATTCACAGCCTTCAGACACAGACTCAACCGACTTGATCCGTCTTGGTCTTGATCCGACGGGTCTTAATTCTCTGACTAAACTTGTCACGTTTTTTCCTCTGTATTATCGATATTACTCTATACTACTTACTGAATCAAGACAAAATATAGCTCAATTTTTGGCTGGAGATGCCAAAAATTTTACGCCAATGGCGTAAAAATGCTTGGATTCCACGGCATGCGCATCGTCAATTTTTGGCCTACTCCGAACGCTTATATTACCAAATATCTGCATAATCTCGGCAGCTCCTGACCACCGCGCACTAGATTGAACTTTCCTCTTTCGAACGAGCCCTTTAACAGCGGCAAAATATTCCGATATAAGGACGAAAACTTGAGGAACGTAAAACCATTTTTTGTCGGTAATGTAGTCACTCTACCTTATCGCGAATCTACGAAGACCGGGCCCTTAACGACACAGCCTCGCGTTCCACCGTGCCGATCATTGGAAAAGCATCAGCGGCGAACCACGAAATATCGATTCAGGCATTTCTCTAATTCCATTCGCTGATTTTGTGATCCAAATTCGATTGGTCGCGCCGCAGCGAATTTTATCGATATATTTTATGAATTGTTTCGAGTTATTTATTCTCGATATAACGCGGCCGTCGCGACAGTTTTCATACCGTCTCGTTCTTTCATATTTCATTTTATTTCATGTCATATTTTATTAAATGATCATCGTTTTTATTAAAACTTCTTGTAAAAATACGCAAAGTCAAAAAATTTGAATGGTAAAATTCAACTTGTAAGTTTAAACGGTGATACACAGGTTTTTAAGGTCTTTCAATGCTGCATACCAATTTCTATTGTTAAATCTGGATTACTGTAATATTCTTATTAGAGGATACTTAATGGTACTGTACATACTGCATAAACTAAAGAATTGTCTACGAATATTTGATTTTGCAATATTTTGAAGAAAACAAAGTTTGTGCACTTTTTAATCTTGCTTACTCTAAACTAAATCGCAGTTATAAAATTATGAAGTTTATTATGATTTTTCTCCGGGGAACTGTTCAAAAGTTTTGCTTGTTTGTTTGAAATTCCGTATAATTCGGAAATTGTGTATGAAGACTGTTGCTTTTACAATATTAGTGCAAGTATTCTGGTGAACGAAAATGTGACGTCGTTTTGAAATGTCCATAGACAGAACAGTAACAGAAAGGATTTAATAAAGTTTCATATAAAATCTTTCTAAAATGTGTACGCAATTTCTGCTGTTCGAAATGAATGTTTTTACAAATTGGATAAAAGTTTGCGTACACGTAGGACATCCACGGCACGTAACCTATTTCCTCGACGAAACAGGAGTATTCGAGAGTAGACTCGACGGACGTTAATAGCACAATTTCAACCGAGAAAGTCCAGTAAAATAAAATTGCGTGCATGATGAAGACAATTCTCTGGTACGAGGTTTTCTTCCCTCGATGCGGAGAGATCTACCGACGCGGAGGATGCGATTATCTATGCAACCAAAGGAGAAAATCGGGAAAAAGTAATCGCCGGCTCCGGCATTATGACCTTGTGAAATATCGACTCGGTGTAAGTATAATGAAGACACTTTTCAGAACACTAATCCTTTCAGACGTTCCCGGTAATGATACCTTCTTTTATTAAAGTGGCCCGAATTCCTTCGGGGGAACTTTCCGCCAAGTTTCGAGTCCCTGGGAACCTCTTTAATGGACCAGAAAATATCTCGATTCCTTCAGACGGTTAATTAAACAAATATAACCCCGTTAATTACGGATCTCGCCCCGTTTCTTCCCGCCTCGTTGTTGCGCGTTGTCCTTTGATCCACCGAGGAGAGTTAGTTGTTTGAAATTAACGTCAGGATTAACGTCTAATTGCTCTGAAATAAAATCCCACGTTCCTGCGCACTTGTGGCTTTACCGAGTCGAGTTCGCACGTATGTGTGTGTGTGTGTGTGTGTGTGTGTGTGCTTGTTATCGAGTGTACAAAAATCACTTGGCAACCAACAGTCTTTACGATCGCTAATAACGAATTTTACGCGAGATATAATTAAAAATGCATTTGAACCATTATACTTTTCTTGTGAAATTGTTCATATATAATGTATGATCATCTCGTTACAACAAATAGGACAATTTAATTAGACAGATTGTAAACTAGGAGCCTCTACTTGGATAATTTTATGATCTAGTATTAGTGTTCTTTTTCATATTCTACAACTTCAAATATATGAGGATTGTCATTTCGTAGAAAAAATATTTGTGTATAATATTAAAGCACAGGATTGAGTTTCGGCCTTAAAGTGTCACTTTCCAGACCACTGTCCCGCGTCTCGATTGTCCTTCATTAATTTAATAATCGTCAGATTCAAGCTGCTAAATTGCATCTCGTAATTTACAATTTTGGAGGCGTCACGTACGCGTGCTTACGAAATTATTGGACACGCTGTTTATCCCGGTTGTTAATTTGATTGTGTAGCCTCCTTTCTCGAGTATAGGTTAATTAATTAATTGATCGATAGCTTCGACGAGATATAAATTTAATTAGCCATTGCCGCGAGAAAAGTTCACTGTTTTCAGTGATCCGTTAGTTCACCGTTTACGACACCTTACGAGATTTGCATACTTAACAGTGGAAAAACTGATGAACATATCAATTTTTAATTTTGCTGCTATAGTTCTAAACTATTAAAAGGTGTAAAGAAACCTTTTTGTGGGCAGTAATCGTAGCCAACGTTGCGATGGTTCGAACAGAATTGTCTGCGAGTAACATGTGTTCATGGCTGTCACAAAAAACTGCCACTGTGGTTGGTCGAAATGAAAAAATCAAAAAAAACTTTTGGACAGTAGCTGGTGTGTAGCTGTTGTTTGAAGTAAAGCAAATGAATAATAACAACAAATAAAAATACGTCAGGGTATGAATTCCACAAACGTCGACCTTTTTTCAGCTTTTGTTTCAAGAAAAACACACTTAAAGTTTTATGTACGCGTATGTCACATTTGATTTTTGGAATCCGCAAAGGTAAAAAATACTCCTTACATATTTATAAGGTCGTTCTGGAAATAGTGGTATAAACTGGAAGAAAATAATACCCTGCATAAATGAAGTGAAATTTTTCTATGCAATTTTATTTTACTATATTCCTCATGAATATCGGGTAATGGTGCCCGCATCGCGTACGTTTCTTTCTCCTTGCAGAAAGTCATTCCTTTTTCTTTGTATTACGTAAGACAATCTCCATATTAATAGGAAATATCGAGGTTCATTATATTCATCATTATGTTTCTTATCGGAATATTTCTGTAACTGTAAATTATATACTAAAAGTACGCCTTTAGATGGAAATCGTTTGACACGTCTGATCATGGCCAACCAATTCTACTTCTCATAGACACTAAAGCACGCGAACCTGATCTGGAACACTAAACATACACATTGTCTTATAGAAATATCGAGATTGAATTTATTTGGATTTTGTACAGCTCGTATTATAATACATTCTCTCCTAAATATATTTATTTAATCATTTTCACTTTTACAATTTGAGTAATTCTGAAACAAAAAATCTGGAACGGTCATTTTGATCAGCGGTGGTAGGTATAGTGTTAAATTCGATTTTCTCAAGAACGAGGCGCCAAACAAAAAAATTGTATTCCTTTCTTTATTTCACCCCCTGTCCGCTTCTACCCACAATACACCCTGTATTATTTGTGCATCCCTAGGAGTAAAGGTCGTTTCACGTTTAAAGATACGAGACAATTAAAATGCGGTAGTCAGTTATTGTTGGTATGAACAATAATGGGGCAGAGGGTAAATGGTAAATGTTATGCCGACCTGTGTTTCTCATCCGAAACGATTCTCGCTATCAAAGCCGGTTTCTCTTCAACGTCCAACTTCTTTTTCTTATTCCCGACATTCATAAGTGCTCGGAAAGGAAAAGCCAGACCGAGTTTCCATTCCGGTGGAACATCTTGAATGATATTCCCTCGATCCGACAGCAACTCCCGCACCCCCGCGAGACACTAAACTTCCGTGAAATAAAATACAAAAGTTTCGTCGGGACGTAATCCTTTCCGACAGTGACGAGCGTCGCGACGCTTTCCTGAAGCGCGAGAACGTTTTCACGCGACGCGACGTCCAGCTCATTACCAACTCCGAAGCTCTGTTGAAAGCGTGTTCCGCCTAATCATCGGCTGCAACGACAGCTGCTTCATCGAACAGCTGATCTCGGAAACGTTGCACGAGCACAAACACATTTTCACGATCATTCGCCCGTCTCTAGGTTTACGGCATACGTAAAAATCACGGGTTGCGATATTTTTCAATCGTAATTATTGCGATTATGCATCGATGAGAAATTATTCGGCAAATCAAATTCTTTGGATATCTACTTTAAAAGGATTGCTAAAAATTTGGATAGATGTGTTCTTATTAATTTTATAAAGTAAAAAATACATTTACATTTGTATTTTACACTTTTTGTAAATTACGTTTTATACTTTTGTCAAGAAATATATTTGGCAAAATGAATTCCAATACATTTAAACTTGGTGAAACCATTTACATCAAATCAACAATTCACAACGAAAACGTCGAAGCAATTGTGTTGCGATAAAAGTATGCTATAGCGACTGGGATTATAAAAAATATAAATGACTTGTACGAAATGTTACGCTTTATCTGCCGAAAGACTGTTAATAGACTTTTTAATGACTGAGCGTAATCTAAAGTAAGCTTGATAATTTTCTGCTAAACAATAATTGCAGAAAAAGTTGTTACATTCGTCCAAATAATTTTCTGGATCATGGGCGAAACTGATGTCGCTTTTGGAGAATTTATTAGGGAAGCTGCTGATCACAGATTTCGAAGTTATTGTTGCAAAATTGTTGATAGATAAATTGTTAATATTTTAAGTAAAATGAAAATCTTCGATCATATTTTTGGGAACTGGAACACGGCATGGAGGTACAATGTTAAGTTTGAAATCGGTCAGGCGAAAGCTTCTGAATAATCTAATGAACTTGTTTCGAGTCGAACACGGACCGTAGCTTTCAGTCAGAGCGATCGTTTTATCTCTCGAAAGGAAAATTTATTTAGAGCGTACATTCTTGACTGCATCCATCCAGTCAGCGGAAATTGATAAGCTTTTTATTGCTCGAGAAAGTGGCGCAACGGGAGAACGGCGAATGGTAGTACGTGGTTAAGTTAAAGGAAATTCATCGCCGGAAATTATGTAAATTTTTCAATTTTTCCGGGCAACTCGGGCGCGATTGAAACTTTGCATTTTCAATGGCTTTAATCGCGTTTATTCATCGCAACTTCGACGATAGCTTATTGTTCGATATTACTTTCTGATCTGAAAACCGAGCGGAATTTTTTTCACCGAGAAATATTAATTCTTCAAGTAAGCTACACTATGCAAAATAAACTGTAATAACCGATTACCGTTTGAAACAATTACAAGCTAATAAAGACGCAAATACTTTACCATTTTTTCCGAACCAGATACGTACAGCTACTTATCATTTGCCCGATTAATATTACTCGAAAGTCCATTTTGCCCTTCTGCGATCAGCTTGAAATGTTTACTGCCCGTAGCAACGTTAATCGATTCGAATAAAATTTTCACCGTACATAATAACTGACGTAGATCTCCAAAATCCATGTTTTAATTTTTCATTGTAGGCACTTTGTCTAGTAACCAGTATTTTCAGATTCTTTACATATTCACATTTCAGGCCATTAATAATTCACGTACGAACAAGTGCTGCCTTTAAATTTTCATGCTCTACTCCGCATAGATTAATGGTAATAATAAACTCGCGAGAAAGACTTATGAACTTGCCGTTACTCTAGATAGCTACGCATCCCCAAAATTTTACCGGGTGCAATTATGCAGGATGTTTTCGAAATTGGGAGGCAGAACGATCGGGCGTTCTGCATGCAACAAATTGAAAAAAGATGTAATATGTTTTAAACGAATTGAAATATACTGTTTTATTATTTTCAACCTGTTAACGGCGGGGGTAAGCTCGAGCGACATAAGACTGTCCTTAATAACGATGGATTTGGAAATGGATTGGTTTTACAAAGTTAGTAAAATAATTGATTACTTCTGGGCCCGATAATACTAACCCTTAGCGCTCGAGTGGTGACTCTGAAGCACTGCTAGAAATTGTTGTGGCATTATTTCAAAGAAATTACAAAAACTATTACAAAATATCTGTTACCTTACAAAATTTGTATTTAATAGACTACTAAACATTTAAATGCAATATGTAGAAAACCGGATCAGTTTCGTATGGATAAAATCAAAATATTGTAGGACGGAAGAAATATTTAGTTTTAGCCCTTTGCATTCGAAGCCATTTTAACTCCAAAACGAAACCTTTCTTCCGACCCAGAATATTTCCCTTCTATATATATTTTCTCATGCTATACATACGAAAATGGTGCAAGTTACTCGTACAAAATACTGAAATGCTTAGTAATTCATTAAATACAAAGAGATTAAATAATGCAAAAGATATTTTGAATAATGATACAGCAATTTTTAGTGACGCCTTACAGTCGCCACTCGAGTGCTAAAGGTTAGAATGAAAATAGCGCCAAGTGCAAAGGGTTAAATTGTTCGTCGCGTGCACGTGAGAAAGTGAGAATTTATATAATTTCGTGATTGATTGCTTGACATACGAGAATCAAGATGAGGGAAACGAATAAAGGAACGTTGTTCCGTAGTGTCGACGTGTTTTTCTCTTCTTTTTTTTTTTTTGTCAGATATAGATCCAGCTCCTGTCGAGTTCAACTATCAGTTGTTCGGTGGCACACTTTATATCGCTAGAACAATCGAGCAGTGTGAGAAGATGACACACGAAGGCTTTTCCCATCCGTTATATATCACCGACCGCCGCGCCGTCGGACTGCCACGATTGCAACATTGTTCTGGCACGTCTCGCGCGAAAAATCATCGCCGAGTCCGGGTAGACGGTCCCAGCAATTTTTCATTACAAATTGTCAAGCGGGCCGGCCTGTCCGCCGGACTCATGAATACGCAGAGGATGGAAGAACGTCGGGTGTCGCTGTTCGACCGGGACAATTTGTCTAGCGCCGAAATACCAGCGGAAAACGTGTCCGCGCGCGATAATGCAAATTGTTTCGCTTTGAACGGGTTATTTTCTCGACAAACGGATCCCCGTGCGACCAAACAGACCCTCGGATAATATTCACTCTAATTAACGTTCATTCCGTGTGACGGAAGCCCGGTCCGACTTGCTCGCGTTACCGCGATTCCTATCCCATTCGACGGAGCCCGCTGAGATTTCACAGCTTGACGATTTATTATTCTAATCCCGGGAATGTGCATTCCTAGATTGCAAACAAATTCTTCACTGACTGCGAAAACATTCCCCACGGGAAGCAATAATTCATCCTGTTTAGTAGATCAACGGGTTCTCGCTTATCGCGTTACAAAACAAAGCGTCGATATTACGTACTTCTTTTTTCATAACGTTTGCTCTGTTAACAAGGATACAACTTTTTCAGAGACTCGTGAATTCGATATCTACGATGTAGTCTTAGGGAATTTTTTTTTCATTTATTCGTTTAATGTTGCTTTAACATCAAAAGTCATTAGCAACACGGTACATCTTCTTACAATATATTATACATATTTGTATCCTTGATATACTTAGCAAGACGGAGATATACCCCTTAGAACTTAACAGAATACGTAAGGATCTAGGCAACTTAGCATTTTCCCTTTCATTCTCATATTTTTTGCATTCTATTATTAGATGATTTATGCTAACTGGTACTTTACATATATCGCAGGTCGTGTTTTCCTTCTTATGTAACAAAAATGAATGTGTTATTTCTGAGTGCCCAATTCTGATTCTAGAAATTGAAGTTTGAGTTGGACGATCTACTGGACTTGGAAATTTATGCCATGCAAAATCCACTCCTCCATTATGATATTTTTGTATATAATTCCTTTCAGTTTTGTCAAATACCTGTTTCCTAAAAATTTTATTTAGATGGTTTTTGAGATCTTTAGGGAATTAACTCTGCTAAATTAATTTTAAATATTTACAGTATATCTTCCTCGCGACAAGTAAGTGTGCCTAGGAACGTTTGGTGCTATTTTCTACACGCAGTCAGAAAAACATCTTCGTGTACCCAATGAAAAAGTTTTCTAAAATAGTAGGATTAGTTTAGAGAAAATTGCGTTTGATAGGAGCCGCAAAGAAAGTACTAAAGATCGCTTTCTTATCTGTGTCTCTGTAATGCAAATTTGAAAAATACGTATCGCAGAGTTATGTCAGTTATAGAACATCTCGTACATGTCAGTTACGGAATTGTTTCATCGAAATCGGCAAATGTTAGAATTAATTAAGGTTCAAGAACGTTTCTTGAAACTCTGGAGGGACCATGTCATCATTACGTCACTATTTACATCGAATGTCCTACTTTTATGAATTTTTCGTACTCAAGGTCACGCGAAGGTCACAATATTGCAGGTCATTGGATTCGTCTCGACCCCGGCTATCATATAGCGATAATGAAAATATATCATTCCATTTAGAAAAAATTCGATGACCTTGAAATCTCAAAACATATAACCTTGAACTTTTGTTGCCTATCATGATATTTGCCGCTCCGAAATTTTTTTCTATCATGAAAAACACGAGTTAGAGATCCTGTATATGGTAATATATTAATTTGCTTCTGTAACAGTTACGATATATACGATGAAAACGATCGTGGGAAGGACGAAATTGATAAGAACAGCAAGGAATCCGATATGAGAGGTCGCCTAAAGAAAAACAGCCAGCGTTGGTGTGGCCCGATCGATTTGAATTGCTAAGCTCGACAAGAGACGCAGGCTCTGATATTAATCAGCGTTGAAATCAATCCTCGCGCCGCGGAAAAATAAGGGAAGGTAGGGCGACAAGATTTACTTTGGTTCGGCGGCTTGTATCACCATACAGGCGTGCGTTCTCGTACAGAACCGGCGGGGAAATTTACTGCGGAATCGAACCAGAGGCGCCGTATTTTTTTCGAGGAAAGTCGTTCGATCCGTCTGGCCGGGCTTATGGTTACGGTAGGAGACGAAAGAGCCGGCGGCCGGGCGCCGACGGCATGCTACCGAAACGATTTGTCTCGAGTCGAAATATCTGCGAAAAATCAAGTGGACGACCATGTAAATTGCTCTCGTCAATTTTATTTTACGGCGGCGCGCCCGGACCGCGTCCGACTGATGGTCGGTCGACACCAGGATTTATGGCGTGCGAACCCGCTTAACATTTTTCCTAATCAACAACCCCGTTCGCGCTTTTCCCGCGGACCTTCCCGTTCCGAATATTGTGGACTACGCTCGAACGAACGCTTAATTAACCCCCTCGCCTCGTGATTTATTCCGCGGCGAGACCTGCAGGAACGATTCCGTCGCCAATTATCTACGAATAGACGATGGAACTATACAGGAGGAATTAATCATTCCGTTCTCCTTGAACAGTCTCACTTGTTTGCAGACAAAATTCACTGAGCGTAGAAGCCAAGCTGTACCATGTGTCAGGAGCGAAAGAAATATGAATTCTTAATGTGGTCTTGATGTGCTTTTTTATTTTTGCCGTGTGATCATCAACGAGGAGGTATTTCGAACGTGTAATATGTAGATTGCGAATTTGTATGCAAAATAGAAATTATTTTAATTTTGCCCCGGGGAAAAAATAGATGTCCTCAAGTTCTTAATTCTTTTCGGTAATACGACGTTCTAATTTTGCGGTCCGCCGATGAAATTGTTGTAGTCCCGCTTATTCCCACATTGCGGTCCGTCAACGGTTCCGCTTACTTCTGTTGCGGTTCGTCGACGGTTTTGTGTGTCTCTAATTAAACGTTCTATATAGTTTCGAACACGCGCGATATCTTATTACGGGTCGCTAAATTTTAACGCTCGCTTGCGTCAGAATCGTCATGCGCGATAGGAAGGGAAACGATGAGAAAACTGTCTGAGAAGAAACTTTTCCAAGAGCTTTCGTGACGTCTGTGTCTATTAATCGTGGCCAGTATAGATTTCAAGGGAATAATTCAGAATCCTATATTTGAAGGAGCTGGCTCGCGAAGAAAACATTTGAGGTGAGACTCTTCGAGCCTGTACCAAATTAGCGTCAGTGGAAATGTGAAACTTGCATTGGGATGATAGGTGGACGTATGTATGTAGATGTAAAATATTTCCTCTGAAAGCTGATGTTGGGATAACGTTCGGAATAGGTAATTTATTTTCGCCAATGTTTGTTACTTGATATACATACAGGAGGTTCCATTTTCATCTCTGATAATACAAAAGTCCCTCACGAAAGACACAGGATATTGAGGGAAACGAATCGTGATTCGATCTTGTCGTGATCATGAAAGAAACCTACAAAAGCCTACGGATTGTATGATTTAAATCTTTTTTAAAATATTTTCGTGGTTAGTGTCAAAACATTTTTAAAACAACACCCGCATTTGCGACATTGGATACACTTGAGACGCGAATCGAACTAGACATCGCTTGCTTGAACGTTTGGAATCATTAATTGCTACAAGAGTAACGAATCGACCCAGTTTAGGACCACGAAGATACACAAAGTCCGACTAGGCAACCTTCCCGCAGTGCACATCCAGTAATTCGTATGCTGGTGGTATGTCAACTTGGAAATTTAGTATCTCGGGGACAGATGCAAAGGACACGAATCTCGATGTGTTTTCGAAACGTTCTGGTTTATGCAAGAACACGCAATAGACAGCGTTAAATTCCCGTTTAGAAACCGAGAGTTTCGAAAGTGCCACACGACACTTCTGAAGGTCATCGCAGGATTAAACGCTTCTGAACATCATCCATCCTTCTCAATATCTCTGATACCACTGAATTTCCGTGTCTTCCGAACTCCTCTTGTCTACTCGATATATGTCCAAAAAATGGGTCTGGCCAGGGACACATATCGGTTAGAAGATACTATTTTTTGATACACCGTCGAACGTAGAAAAGGACAGCAAAGATATTTGGGACATGTATCGAGTAAACACTGTACTTACTGCAAAAAATGAAATAAAACTATTAATAAAATTATTAGTAAATACACTAATGATGAAAATGAAAGAATCACTGCACAAATTGGAATAAAAACTGTTGGTGTTCGCTTTGTTACAATTTCGTGAAATGAAACAGACTGACTGGTCTCATTTTGAGGATCGAGATCACTGTTTTCATTTTTCTAAGTACTCCTAAGTTTTCCTTGCACCATAAAGTGGTAGCAATTTCGCGAATTCAAACGTCTACTGCGGATAGTTTTTCTACTTTTTGCTGTTAAAAATACCACATGGGTTTCGAAAGCGATGTCTCTCCGTTCCAACGAACTCGTAAAATTCAATCTTCGATTTATCGTTATTGTTTTATTGCATTTTGAATGGAAAGTATGCCGTTGGCATTCGATCGATACTTAAATGCATAATGTATTAATAACACGATGTTACGCATAAAAATGTGGCGGCTTTCGCCGAGGATCGAATGACATGTATTTAAATCGCTCACGCAGTACGACTGTGAATTAATGTCGGCGGAACAACATTCGAAGTGCAATAACGCGGCTACCAAAGTTCGAACATTTATTACATTGTTGCACAGAGAGTAGTTCCATACTCAAATCCATGGTGTTTCTTAACCAGTGTTTCGACCTCTTTGAAAAATGTGCACCCAAACCGAGTCGTAAAAATAAACCATATAGTTGTTTCGACGAGTGTACTCGTCATAATACAAAACATTGCCGTTTCTTCATGACGAGTACACTCGTCAAAAACAGCTGACTTGTTAATCGAGAGAAATATTTTTAAACTGTCTTTTACAGACATTTGGATTCGCAAAATTTTCAGCAAAATCGACAACTTTCCTTAAAAGCGACAACGTTGACGCGGAAGAAGCTGAAGAAAGTAACCTTCACCCCTGCCTCGGCTGTGTTTCTTTTCACAAAGTTACAACAACTTAAACATCGACGATTTCTCATCCAAGATTCAGTAATCCTGTAATTCGGACCATTGACGTATTAATAAAGTCACGGAACGGTTCGAGCACCACAAATTTCGCGCGGAGAACTATCGCTTTCGATTCAGCGGAGCCGGCAAAAACAAAAGAAAACAATTCCTCTCGATTGCCGGGGAACGAAAGAACTACAAAGATTCTATCACCAAATAACGATACCCCAAAATTAGTCCCGGTCACGCGAGGCCCTCATCCATCATGCGCTCGCGCGTGTTCATAGATACCCGCCGGTATTCAAAATATCGCGATAGAGGATAGAGGATGATCCAGCACTTCGCTCAGGGGCGCGGAAACAAACTAAAAAAAAAAAAACCGAAAAAACCGCAAGAGGAAACACCGCAAGCCGATATTCCACGCATCAATCGGACGGTAACCATCGATGGGAGGGGAGGGGGTGAGTGGTTAAGGAAAAAAAAAAGAACAGAGGAGGACAACGGAATTAATGGGTCTGGTTTCGCGGGGGATGAAAGGATTAGCGCGGGTGCATTAGATTCTATCGTGCGGGCTGGCATCGGCCCTAAATTCAGTGCAGGTGAAAATCCAGCGGCGATCGTTTCTCTGTATTTTTTTCGCGACCGATGGGCACGACGAAGAGCGCAAAGCCGGACGAGCTGTCTGCGGCGAACTTATGGCTGCGGTCGTAGGAAAGAGGAGCGACGGGCCTCGATTGTCGTCGTTCGGGGGTGGGTGGGGTGTCGGGGGAGGAAAGGATTTGTCCGGCAAAATTCGTGCGCGTGGGATGCGGCGCGAATGTTTCGAATCGGGCCCGGATCGGGCCGAGACGGGCTGCTCCCTTGCCGGCAACCCCTTCGTTGCGCGTCTTCGGGCCTCTTTCTCGCGCCCTTCTTCGTCCGTTTCGTCCTCCATCTATCATAAGTGCACGTAGGTATACGGGCAACATAAAGTACACAGGACGGAGAGCGCATAGAAGGTAGCGGCAAGTTTTTACGGGGCCGGTCGGCCCGAGTGAATGACCGGTCAGAGACGCCTCTCACTCTCGTCTCGTCTCGTCTCGCCCCCGATCCGTTCGCGTGTATCTCTTTCTCGCCCGTTGATCCTCGATCATGCACCACCACGTCGCGCCGAGCCGAGCCCGAGCCCGAGCCCGAAGAGAGAGAGAGGAGAGAGAGAGGACTCTGCTAGACTCGAACGGGGTGTAGCGGCGAAAGGGGACCGGGGGAAGGCAGGGGGAGGGGGGTAGAACGAGCAGAGAGAAACAGAGAAATACATAACCGGGCGGAGATAGAAGGAGAATCGAGTAGCCCGGTCGACTGCAACGCTGTGCAACGTGGCAAGTCAGGCCGCCGCGCAGCTCGCGATGCATTAGGCAGCGTGCACACTAAAACACCGTCGCGTCGGCATCGACAAACGTATATCCGACGTCAAAGCTGAAACGGGGCCGACCGTTGTAGCTCGGCCGACCGGAACCACCGGTCTCGGCTACGTTACATCCTACGGGAAACCTATTGTTTCCGTATTTCAATATTTCCTGCGACAGAGTCTCATTTTTTCCTTCGCCCTCGACCCGAAACGACGGCCGTTTTTATCGTTGCGCGTCCGCGCTTCGTCGCCGAACAACCCCCACCCGAACATCCCTGACACGCTGCTCGCTGTGATACGGTTTTGTCCGAAACGACGAATCCCTGCCGCGAATGATATTAGAGATTACTGTTCCTGAGCGGGCACTAATGAGGCCCGTGTGCACGGAGTCCTTGTGACGCGCGCTGTTATTAATGAACAGAAAATCCGTGTTCCCGGCGCGACGCGTCGTTTCTGTCCAGCGAGGGTCCTACAATTTCAATAACTTTCAACGATCTCCACATGTTCTTAAACACGTTGTCTCGTTGTTATTGCTATTCGCTGCTTCTTCAATTTTTTCGCGTTTGTCTCTCAACCTCATTCCTCCCGGAATTCTAACCGAATTTATAAGCAAGAAGCTGGCACGATGGTGGGTAGAACGAAAAAATAAAATTGTTCGCGTGGCTCAAAAATTGTGGAACGGTGCGCAGAACATATTCTTCTTTCAGAGCCATTGAAAATTCTGTCAAATTGTCGCGTGGCAGGATTTAAATTTGTTTAGGGGTTATGTGAAAATAATTATATATGAAGACGGTGGAAGAAATATATTTGATTATAAGAAGACGTTGTCGGAGGTGTCCACAAGACGGGCACACAATTAGGGCGGTGATTAGGGAATCAGGTATTTCCCAATATTCCTAAGATGTGGGGTTTTCCGCAAAGTACAGTAAAAAGCCTAACGTCTTACTTTAATAATGTTTCTAACGTCTTCATCCCGACGATAATAATAGTGCGAATGTGTATAATTATACAGTTCACTGTCTCGGTGTACACGTGTCAGCTTTTAATCTGTATACAGTGAACTCTCGATATATGTCAACAACACGGGTCTTGCCAGCGTCTTGTATCGTCCAGGAGGCCCGTCACGAGAGGTATACCGCGCGGTAGTGGGGATAACTCCGCGACGTTTATCATTCAGGTCTTGGTGACATATAATAAGGAAATCACCGTAACTGAAAATGTATCTAGAACGGTTATAACGGATTTCTAGAGTTCGAAGGAGGATTCACTATAACGAAAGACCATTACTCGAGTTAGGAACAAAGCTTCAGGGATACCAACTGATTGAAAATAGCCTTGTAAAGATGGTGGAGATAAATTATCGAACGATTAGAAAACACGAAGAAACCTTATCGTAGAGTCGTAGATTAATAATTCAATTGTGTTCGTCTAAATTATCTGGTTTATTAGGAAAGTACACAGATAGAATATTCTATATCCATTAAACACAGCAGTGGCCATATAACTGTCTGGGATGCATTTATAGTATCGGGACAGCTTTAAATATCTGAATAATTAGTGTTTTAGCTTCGGCCACGGAAACCAATGAATACTTCAGCAAAGCCACGATACCGAATAAGCGGTCTTCACTGTAATGGTAAAGTTATTGTCCGTATAATATGCCTCGTTTGTTGTGTACATGGACCTAATTGTCCAACATGAGTTACCGGATAGATAAAATTTACAAACAAATGATGCCGCTACACAGTACGGAGAAAATAATATTTTCAATGAAAAACGAGTAAAAGCGTACCAAGCGTAATGTAAAAACCGTTTTAATCTTCTTCGGAACCAAATTTTAATCGTTATTTAAATTGGAGAATGAAATTGTGCCATAACACAAGAACGATAATATATACATAGGCAGAAGATGTTCATTTCTAGATTAAGTACGATTATTCGCATGTAACAGAGTACTTAAAACTTTCATCGTTCGGGCTACTCCTTCGTTCCACTATGTTTAGTATCACTTAAATAAAATGCTATTTTCAAAGACTGTCTTAAAAACTTGTTGCATTAAAAAAGATATTATCTCTAAAGTTATATGCAAGACTTAAAATAGAGTATTCAGTTCTTGTTACCCGAAACGATATATTATCCCATACTGATCTGACTCCACAGTCTACTTATAATAATACTAAGTGTAATTCCATGACTGTAAATACAAGCGCAGTGCTCCGAATTTGAAGTTTTGAGTGACGTATTTAATTACTGCGTGGACGATATAGATTATAGACGAAGTAAAATCATAGAGAACAGTTCCCAAAGTTTTTCAATAAAAACCGTTATCGTAATTTATCTTTACTTCGTGGTTGTCGCTGAAGCGAGAACAAAGGACGACATTTTCGATGAAAAAGTGACGAATAAACAAATAACGATAACAGGGCGTGCCAGTTCAACATCGCTTTTAAATCTAACCTGAATTTCAGCAAGCCTTCGAAAGCGAACCGTTGATTAAATCCCCAACAAACTAAGTAACAAAAATTTCGAACGCTGAATGATTAGTAAAAATCCCCGAACATCCGTAGACTATATCGCCAACCGGGACAAGTTAATTGAAGCCGCCGTATTGTCGGGTATTGCAGGTTGCATTCCAGAGCCGCCACAATTCATGATTTGTACGTGCGTGGTACACGCTCGTAAATGCCGCACCGCGTTTTGTCTTCATATTCGAAACACGAGGACACTACTCGCTAAAAAAATACCGTCAACGTGGTCCTTAATGCCGCGACTGGGACAACAAAAACAGTTGTTGTTATTAAATTCGAGGAAAACGACGACGTACGGTGGCAGCCTGGTTCCCGGCGGGCTCCGCGCGAACGAAATCTTTTTCAGAAAACTGATTTCATCCCGGAAAGAAAAAACCGCGCAGCCACCTCCTCCGACCCCGTTTATACCGGGTGCGCGGAGTAAAAACGGCTCGCATTGTTATCGTTGAGGATCTCGGAGGCGCGACGCATTTATATCCCTTAAAGCTCAGACGGATCTGTTATTTATTCCATCCTTCGCGAAATTTTTCAATTTCCTTCGTCTCCATTCAACGCCGGCCGCCATATGTATTCAACGTGCGCGTTTCCATAAGGAATGTATTGCTTGTTTTTCCCGTGCTCGTCCTCCCCGATCCCCTTCCCGTCCCGAGTCCGCCGGCCCCCGGGATTCACCGCGCGCAGCCCACCTGAACACTATGTTCCGAGCACGGTGTGTAGCTTAAACGTTCAAGCGCCGACCGGTACGGAATCCAGCAGTATCAGATACCGTACTTTGTTACAGCGTACTGAATTTGCTCGCCTCCTGTGTCTTAAAGGACGAACTGAACTTCGCATTGTGTCTCTCCCGGCGTGCCCGTGCTCTGCGGTGTTTGCGGTAAAAAGGAGCACCGGATGCGCGGGCAGGTGCTGCCACTGCTGTCCGCTTTTCAATGCAACGCTACAGAGAAGACAATATCAACGCTTAGACCCGCCGCACGGTGGCCCGTTCCTATAAAAATACAGTCGGTCACAAAAATATTCGGACGCGATATAATTTCGCAGTTTTGTACCTACTTCGAATGGATACGCGATTATGGACGAAACTGAGTTGAATTGTGTTACAGTACAAACCAGGCACGGTGATTTCTCTACAGTGAATGTAAAAAGTATTCGTACACCTCTTGTAGGCTTAAAAAACTATGTATTTCTCCATGTAATTGCACACATGTTTATAAAACGAAACATAATTGTAATTGTTATATATTTTAAGTATATATTGTCATATAAATATACTTGAAAAAGTTTAACGTTAAGTGTCTCTAAATTGGCGCGCAAAAAGTATTCGTACAGGTACTAGAATGCACTTGAAAGGCGTCCGATTGTTTATATTATGGTTTATCGGGACCCGAAAAATAATCAGACAGAGTCTTTGATGCACAGTCTAGTGGCAACCTTCTGCAAAACTAGTTAATTTTTGTAACATTCGGTTAAATGGGTCGTAAAGGTAAGGAAACAAGTGAGACTGAAAGAAAAATTATTATACAACTGCATAATCAGTGCAAATCATTGCGAGAAATAGAAAAAACAATTAAGAAGCCACATAGCACTATACATGGAATTATAAATCGATATGGTGAACGAAAAACCAATAAAAATAAAGCGAAATCTGGTCGACCTCGAAAACTTAGTTCACGCGATGAACGTTTTATAGTGCGTGAAATAAAAAAATCCTACAATTAGTGCCCCTAAGATCGCTGCTGAGCTTGCAAACAACGCTGGAGTAAGTGTATGTGCCAGCATTATTCATAATTGTTTACGAAATAATGAATATCACGGCCGAGTTGCTCGCAAGAAGTATTCCGTAAATGTCGCAAATAGAAAGAAGAGACTTGATTTCGCGAAAGATAATATTAATAAGCCTATCGAGTTTTGGCGAAGAGTCATATTTACTGACGAAGATAAATTTAATTTTTTTGGCTCTGATGGCAAGTGTACGGTCTGGAGGAAGAAAAATACAGAGCTAGAAAAAGAAATTGGGAGAAATCGTATCGCGAACTAGGTAAAGGTTTAACGGCGAATGATTGTATTGTCAATCTCCGGAGAACTGGTCTTTATTGCGACATAGCGAGACTTGGCTTGCTGTTAGAATCTCGGTGTTTCTAACAGATCGGTTTTTGAAGTAGCTCTGACTTGGTTACAATCGTATAGACATTAGGAAAGCTCGGATGTGGGTGTGGTTTTAGGAAGTTGTCTACGATTGGTTGAAGGATGTGTTTTTAGAAGGTGTTGAAAGTGGTGGAAAATTAGGAAGAGTGGGAGTAGAAGGTGCATTTGGTTACAGGCGGCTACGGCTATAAAACTATAAATCCAGGTATTAGAATGGTTCGCAGTTCAGAATGTGCTGAGTTTTTCTCGGATTTCCCACTACGCTGAATTATGCTAGATTTTTTTATCACGGTCATGGTCATTATGCCGGTTAGTTGACCTTCACGGTCGTACAGATGTCCCTTCGCAGAGGGTTTTTACGACGGAACAACCCGTACCGTTGACATATATCGAGAATTCACTGTATTCCTAAAAAACAAAATGGCTGGACTTTGTACAGAATTGCATGTCCACTCAGAATACAAAGCTTCGAATTCAAAATTAGATTGTGTCCCGAAAGATTTTTGTGGGGCTTTCAGTGCAATTATTTGCTTCGTGTACAAATAAAAAAAAATTCGAGGAAAGATTGAAACTTTTGCAAAGATTTGATAACATGAGTTTAACAACTGTTGCGGTCCACCGGCCATAAACCATAACAATGTACCGCGTCCGTGGATGAATTATTTTCTAGTATGTACAAAACTGAGTTGAATTATGTTAAATTACAGTATAAACTATGTATTCTCGCAATATTTTTGTGGGGCTTTCTCTGCAATTATTTGCTATACTGATCAGTCAACTCTATTCTCGACTGGTAACGTGCTTTGTGTACAAATAAAAGAAAATTCGAGGAAAGATTGAAACTTTTGCAAAGACTTGATAACACGAGTTCAAAGATTTTTGCGGTCCACCAGCCGTAAACCATAACAATATAGTCGATGAATTATTTTCTGGTTTTTACCGATACGATCTCGAGACTTCCTCCTCGCTATAGATCCCGGATCGTTCGAAGCCCCGAAGATTAGGATAGATAGTTCGCGTGTTAAGTGATGCAGTTCAAATACTTTCGTGAGCAACTGTATATCGTGCGAGCGACGCCGCAAGCTCCCGAGCGTGCTTCTTATAGTCGTCGGGCGACCAGTTTCCGGAGTCGCCTTATCTCCGGTGCACTAACAAGTGCAGCGGCCCGCGTTGCATCGTGGAATTACGTGCTGATTATGCGAGACAATAGCTGTTTTTGCCGGCGAACGATTGCAGCGTGAGTTATCCGCCGGAGCTCGTCTCGTCCGTGCGAAAGTTACAACTGTTCGCAGCGGTGAACACGAAACGTGCAAGAAAAAAAAAACGTTTATCGCTCAAGGAAGCCGTAATTTTGCACACCCACGTGACGCGGTTGCATCGTAACATCGAAATTCGTCTTTTTCCATCCACCCGAACGATTGTTTCGCGAAACTACTGCTCTCTTCGACGGAGAAATTGCTCGGTTCGGAAATTATTCACATTTCTTTGTTCGTTTTAATCAACTGGAGAATATGAAAAATTCATTAAACATTATTTGATATCTCTTTCTCTCTATATAGTACATAAGGCTAGTTTAAGTTACATATAAGTCAGGTCAAGTTAGGTCAAGTTACAAATATAAGGTCTTTTGTATATATACTCTTTATTTCTCTCTATATAGTTCATAAGTCTATTTTAAGTTACGTATAAGTTAGGATAAGTTATGTTAAGTTAGATTAAGGCTAAGGTTAAGTTAGGTGAAAGGAAGACGGAAAGGTGGCGATAGAAAGAGAAGGTGATGTGAAAAGAAATTGCAACCCTTAGGGGAGGCAAAATAAAGTATATATAATAATAGTCATATAGTTATATATGATATATGACTATACTGCGGATTTTATGCATTATGCGTGGAAGAGAACAATGATTAACTCGTTTCCCAACCCCTTTCCTATCGAGTTAGGTTTAGGGTCTAATAAGTATCTGTGTTATTAATTTCCTTTAAACCGAATTAAAATTCTATTTTGTTGTAGTTGATATATATCTTTTGGAGAAAATATAGGCATATAATAAATATAATCTTTTTTTTTTAAAGCTCCAAATATATACAGTGTTGTGTCTACTAACTTCTGAAAATATTCTGTAAATTTTGCTATGCTACTTCATGAAAAAAAGAAGAAATAAAATTAGACGTGTTATTAGCAAAAAGAATTCCTCGATAAAAGTGGTCAAGATACGTACTAAAATTTTACAACAGTTTGAAATTTCCGAACAGCAATGTGGACAGTGTAACAGCTTGGGACTATTAATAACTGGTAATTTCTATTCCGCTGGTATTTCGTAAAAGTGCCTCGGAGAAATTGATATTTGCATAAATATCCACGTCTGGTGATAGGTTTGATAGCTGCGTACATTCAATCCCACCGCTTTTCTAATTTATGGGCATACGGTGTACAATCAAGACGGATCTCATCTAGGCTCGGGAGTAACTAGATCGGCCAGTGCAAGATACGTCAGAGAGTTTCACTATGATACAGGTATCGCCGGAATTTTCTTGCGCTCGAAGAAGATTGATATTGCACGTAGAATCTAGAAAATACATCTATCAAGGCTCCGGCTTTTATACGTAGTTGGCCACGAGTGTACCCGTCCAGCTTGATAAGATTAGCTGTCGATAGATCGTGAATTGCGCGTTCGCAGAGGCTGTGGATAGCACACACACACACATACATACACACGTGAGCTAGCTAAGATTGGAATCTAAAATATCTCCATTGTTTTTAACACCCTACCTCTTAAATCATGTCGTTTTTACATTTTATTTGTACCTTTATTCTGTACACTTCCTTCGAGACTATTCACATTTGATCCGTAGCAGCATTTTCATGAAACTGGTACTTTAGAGTGCGATAAGGAGCATACGGGGTTAATGACGCGAGAACATTTCTAAGGGCTGGAAAAGCTAGTACCACGATAGGAAGAATTTTCGAGGAAAGTTTTCGAAATTTCAAGACTCGCGATATTTTTTCTTTAACGGGACAAATAATTTTTAACGTGTTAACAAACACGGCCTGCCATTCTATACGAAAATGTATTAACCCCCGCATCCTGAAAACCAAGAGCCTTGCGACATCATAATTGAAGTAATGAATAGTTTTAGGTTGTAAATAACTTAACAGGTCAACAGCCACTCGAATTTCGTCAACACTTTAGGTTTCAGTTATTTCGTAGCAGAGGTAAATGCGGCTGAAAGCAGCCATCAATTAATCAATACAACAATTTTCGCTGTGCCAGTTCAGTTAGCTTTCCAGTTGTTGTCGTATAATTTAGCAGCATCGACCATTGTTGACGTTGTTATTAGTATAATACTTTTTTTACGGGAGATATGACAAGTTAAACTCGTTATTGCGTCAAAAATTGTACATATGGATGCAATTACAATTATTAGAAAATATTTTGCACAATCTTCACGAAAAAATGTCTCCCAACGAAATATTTGACCTCCGTGAGTGGCTGTACTTTTGAACCTTGTAAGATTCCATAAATTCAACAATTTTTGTAATATGTAAAATTCTGTTTCTTTAAAAAATTAACATGTACATCTTACTATATTGTATTTGAGCAGTATCTGCTGAGAAATTGAACGAAATATCTTAAACTGGAAGAACGTGGCAGCCATTCTTCCAAATATCTGCAAAACAACGTTTGTAGTACTCAGTTTACACATTCTTAATGTACAAAACGCTCCGGGCTTAAATTTAAAAACGAAGCAATCGAAAAACATTTTAACAATACCAATTTGTGGGCGAGGTGTTCCACCTTTCAGAAGCATGTATTAATTTATCGCAAGAAAAATTAACTTGCTTTACTGCTCAATTTATTTGAAGGTGGATAAATAATAGTAAACATCTGCTTTAACTCGTAATATTTTCAGCTACTCTTTTCATCATGCCTCCGGGCGTCTCGGTGTAGTCTGAATCTGTCGTGAGCGACAGTCTATTGTTACATCTGCGTAAAACAATGGCGGGACGTTTCGTAAACTGGAGCGTAGCACCTAGTTGCACCTTACACCGTTTAAAAAAGAAATCGATATTTCTTACTTTACCGAATGCAACTATTAATCTGTAGCCACTCGAATCAAACGCCTTTTTCTTCGGGATCTCTTGCAGAAAACTGCGGATATTTTTGACTCCGGTCTTAGGCTGCTCACCCGGTATAAGCCTCGGCTGCCGTTCGATTTACTTGGAACCGACGGTCTGGGTTCGTCAAGGACTAGAAACGGACTAGATGGATCGCGCAGGATATCCGGCTACCGTGTACCACCGGGTAACGCCCGGAACAATGTTTTTCCTTCGACGGGCTGCTCTGCATCGGAATGTGCAGGCGGACGCTATTTTGTTTGCGAATCGAACACTCGAGTAACGTTCGTGCATTGAATAGAATAATTTTAGATAGCGAAACGGATTTACGGGTTTCCTACAACGAAAAGCGTTATTCAGGTGTCCAGAATCTATTGAGAACAGCCACCGACAGGATAATTCGTCGTGCGAAACTCAATCGAAACAAGGGAACAAAAACGTTTTTTTTTTACATAACAGCAGTGTACCCCTCAGCCGTATGAAAGAAAAAATATTAAAAATTTATGAGACGACGAAACAGCATGCGTATTGGTCGACGATACAAGTTTCTACTGTTATGGACAAATTCTGTGTTATAAAATTAACCTCTTCTGGTAAAAGAAAAAATTGGGGTTTCTCGGTAAGATACGCGAATGAAACAGTACAGTTTTCTTTCGATATAAGATGATGGCTCGCGCCGGTTTTGGCTTGACACAATTTTTGAGTGGTGCCGAATAACACGCGCATACTTTTAACAGTTTCCTTGAGTCTGTTTAAAAAAACGGATAAGTTCAAAAGCGTTCGACGTTCGGATGGATTTTTCTGCGCGCGTAATATGCTCTGCTCATTAACGGTCGACGACGTGGTCTCCTGGCTCGTACAATGAAACGTCAAGCTATCGATAAGGCTCACTAGTATTAGCGGTTAGGAAGCTTGTCGGGGTCCGCGAAAATTTTAACTCGGCTCAAGTTTCGCTGCTATCACGGGCGGTGGAAGAGTATTAAGAAGTTGGATGAATCATGAATAAATTCGCCCGATAAATGGTCGTCTTTGTACAGGCCAAGTTTCTTTATACCTTTACGACGGGATGATAAAACTTGTCGCCCGAAGGCACTTGAATTATTAGCGCGCGCAAATAGAACGAGCTGTCGTTCATGTTGCTCACAAGTTGCCACGCTGTTAATTTTCACGCGCGCCCTAACCGTCCCGTGTACTTTGTAATCTTTCCATGAATTCTTTAGTATAAATTCTAGTCGCAATTACAGAGATTCACAAATTATTCATATTTTTTTCATACACTCTAGTCACTGTCCCTCGTTCATGTATATAGATATACATACGAACTTTGCTAACCACTGTGCACAAGTATGACCTCTTAATGTGCCAGAAAAATTTTCCCATTTGTGTCGGCGTAAAATAATAATTACTTTCGTATTCGGAAACACCGATTTCTCTATATACGTCGCCAAGGTCTGCACGATAAACGTCGCGCAATTATCCCCACTATCGGTCACAAGTATCCGGACACTCCGCGGTGGATACGTCGATGAATCTTGTACTTAATTTCAGTGTAGTGTTGGTAAGTTCATAGTAAGTAAAATCGATTTTAGTCACTATTTTATAAACTAAAATAACTTTTTCAGCGCTAATGTACAAGGATAACGGATTATGATATTCAAACGACATTCGCAAGGAAATAGTGATATCGAAGCAGAAAGTAACACAGTTAAATAATAAGTCACTGCTTGCACTTTGACATTTCCAGGCGATAAATTATTTTCTTGGCTTTGCAGGACACTAAAATACCAGAGTTGAACAGTTTCTAAGAACAGAATTTTCGTGGAAAAGTAAATCTGCTAATTGCAACCTCGACTACATATGCAGCTCGCATTTTACTTTCAGAGGAAAATGAAACTCCCCTACCAGCGATCCCAATATAAAAAGAAAACAAAATTATGATGATCGTAGTATAAAAAGGAAAAAGAATTGAGGATGGGGAATAAAATTCGGTTGATCATAATGCAAATAGGAAGCGAGCCTCAAGTGATCATAAATTAAAATCTGGAGTAAGCAAAATAAAATGGCCGCGATACTGAATCTAGCGTTTACTTTTACGCGGACCGACAATAGGACAAGTGTACGTGTTAATCGTGTTATCGGGTCATCCGGAGAACGCGATTATATTTACCATCCGTATAAATATAAATATATACGTGCCTAGCCAGCATGCCCGGTTAATCCGAAAAACTTTGCAGGCCGATGCACCGATAAACCGAAATATGGAAATTTTTCGGTCAGTGAATAGAAAATAGCTGGCCGTATCGCGAGCTATTGTCAAATTCAGATCAGTTCTTCGGTTTCTCTATCGGTCTATCGATTACGTGAATGGTCACGATAGTACGGTTGAAAGTATCGTCATATCCGTAGTTTTCTGAATACCTTTAAACGCAAAAGCATCGTGCGAATACAAACTATTACGTTCTTCGTGGCTTTCAAAATGCAAAAACGCAGTGCTTGGAAACATTCGATGATACAGTATTGCATCGTGAAGTCAACGCGCGTGTCGGAGACATGGTAAAAATTGTATGAAAAGTGGAACGCGCCATAAATTAAAGTCTTCAAATTGTTGTGTTACTTTTTTGAAATATATTACTATGCTATACATTTATTTGCAACTGCTGACACGCAAAACACGTATTCACCGCCTGTCATGGAATGTTTTATTAAATGTAACAGTACCTCTTACGTGAAATATTGCAAAAATTTATTAAAGAAACGAACCTCCTAAATTCTACGCTATGTTCTGTGATTTTAAATAACAGTGTGTATAAAATTCAGTTGATTAGTTCCAGGAAAATTATGAAATCTTACGACCCGCAATTAATGTTCACGTAAACGAAAGTTTACGTCAATTGTCACAAGCCGAGAAATTACAGAAGGACAATGAAAATTCAGACATTGCTGTTCGAATATAGCCTGATGTAAATTAAAATGTATGTTTCTCGTTTATTTCACAGTCTCACGGAAAAATAAATTACGTTATGACTTTTCAGACACATTGATTATCGTCTCCAAAACTTGGGCTAGAACTGGAACTGGAACATCGAAGTTAGAATATATCATTGATTCATAAAAGGGATCGTGATAACTTAAATATAGCGCGAGATTCTTGACGAATTGTAATAATTAGAGAAATAGCTGAAGTTCGAATATAAAATTCGCGCGTCATCAGAAGTTAAATATAATCAGTGGACGAAACGATAACAAAAATATACCTTGATGCTAAAATTAATAACGCGGAGTTCAGATAAAGGAGCCTACATTGAGACAGAATTGTTGCTCTTATTACATTTTTGATAAAAGACCTTCTAGACCTAGTTGTGAATAGTAATATCAGAATGGTCAATTATTTAATTACTTTCATACGACGTAGCAATGGCTAATAAAAAATATACGCAATATCTTCTCTAGAATTATGTGTTTTTCGCTTTTTAAAACAATGACATTTAAAACATTTTGTCCTTTCATAAATAATACTTTTTCCTCTTTCATTTTTTTCTAATATTTCCTATTTTCAGGAGAAATGCTGGCTACTGAACACCCTGTATATAAATATAAAAATAAAATGATGTGTAGAAATATAATATTGAAATTATATAAACATTAAGACGGCAACAAAAATTTTACTTCAAAGCACATAAAATCGTCTATCATTGCTGTCATTCTAATGACAGTGGCTTCAGTGATTACACGTATAGTTACCTGTACAGGGACCTTCATTTATTACAAAGGGTGAGCTATAAAATATTGTAGCGACGCGTCCGCTGAAAAGTGCAAAACCACCCTACGACGAACAACCCTGAAGAAGCAGCAGGGGAGCGGGGATATGGAAAAATTGCTGTATCAACGACGAAATGGTGAACAAAGTGTTTTGTGGAAATGACGCGACACACGAAGCGTTGTAGAAATTCGCAACAGTATCAAACAATCAGCCAACGGAATCGCGCGTCAAACAGCGGAAGGAAAAAAGAAACATTACATTAAACATTGCCACGGAGATTGAGGAAAAGCTGTGAAGTTAAATGAAACTCTCATGAAGTCGGCTTCGAAATAAATTCAGACGTCGCGATAAATCCGCGCGCATAACCCACATTTCTTTCCGACACGATCTCCCGAGCACTTTGCATACGCGTGGCACGAGGAACGGGGAGCAAAAGACGTTAAGGGAATGAAAAGTGTGGAACAAGTGAGCAAGATCGATCTCCCTCTTATCTCGGTCTCATTGTCGTCAGAAATAACGACGATTCGCCGGGCATGGGGTAACACTCGAGCGACAAAAGTTGCGACTCGACTCGGCGGCTGGATGCCACGGGGATGAAAAAGGTCGGGAGGGGTCGGGAGAAGAGGAGGGGACGGGGGAGGCAAAGGCGACCGTCGGTAGACTCAATTAGCCCCGCGGAAAACTTTCGTCGTGGGATTACGACGTCAACAACGTCCTCCTTGGCCAACCGACGTTCCGCGCGCGCCTCGTCGAAATTGCAGCTCGTCGAAAAGGCACTCTTCCAGATAGCGGAGCCAGCGTGGCTCGCTGTTGCTGATCCTCCGGATCGTTCGCCGTGTTCTCGGCTACCGTTTCCCTTCGGCCTTCGTCCTCTGCCCTTCGCCCTTCTCATTTTTGAGCCGTTCCGGGGCTACGTTGCACTCGTTTCCTCCGTCGCCGTCAGCTTATCGACGTGTGGCGTCTTTCCCTCCGCTTCGCCTCGCTTCGCCTCGCCTCGCCTCGCCTCGGAGGAAATTCCCGTGGCGCCTAGCCGGCGCGAACAAGCCACGCCGCGCACCAGCTCGCTTCCATTCGAGGAATCGTTGAAGAGGGTGCTCGCGACTCCGGCGAATCGTCTGACCGTTTAACCGTTTCAACACGGTCGACTGGCGGACGGCGAAAGCTGCGCGAAATTGATTTTTGCCCCGCTGTAATTTCGTTCTTTATCGGACCGGTGGCCGATCTCCCGGCTGTGTCTTACCTTCACGGTCAATTTCGGCCGGAATTTTCAGTCGGAAACATTTCTTTCCGATCTCTGTCCGATCGACGGACATTTGTGTTGCACGTCTGTGAGGATACTTGAAGGGTCCGGCTGGCGTTCACATACCGTACAACACAACAGAAAAATGCATACCACCGTGTTTGTACATATCTTTGCTATGTCTGTCCAGAGCCTTTTCTTCGATACGAACACTAAATCTTTCGAAATTAAGAGAATCTCTCTGCAATGTACGTATATGAACTTGCAAGGGTCAAAATCATGACAAATTGACGCTTCAATATTGCAACGAACAGTTTAAAAGTATTCACTTGTGCTTCCTGAAAGTCCAATCTACGTCTGTTCAGAGCCCAAATTGCGAATTTCTATCTGATCGTGGAGTAATTTGTAATATTCGGCGGAAAACTCGCTGTATGAAGCAAGTATGACGTCACAAGATGGCTGCCGCAAAGAGATTCTCTTAATTTCGAGAGATTTAGTGTTCGTATCGAAAAAAAGGCTTTGGACAGACGTAGCAAAGACATGTACAAACATGTAACAAAGTGGTATGCATTTTTAATTGATTACTTACTTATTTAAGACGTAAAATGTCTAGAAAAAAAGGCACAGCGTAGCATAGCGTGACAGTCAAGGCCAAATGCCTGCCGGCCCCCCTAACCAGCACATATTCAGGGATATGCCCGCTACGTCAAATGTAAACATTGGTAGGCGCTTTCGACATCTCTCAGTCTCAGTTTTTTTTTTATTAAGCTATAAAACCCCACATGGCTGTGCATGCTAACATTACACAGGTGGCTTCTAAAGTAGGATTGAGACAATATAATAAACATTTTCGAATACAACACTAACACTACAGGTATAAACAACGAGACTTAAGAAATGTATGTATGAAAAATAGAGGACAAAGAGGAATCTGCTGTATAGTTTGCGAATGAGAGCATCTCTATTATTATCCTAGATCGGACATTGCCATAACACATGATTAGGGTCCTGTACCAGAAAACGACATGGACAACTTGTGTCAGCAGCAAGTTTAATCTGAGAAAGATTAGTTCTCAGTTGAAAGTGTCCAAATCTCTATAGTCTATTAACCCAGCAAATAAATTCTCTAAGGAGCCTGAGGTGAGCAAACCAAGGTTTAGGCCCAGAATGATAAAATGAGCTGAACAATTTTGCGCTCTTGAACCTTGCTTTTGCGAGAATATAACTTTTTGTTAGCTTCCTAGCTTGTTTCCTAAAGCTATGGGAAAAATCAAAGTAGCAGGATATTAGGAGAAATAGCCAACAAAGATGCTTCTTTACTAGTACGTCAACCTTTTCATTATGTGTGATTCCAATATGCGACGGGATCCAAAAAAAGAAGCAGTTTCTTGGATTCCGTGAAGTAGGAGTTTATCAAATTATGGATGTCACGTAGAATAGGATTGGATTTGGTATTGCCCGAGTAGTCAATTAGTGCTATTATCGCAGCGTGTGCTACAATAGCAGCTCCAACAATAAAACGTGTAAGAGACGCAACAGTTGAAAGACTACAACGTTGCATCGCTGCAGATGGCCGACATTTCGAACATTCTTCATGAAAACAGAGGTGAACTATTTGACAGCGAAAATGTACACCTAAATACGGCAAGAAAATCGATTTCTACGTTTACACATTATGAATATTTATGTGTGAAGCGTAAATTTGAGTCGGGAATTTGCAGAAATATTGCAAACGCATTAAAAATGAAGTATGCTTGCGCGTTGGCAAGCGCTGATGAGAGATTGTTCGGACCTTGTGATTTTTGCACTTGATGGTCCGACTATTTACAAAGACTTCGACTGAAGTGGTAGCAAAGGGATTAAAATTTTTATTGGTAGAGATGGAATTTTCCAAAAAGCAATACATTTCCACATAACTGTGCCAAACACGTGTATTTCAATTATTGAGTCACCACTCGAATGTAATTAAAAATGCGACTTCAATAAATTGTAGTGTGTGTAAAAATGAAGTGCGGCTTGAAATTGTTCGATGGGTTAAGACAATGTTGCATGTATAGAATATTTCCTCGAAGTTTCGATGAAGTTGCTGTGCAGTTTCGAAGATTTTGCGGCGGTCACGTGAAAAACCATCATTTCGAGAGAAACGCAGAGAAAGTTCCAGGGTCACATTTTTCCGTGGCAAAGAAAATTTTTGAAACTGTACTTTAATAAGTTTCTGGGACCGTGCAGCAGTGGTTGTTTTTCAGAAAAATTGTTGACAGTCTCCGTTTTGAGTCGTTTCTTGAAATTGTCGAGCTGTTTTCACAGTCTCCTTTTCATCCTCGTCTTGCAGCGTTGCCAAGTCGTTGCTCGTTCGTTACTTTACAGAAGTCGCAAACTTTCTCGGCCAATATCAAGATGCAGCATTTGAATATTTTTAACGAACCGGCAATTACCAAGATACACCGTTCACGAACGTCCGTAGCAAAACATTTTCCAGAATTTTAATAGCTCCTGCAGATTCTTAAATTTGCGTGACAGCAATGTCAATGAAACCGTCCTCGTAAATAAAAACATAATCTACTTGAGATAGTCATATCCGATGTAACGGGAGGACATATTGGTACGTGACACATAGATTTCGATGAAACTGCGAATGACGGGAACGAAAAAAATACGCGTCAAATGTGAAAACTGCATTGTTCCTACGTGTGATAAAAAACGATGATTGGCACTTGGGTATGGTCGTCTAAAAGACTAATTTCTCAAATGTCAACACGTACATTTAAATTTGTTCTTCTGTCGGGCACAGTCGCAATAATATTTCACGAAATTTAAAGAATTAGAAATTGAATATTTAACCTCTATCTATCTATAGTATATCATTTTCATAGCAAAATTTTCTTCAATTAAAAAAAAAAAGTGAGAGAAAATATTAAATAGAATCGTCAAAACATTAAAGAGAAGGAATTTTCCTGGTGAAAAATATTGTTCTTGAAATGTCCAAGTTTCAATGTTTGTTACAACTATAATATTTATTAAATTGTCCTGATTTCTTCATTTCCAAGGTCCATGGACTAAAAGTGACACTTCGCCCAAAAACGGAGTCACATTTAGTCCATCGACCCTGGAAATGAAGAAATCAGTACAATTTAATAAATATTATAGTTGTAACAAACATTGAAACTTGGACATTTCAAGAACAGTAATGTGACTCCGATTCAATTATGTGACTCCGTTTTTGGGATAAGTGTCACTTAATTTTCCGATCCGCAGCACTGTGCATCGCCGGTTGGCTGGAGATCGGTTGCAGTTGAGAACCAGTAAAACTGCGGGACAGATTGGACAACAACGTGATCAAAACTAGGATTAAAAACGGTCGCGCGAGTGACTCGTTTTCGTATATTGTCGCTGCGCTTCAACAAGTCTGAGAGGTCTGAAGACGTAGGAGCTCGCGTTTGTCATCGCACGCGAGGATCCCTCGTGAAGCGGGTCAGCCTGTAATAATTGGCGCCTTGAAGTTGGGGGTAAAAGTCGAGGTTAATTGATATCCGAGGAAAGAGCTTTTCGGTCGATTAACAGTTTCAACTTTCCGGCGGATTAACTAATTCTTATTTGTCCAGAGCCCCAGTCGGATACGATCGCTCGAACGCTCTCGTTCGACCCGGTCGTTCTCGTTTCTTTTATCCATCTGCCGGATCTTCTCGAGCGACGTTGTTCTTTTCCGCTCGCGTCCTCCCCCGTATTCTCAGCTCGGTTAGTTACTTTAAGTTTCTCCGTTCCTGAAGCGCGACAAGCCGGAACGCTACACCGCGCCTCTTCAGGGAGGTCGAGGGAATAACACGTCACGTAGCCGAGAGTTCTCGCAATTCCGGCGGGCCATTCGAACGGACTGGCTTTCGAAATGGGTCCGATCGTTGTTTAAACTTCAGTTATTTACGTTCGCGGCGATGGAGAAGATTCGCCGCTCGTATCCGATTGAAAAATAGCGATTCGTAGTCCGTTTCCTCCCGCCAATTTAATTTTGTTCGGGAAGCTGCGCTTCGAGATTCCGTGGCATTCCTCCCGGCGAACAATACACACAGCTCTTCAGCGTCTCCGTCGTTCACGGTTAATAGAAGTCTTAAGCGGCGTGGAGCAGAAAAATTCTCAGGAGAGGAAATCGTTTAAACAGGACAACGACAAAATTCTTTGGCCTTTTTCTATTGTTCTAGAGCTGGAAAGTCAGCTTTGCGAGGGCGAAAGTACGCTTCTTCGAAGTTCGTTATTCGGTCTTTAGAAAACGATGCTGCGCGACGAGGAACGTGAATAGAAACACGAAGAATGAACGAAACGGAGCGGCCGGCAACAAATGAAATCATTCGTTGTAGCTCCGTTTCATTTCTTCCTGGTATAGGCTTGAACCGTTGACTAACCTCGCCCGTTGACGTTAACTTCGCCTTGTCTTTGTGACAGTACACAAAAATCGATAACGATCGGTCTCGCGTTCTTCGGAGACGTCAAATTTTGCCTCTGGTGAAACTGAATGGTACTGGTGTTTTGTCCAATGTCTTAATGTCTAGAAAGTATTTACTTGTCTAAAAAGCGTAGTACGTAAAATTACCTTAAAAAAGTAAGTCAAAAAGAGAAAATAAAAATCTTTTGTGTGGGGCCACCATCGGAAGAAAATCGAATTTGAAAGTTCACCGAGCACAAGAAGTAGAAACATTCGAGGCTTACGAATTTTCAATCTTGTTTCAACCAAGAAAAATTTTATTCGTTTCTTGAATTGTTTTTCCATGTAGAATCATACCTTGCTTATTTCTTTGCATTGTTACGCCCCGTACATGAAGTAGACTTTTAGGAGGAACTGTACATCAGCTTGAATAAAGTTTCAACTTTCATTTGTCGTTATTCCACTTTTCAGTGGTGAATTTGCATCTCGCCGAATAACTCATCTGAAACTTTTCTTCTCGGTCTTCTTGAATGTCGATCAATAGGATGGTACATAAAACTCGAACTGGAAAAGGATTGACGAAGAAGAATTTATATTCAGATCGGAATAAGGTCCCGAGGTAATTAGTTCATTAAAGAAAGGCCAGCACTTCCATTGCCTAAATTGAAATCTAGTTCTGAGAACACAATACTGTTCGCCGTAATTACAGTAAACCACGAACCACCTTAAAATATGGTAAACTGTTAGAAAACTCTACAATTACAGACTGAACGTGAAAGTGAACTATACAATTTTTTTAAAAAATTGGTAACCTCAAAATATCATATCTTTCACTTCCTTAATCAGTAGATTAAGTATATAAATAGTATTAGGAAACTATACAGTGAATTCTCGATATATGTCAACAAAACAGGTCTTTCCAGCGTCATGTATCGTGCAGGAGATCCCGGGAGAGAGAGATAGTGGGGATAATTCCACGACGCTTATCATCCAGGCCTTGGCGACATATATAGAGGAATCACTGTATTAAACTACGTTTTTTAGTCAAGTAAAGTGATTGAAAATATTTGTAGAATCTCGCCAGTAAGTTCAACAAGACAAACTGTTGAAGAAAGTTGTTAATTACAATGTATAATTCATGATAAATGTACACATTCTAACATCGAGCTCAATGAACGCGTAATGAAATCGCAACGAAAGATTTCCTGCTCCGAAATCTCTCTACACATACATACGCGCATACATAGAAACAGATTATATCAACGCGACCGTTCTCTAAAACGTGGAATCGCATTACACATATCATTTGTAATTGATTGTTTATGCAGACTGTGGGAAACAAGGAAGCATTTGACAATGGAATGATCGAAAGACTTTCACTGCTGTGTATGCTCGCGAAACACTATTCGAGCCATTGCGTTATAGATCATTAATATACGACTTCTATGGGAGCAATGCTGCGTTGATGCAATTAAACTTTCTTCCTTTTGCCGGAACGTAATTTTACGGTTGGCACCGAATGAAAGTGCAAATTATAGAGACGCGAAATCAGGCGAAAACACTTCGTAAAAAAGCTGGAATTCTAACACTATCGTCAACCAACATTTACGGGTACATGTCTCGAACTTAAAGCTATTAAAATTATTTGAATATGAATTTATATTTTTATTATCACGTTGCTACGCGTTGAAGTTTGCACGATTGTTCGACCGATCGGCTTGTTGTCGCAGTAATAGAGTTTATCATAATTGAGACATGCGACGAGAAGCGTCAATTGTTATGCATCATCATTGACCAGTCGCGACAGATATTGATAATAACATCCATCGATGTTCTTTTCACCGGATCGTTACTAATGGATTCGCGTTAACACGAGCAGCCATTAATATCCTTGACTCTATATCCAACTTCATATTGTAAAGTAAACAATTTCCTAGATACTGTTACAAACGCGGCGTCGGTGGCCATAGAACGATTGTGCAATTCTGTAATGGCCGGGAGTCGCGCGACGACCTTCCGCCTCGGACGAGCTGATAATAAATAATCCAATTGACCGGATGGAAATCCATTTCTGGAGGACAAAATGGCTTCTGTAAATATTGAAGCCGATGAGTCCGTTGCAGCGAGAAAACCGCCGCGTCGAATAATGCAAGGATATTTCGCGAGGTGCCATTCTACCGAAGAACGAGTTATCCTTTATTATATTTATTTATTACTTTGCCAGATCACGAAGATTCAATATTAGAATGTAAAACTAGATTTGTACCGTACGAATAAAACAATTAGTAATACGCTTTCTTTTACTATATATATACTTTTTGTTTTACTGTAAAAATATGTAACTTGATAAATTTGCATCCGATTGCTTTCAATCTGTCTTCAAAGGCAAACAAATAGAAGAAACGGAGCTCGTATTAATAAAACCAGACATTCTCGCTTCTCTTAAGACTTTCGTGTGCATTTGGAAGACATTGCGCTTCCGGAACGTCATTATAATTTTTCCTCCGGCCGAACGTTCTCATCTGCGAAAAGCATTGCATTACGCGGTTCCCGGCACCCCGTCACACAGTAGCCCAGAAAGTTTTTCAATCTAGAATCGTTTTCGTCGTCTACTTCAGCCCTACGAAATCCCATTCCCTGATTGTGTAACGCTTCATGACATATCTCCCGCCATTCATCCTTCACGGCCCCCGCAAGAATAATTGCCTCCAATTTATTATAGCGCCTATGACTACTCGGCCTCGCAGATAGAGATGTCGATTAATACGTGTCACCGTCCTATCAAACCGCGAAGACGCATCCGCTTCCAACGAGACAAGGAGTCGATGAAAACCTCTGTCGTGTTCTCCACACCCATTCCGCGTCCTACATCATAGTTTTATCACGATCGAAATTAGCGAGACCATCCGCGAAAGGTATGCAGGCCTGATTGGCCATTAGGCACACAATTTCGCCGTTCAAATTACGAAAAGGCAGAGTCTCATCTTGCTTCCTTTCCAAGTGTTTTACTTGACAGTGTTTTCTCGATATATGTCAACAACACGGGTCTTGCGACATATATCGTCCAGGAAGCATACTCGTGTTATGTTTACATTCCTCAGCGTTCGAGGCCCCTGCCGGGATATACCCCGAGGTAGTTCCGCGACATTTCTCGTCCAGGTCATGGCGACAAATATCGAGAAAAAAACTGTATACAGTAGTGCACAGTTACATTTTCATCAGTTCAGGAGCTGGCAGTTAAATTCTCGCGAAAGACACGAGGAAAATTGGTCCTATTTACGTCATGGTTAGACTCATTTCAATCGAGAGAATCTCAGCCGTCTATTGGCGCTGCAATTAAAATGTTTTTTTTTTTTGGCATTCCATACATTGTATTTATTTTCTACTCTTATCCAGCGAGGTAACCTCGCCGAGCTCCGAGCACCGAGTGGGGCGGATTTTAACCATGCAGTTTTATTTGTGTATTTACTGTATCTTGATCAAGATGGAAATTAGCGCAATTACGTATTTTTATAGAGCTTGAATCCGACACGCAAAGACTGATCGAGTTGCTGCCGCTTCCGCCGCCGCCGGGTCGGAATCAATATACGAAAAGAGTTGGCCGAGGTATCGTCGAGTCGGCGAGGAACCCCCGTGACTTTTACTATTCCATTCTAAGCGGAAGAACGTTAGCATGAGGAGACCTGTCCCCGATCGACCCAATCCCCCCCCCCCCCGATATAACTGCGTTACGTCTTTTCGAAGCCAAGATCTTCGCCCCGCCACACCATCCACCCGTTCCCATCCACCTAACTTCATCTTCCCAAACGCCTTCGCGCGATTTTCACCCTTTCCAGGAAACCCCCTGCGAGACGATCTCGCACAGTTTCGCGCGACTCGCGTTCACACAGGATCAATACGAAGTTTGCGATCCTTGGCTCCAGTCTCCGCGGCTCGATCGCCCCTCGATCGATAGCGCATTCACTTGCCCAAGAGTAATTCTACCTCCGTCGATACACCCATAAAGCGATCTGTCATGGTTTTACTGCTTCAATTTCCACTGCCCAATTTAATTCATTCTGTTACTCGGAGATGTCTTCATATTTGAGAAAAGTAAACAATTCTTCAATCTATAGATTTTCATATTCAGTATCGCCTAATTGTGTCACAGATTTAGAACAGTATTGTTTTGACGTCATCGAGAAATTTACTGATGTATTATAATATACATTGGGCTCGTGCTTATCTAAATATGTGTACGTATGTGGAGAATGCGTACATTCATTTTCTTTTTTCTTTCGGTATTGGTACGTATTTGCATGTATTATACAAATATTTTACATAAATTCGATAAATGAAAATCCTCTAATACTGTCGATCTCTACGAGAACATTGTACAATTTTATTTGTGTTTCTTTAAATGTAGTTTCCAAAGGAACGGTCGATTTGAAATTATTTTTACGACGCAGAAATGTTCAGCTAACTTTTGCTTTTACAATCTGTAATCGAAAACACGGGTCTTCAAAAGAGTTCGAAAAAGTCTAACTAGATTCTTTGAAGTTTTCTCTATAGGATACTTGACCACGAAAGTCGGTCAGCAATTAATAACGGAGTAGTGAACTGTTAATGAGTATCTGGGCTACCCACTCTAGCCGTACCGTTGCAACGTCGGCTGGCTGTAAGGCATAAAGCCAGTGTAGTAGTAGCTTTAATGAAGTCTATAAATTAAATTAGAGAATTTCTCCTCGCTCGGATGATTATTTAAACATTTCCGTGAACTCGGCTCGTGTGCTCACAGGGAAGTTGGAGCCAAGTTCACGCTGAACTGGCTAGCAGTGTTCGGTAAATTGAACATGCATCCCTTTTTGCAAATCATTCAGAGCAATTCCTTTCCTCGCAACGCATTATTATTCAAATTTTCAAAAGAAGCGCCATAGAATGATCGACGGAATTTACTTTTGTAGACAGAATTTGAGTAAAGAGATCAAAGTTACGACTTTTCGCAATGGTTCTTCTTTTTTGCGAAAATCTATCATTTTGTTGTTAATGTTCGAGCGTAACGAAGGAAGTGGTAATAATTATTCTAACACTGTAGCGGAGGATTTGCAATTTGTTTTCTGTAGGAATAAAATGGACGGAAAATATTTTCGTTGTTACGGGGCCCATAAGGTACACTGTTGTGAACTACATACAGTCAGTGCCATAAGTATTCGTACGCTCTTAAAAATCGCATAACTTTGTCAATATTGGACTATACTACTTGAATTTTTTTGAAAAGTTAGAACAATTGGATCACTACATAACGTGAGAAAAATGTTTTATTAAAATTGCAATTGGTCGAAATTACAGAGGAAGTACTAAAAGTTGTATTTTGCAACTTTTTTATGCGGTCTTATATTAAAAATTTAAAAGGTACGTTTTATACATCTGTATCAATGATATATATTCTGAATATTTACAAACATTTAAAGATGAAAACTGAAGGACGAAAGTCGCAGAATTTTGGTCTTCTCTTATCTTATGTGATCATTTTGGAACATCTGCAGCTTATTGCAACGTTCACCGATTTTGATAAAATCTTCAGAACATGTATGATTCATACAGATCTACAAATCGCACTTTCTAAATTTTCAATGTAAGTCCACATAAGAAAGTTGCAAAATACAACTTTTAGTACTTTCTCTGCACTTTCGACCAATTGCAATTTTTGTGAAAAATTTTCTTCACTTTATGTAGTGATCCAATTGTTCTATCTTCTCAAAAAAATTCAAGTAGCATAGTTCAATATTGACAAAGTTATGCGATTTTTAAGAGCGTACGAATACTTATGGGACTGACTGTAAATCTGACTGAATTCTGTGGAATTAAAAAAATACTCTATAAATACTCTATAATACTCTATAATACTCTATACTCTATTAATGTAGAAAATTTCGCAAATTTTTCCTACTATATCCAACATTATTTCTTTAATAGAATACGTGTATGAATTGCTATTAGAAAACAAGACTTTTCATCGCAGAAGTCTGCTCTTCAATTAAAAAAAAAAATCGAGAGAAAATATTAAATAGGAGCGTCAGGATATCTCATTAAAGAGAAACAATTTTTGTCGCTAAAAATGCTGTTCTTAAAACATCCAAGTTTATTACAACCGTAACATTGATTGAAATGTACTAATTTTTTCATTTTCGGGGTCCATGGACATTTAAGAAATAACGTTTGTTGATTAGATATCGATACGAGAAAGTTCGTTTTCGGGCTAAATGTCACTTATTTTTCCGATTTGGACCACTGTGCGCCGGTTGAATTACACCGATACTTCACGCGACCGAATTCAAAGCCTGGCGAAATAGCCGGCCGATAAATAGGCCGATACAAAAGTATCAATTCCGTGTAGAAAGGCATCGATGCTATCAGAAAATGCCTCCGATTCTATCGGCGACTGAGCGAAACGGTACGTGCCCGCGGTAGACGTCACGTGGATTGTCTCTATTCTCTTAGCCCCCCGTTGATTGATCGGATCTAGGGAAAGGGCAAGGAAAACAGTAGACCGGTGAAAAGGGAGATCAAATTTTCGGCTGCCCTTTCGAATAAACCGGCACTTTCTAGCTCAAGAATCGCGGCCGGTCGCAAAGCTCGATCGATAGTTCCTCACTGTTTGCGATGAGATCCAGAAAACGTGGATTACACACGGCGCTCGACAACCATCTATTATCATGCAAATCTATTCACGCTTCCATTTGGCCGGCTTTAGATCTGTCAATAGAAGTTGACATTTCTACTTCGAACATTTTTGACGAACGTCGCGCCATAAATTTCCCGCTGAAACACTTTTTACTTTCTTTCTTATTAGGTCGGTGCAAAAATTATTGTCGTTTTCGGCAGTTCACAGCGATTCATCTAAGGCGACGTTTTATCTCGTTACATTTCTATATGCACAATGTAGTACGTCATTCCGCAATCGATAATGATGGACCAAGGGCCGTTATCGAAGTAGATCCTCGTAAAAGAATTGAAAATTGATTATCACTATCATTCGACGTTTAACACAAATTGGCAAATAAAGCAAAATATACAAGCTGCTTGTATTATTATTCGCAGCGAGAAATGTGAATTTTTGTAGGGTTTACGCGTCAAGAACTTATGAAGGTCAACTTTGTTTTCCTTTTCTTTAAATGGAACCGTACACTTTTTATGCATCGATCGAAGCAGCATTTTATTCTCTACAAAAAGATATTGACCTATGTGACCTATAAAATTACAGTAATGTTAATATCTTTAAATTCTTTTAATGTCTTTTCACCTTCGTATTACACCTATTCAGATTTTATTGTAAAATCCGCACTCCACTTGTTAGCGTACTTGCAGTTTAATAAAATTATGTCTTACGTGCGTTGGCAGTAAATGTTTAAAATTTTTAAAAAACCGGACTGTGGAGATTCGAGAGAAATATGCGGCGCTATCCAATAACAAACTCTAATAACAAAATTGTTAACGTACCCGACAACCTGAAACGTATCGGGGGCATTTATTTTATACATAGAAATCGTGATCTCGTTTCAAAGTAATAGGTTCCAGTCGCAGAAAGATTAACGTTTGTAAATCAGAGGAATACGAATTTGCACGAGTGTCGGCCCTCTGTTCGCTAATTGATTTAATGCATCAAAACCAAAGAGTCGAACCAATATAAATCCCATTAAAATTGGATGTCACAAAGAACGAATTCATTTGCCGCGCGTCCCCGAGGTTCGATTCCGAATTGAATTTATCGCAGCGAGTTGGTTTTATTATTTCGCTCCAAAATGCCGATAATAATATTCAATAAATAAATATTCTCCCCGGGAACGTTTTATTCCCCGTTTTCGTTACAAACCCCGCTCGGCCGTATTTCTTCCCTCAAATTAAAAACACTCTCGCAACATTTCCGAGATAAAATCGGTATAGTCTCGCGGCAGAATTTTCCCGATTCGAGATAGCCGGGCGGCGGTGTTTTTAAAACACCGTCGGCTCTCGCGCAGATTCGAACGGCATAACGTAATCTAGATCGTTCAATCATTCTTTATCGAGCATTCAGATAGCAGGCCCGGCGTGGCGCGGCGCGGCGCGGCTTTTTTAGCGTTGCACTCACCTGGTCGACGATCTCCGTTAGGTCGTGCAGACTTATGTTGTAAATGGCGTTCCTGAAAAACGAAACGAGAACGTTAAGTCTTGCCCCCGTAAATCCTTCCCCGTAATCTATCCGCATCTAGCCTTCTCCGCGAACAATTTGAGCCGCGCAAGCCACGGATAAGCATTAGTAATTACGGCGTGCGCGACAGCTTGACGGAACAATCGAAACCGGATACTCGCGGAAGGAACGTTTCATCCTAAACGAAATGATAATCGGCGTCTTCGCTGCTTTGCAAGAGGAGCTCCCCTAACGCCGGACGCTTCACCCTTTGCAATCGAGTGGCCAATCTGATGTGCCAAATTCTTGTGGCATTGTTTCAAAGAAATGTTAGAAAATATTACAAAATATTTGTTACATTACAAAATTTCTATTCCCTAGATTACTGAACATTTGAGCATTATATGTGGAAATCGGATCAGTTTCGTGTGAAGGAAAATTTGGTATTAGAATTGAAATAACGCCGAGTGCAAAAAGTTGAGGGGGTGTGCAACCCTGTAAAGCTAATAAAATCCAACAATTTTTTTCCCACGTGTCAAAAACGATCTTTTTCAGGGAACATTTTAGCTTTATTTTAATTGTTTTTTTATTACATAAAATTACAAACTGGTGGAGTTGTATAGCATTATCTAACTCCATGTTCGGCAAACGATAAAAATGACTGGAATATAAAATATAAAAAATTGTTGCATTTACTTACACAAAGATTCAGGATTTAAGAAAAAGTTAGAAATGCTTCAATAAATATTCATTGTAATTGGATCTAACATCGAAATCCATACTGGATTTAATACTCTAAAGTCCAATAAATATTTATTGACAAAATTTAATATTCCGAGTCCCATATTCATATATCTAACATTAGCAAGCATCGCTGCGCAAAGTTGATCACTTGTGAGTTTTCTATGAAACTCTGGTAAGTACCTACTGCATATGCGATAATAACTTTCGTACTAAATTAATTAAGTATAGTATTAAGTTAACTTGGATATTAAGCCTCTCCCGACATATCGCTTTTAATACGTCACACGTAGCATAACTCAGAAACTTCGTTTATGCGCACTCCCTGACAATTAATTCGTTTAATCGTGACAAAGCCTTGCGCTACTCTCTCGCGATGTTCTAATTAAGCAATTTCAAATTTTCGCTATAGTTCGCGATACAAAATGCTAAGGGTTACGGTCCCTGGTGAGACGTTATATCTAAAACACTATTCATAATTGTAGAAAAAAGATAAAATTATTTCATACAGTATAAACATAGATCAAGTAAACAATTTATAGATTAAACGTTATATAATGGTACCTGCTTAGCAAAAAAATTATTTATTTAGTTGTATTTAGTCGATGCTCGTTCATATGGTATTACTGTCCTTCGATTTCTACGTAAAAGAATTGTTTAAACACTATAAACGATTGTCAATGGTACATATTGTTAACAATAATTTGTTGCTGTGTTCGCTACTCTTGTAGAAACTATTACTTTTTTAACCCACTATCCCCTGCGGTTTTATTATAAGTAAACGAACAACGTGAAGCACATTGGAGAGGGTATCAATTATCGCAATTAAAAACTCATTTATGCTATTATTAACGCAGCGTATACTCAAGTTTAAAATAAAGATAAAAGTGAGATGTACATAAATCTTTGTCATTAGCGTAATTACGAGTAGCACTACACTGGTAAGCATACCGTCTACGATTTACGCAATCTACACCATTTAAACAATGATTACACAAAAAATTATTTTAAAAAAACTTCTACACAAAAAGCAACTTAAACCGGCAAAACGTGTAATTGTATTTAATTTTTGTTTACGAGCTACGTATTCGTGTTCATTGATTATTTCAAATTCAAACCACTCATTAATTTAAAAAAAAAACAAGGAAAAATGAAATAGATCACATGACCGTTAAATTGCAGTAAACGATATTCTGTTACTAATATTCATATGCATAAAAAAATCCACTGTTTTTGCAACGCACAAAGAGGAGTCATTATCGATCTCCATTATCCTTTGGAAAAATGGGATCTGTTATAAATGAAATGATGCAATAACCGTATGGGTATCGCGCACCGCTAACTAACAATCGATCAGGACGCGTATTATGTAGTTGATGCAAATTTCCCATGTCTTTGTTATTTTAATATTCAACTCGCGACTTTATTTTTCCCACAGCGACGCCATTGCCTGGTTTCGAAAGATAAAATAAATCTTTTGTCGCGGATTCGTTATCCGACGCTGACACTGACGAGAAAAAATTGACCAATATTTCTCTTCCTCTCTATTGGACGGCTTTTTTTCAAATTCTGTATAAGACATTTTCGATGGCCGGGACAATGCAATCGTGTATGTACCGTATACGGTATAGACGCGAAACGAAGTTTCACTTTCCTATCGTGCTCTCTTCCTTTGGCCGGAGAATAATTAGTTTTTCTCCCAGTGATCTTGTGAAAAATGCCACTGTCGAGATAAAGCAACGGCGATAAAGCCGCAGCCTGCGAATCACGCGACAGCCGGGTAATACAAGTTTTCGCGGGAAAGGAAATCCGTTGAATGCAATCGCGATTCTCTCCTCCGCGAACGATGCTTCGATAAACAGAGACACGGTAATCGGACTTCTCATGGAAAATGTATTCAAATGCAATGAAACATTTTTATTCCACTCCGCCCGCTGAGAGATACGCACCGTGCAAACAGGGTGTCGGGAAGGACGACGGTAGAATTTCGAAGGTAATTCTATCGTCTAAAAGCAAGGCGAGGAGGCAGGATAATATTTCCTCGAAGTAGACTTTTCTTTTTCCGAAAAGCCAAATTAAAATTTTTCCGTTTTCCTGAAGTAACAACGCGAAGCATATAGTCAAATCCATACACAAGAGAGTAATAAGCGAATAATAAGATTCAATACTGTTTTGCTTGAAATTTTAATGTTAAAACTAGACGATTCCAACGGGAGATAAAATATTCCTCCGATTCATTTTATACCAAATCAAAGTATTCCTTCAACGAAAATATTTTTATGGGTTGATCAAGTTCGCGAAAATGAAAACGGTATAAATACAGCCGGAAGGAAACTTAAATATTAAATGTACACGATAATTACCACAATTTTCACGAACTGGGAATTCATTTCAAAATAGCCATGAATTTTTGATAAATAACGTTGTAAAGTAATGAAACGAGAAGATTACAAAGAGGAATAGAAAATTAATTATTTAAACCAATAAAATAACCTAAAACCGTTTTAACTTCTATCAAATCGTGCACCCGTCAATTCTTGAAAAACTACGTTTTATTCGTGCATCTATTCATATTTTGACCACAGCGTGAACAGTGAGATGTCATTTCAAAACAGCTATGACATTTTGATAAATAATATTGTAAAGTAACGAAACGAGAAGATTACAAAGAGGAATAGAAAATTAATTATTTAAACCAATAAAATAACCTAAAACCGTTATAACTTTTATAAAATCGTGCACCCGTTAATTCTTGAAAATCTACGATTTACCTATTTGTCCGTCTATTCATATTTTGCCCACAGCGCAGAAAGTGCCTGTTACTGTGTCAAGCACACAGTTTCGTTCATGAAAATAACGTCTTTTCCAACGTTTCTGGTATTTAAGTGGTCAAGGTACAATTTCACTTTGTATTGAAAATTTTCTCGGCGTTGAGTCGCTGAACAGAAAATGAAAACGTGATTTCCATTCGAAATGTCTGAAATTATTTATACCCAGTTCGGAGACTTCGGTTCACGATAATTAACTAGTGAAAGCGTCGAGCTTGCTATTAGGGCAGCATCGGTTAGCCAAGCAACTACAAACAGTAATAACTACTAATCGCGGTTTACTTCGACCACGGGACCGTCCGCGACTGTAAATAGCAATTCTTGAACGGAGCACAATATCAATGCGACAAATAGACTATTATCGTAATGGATCAAATTATCGAACAGAAACCGACCGCCGAGGAATTTCAAATATCCATGACTCCATTATTGGATGCAAGATGTTCTCCCATCTAAAGCGATGGCCGAACATATTCGCGTTTCATGCTGCCTAATAACTTTTATTTTTCGTACGAGCCTTTGAAAAATATAAAAAATGCGAAAAGCTCTTCGTACGACCATCTCCTCATGTTTTTATTTATAAAATTAACACTACTGCATCATAATAAATTCATGCGCGTATCATTCATTCATAAGAAAAGTGACATAAGTCAATAGAAAGGAAATTTTACAGGAAAGCCATTTGAAGATGATCTAAAAGTGCCAATTTTTCTACTGTATACAGTATTTACTCGATAAGTGTCCACAACACGGGTCTAGTTCCGGGGCAATTATAGGCTAGATATTTGGGACATATATCGAGTAAACACTGTACAACCAACTGAGAAATGTAAAATATTTTGTTGCTATTTAGATACTAAGTTAATTGTCATGTACATTAGTCATAAAGTATAGAGTTATGTCGTTTTTCCTGCGAATAATTGTCGAAAGGTTGAATTGGAGTTGTGACGTTTCTACTGCGAGAAGTTACAACGACTTCAAAGCCAGTGAATCAATAAAAATAATTTTAAAAATTTTGAGTTGTACCAGTGTTTTTGTCAAACGAAAAATATACAACAATTTTTTAGATTCTACAAGAGGACGCTGGCATTAGGCGAATGATTCTTGCCGGTGGGACTGTAGGCCAGCCAGGTATTAGCGACGAAACTTATTGAGGTACTATGTTCCCATACTTCGAGTCCCACTTGGTAACGATATTCCTGATAATGAGAGTTTAAGGGCTCTTTCGTAGCAAATTCGGTAAATCGGGAGTTCCGTAAAATTCGCCTGGAACAAATGGAGTAGCAGATACTATAATCTGTTGTCCTCGGCGACCCACATAGCATGAAACCTGTTATGAAGGTAAACAAAGAGCGGAATCATATTTGAACCGTGTTTGGACTTTCGATCGGGTGATCAACGGTTTTAAAAATGGGAATTCTATTAACTTCTCCTCTGAAAATGATCGATCAATCCATCGATTGTTAGAAAATCTTAAAAGCTTTACTTTTCGCAATGATAGTTTCAATAGGGAAAAAACGACGCAAAATGGCAGCGAATTTTGGAGATTTATACACAGTTAAATTCAAATAGCTTAATCTAAAGCGATCCATTTGCAACACTGTTACACATATAATACAAATCAGTAAAGATTGGAGCTAGCAAATTTAATTAAGTTAGCGGTCCACTATACGAACTCTGAAGCGTCCTTGTTTCGCTCGGATAATCGAAGCTTTACTGCAATTTATTGCATTTTCGAAACTTCTATGACTCTACGGTGCTAATGTAAAAATTATGCAATGTAACCAACGCTTGCCGATTAAACTAAAGTAATCGCTACGGCCATCGTGTTAATGGCACTGTTGGATGCAAGAAGAGCTTCTGTGCCAAATGTAAGTTTTAATGTCTCTGAATATTACGAAGTTAAATACTTTTTATACGCGAAGTTGTTTTAAAATTGCCCATAATATTTAGAAGTTAGTATTTCCCTTTAGCGGCTTGGTTACTGTAATAGGAATGATACCGTCAATTATTTAGCAGAGTTAGCTTTAATTATATCTTCTTGCGCAAAACGAAAACCTGCAGCGAACAGTCCTGTTCATTGAATTTATTCCTTATTATTACAAACCTAACTAATTTGTGTTGTGTTGGATCAAACAAATTTTGCTTCGGCCAGTTCTAAATGTAACAATTAATTGTACCCGAAAAGAAATAGAAAGTATACTATTAAATCATAGTTATTTCTAACATAAAACGAACAGAACTTCCACAACAAACTGACGAATCTATAAAACAAAATTTCCAAAATATATATACCAGTGATACAATAAACCCGCAGATTACAATAGCATTTTCTTGATTAAGGAAACATAGGTACGTGCATTTTGAAATCGGACATGTCATGTTCAACGATCTGGTACAGTGAAATCTCGATATTAGTCACTTGCGCGGTTCTGACGAGTGACATTTAGACGAAATCTGTGATTGTCGCCGAACGTTGCATTTGACATACGCAGTGCACGCTGGAAATATAACAGTCACTATCTGTGGTGGTGTTGGTGGTCCCAGTGACCTTTAAACGCGAGGCTCGCAGTGATTTATATCGGGAATTCACTGTATTAACGAAAGTACGTTGAAAATATTTCACGACTGGAAATCAAGCTAGTAATTTTCTTTCCGTGTACAGCTTTTTCTCTTTTTTAATACAAATAAGGGTATAGCGTTCAATCTTCGCAAGGTTAGAACGGCGCAATCCAGCGTCTGAAAATGTAATACCGAAGAATTGGATGCACGCGTCGCGTCGTTTCTTGATTCAGAGCTCCGCTTAAAGAGTTCGCGAGACTTCCGCATATAAAGTGAAACATGTAGTGTGAAAAGCGTCAGGAATGTGTTCAAAGGTGCGAAATACGATCCACTATCACAACGAAACGTGTCACGAGCGGAATTCGAAAACATAAACCACAGTCAACCGGAATCCAGTTCGTGCTCTCTCCTTCTCTGCAACGATTTAGAATTTACGATTTTTTCTCCCAAGGGAGGTTTATGTTTCCCGACGCTTTTCTCCTGGATAAGAGCGCGCGCTTCGGAGACGCGTTAATGTATAATATCTGCATTTATTTCGAATACCTACATTTCCCAGATAGCTATCGGTCAAGTAGATTTCTTCATGTACGCGATACTTAAATCACAGAAAATTTAACGTCGCATTTTCATGCGTTATTGAAATAATACATCTCATCATCAGGCTCACTTTTTGTATTTGCTAGAGACGATTAAAAATACACTCGCAGAGTGTGTAAATATTTTTTTTATTAAAGGCTAACTCAAAACTCTAGACAATATCTCTCTAAACAATATTTTCTAATCTGGCATCCAACAGATAAAGTTTGAACAAATTATTTTTGATATTTCAATTCCTGCAAATATCCGAATATCCAATTCCTGTATTCCGATTTTCTTTAGCAGAACAGAAATTCTTTTTATTTACTAAATCGTCATTTTCGTAGTTTCCAAAATTACTTAACTTATAAACATGCACTGTTTTACAGTACATTTATATACGGGAAAAAATGTTGGACCACTCGATTCTAAGCTTCCAAATGACCATACTCCGTTAGCATACGATCTTACGCGATTGTCCGGTGACTTCAGGACCGCGGTTGAAATCCTTGGACACCGGTCTTACATTCGGATTCCCTTTATACTTCGATACTACCGTGTTATATGTATTCACTACAGAAAATTCAACTCGACAGTCACCTCCAGCGTATTATCCAAACATTTTTCGTTTACTTTGCGTTAGACGTTCCGCGTGGTCCCTTCGGTTTAGAGTCATTCTTTCACCCTCCGCCCTCTCCGCCCTCTTTGCCGCGCGACACATACCGTATGAAATTATATTTGCAGAAGGAACCGAACGGGGAGTCGAAAGAAAAGCACGGCCGCAATAAAACGCTAATTTTACGGGCAACTACGATAATAGGAACGGAGAACGGAGACGTTTTTCCTTTGCCGTTCCTTCGTCTTGGTAATTGAAACCAATTTATTCCATATGAAGTGGGCCCCGGTGGCTGCCGGCGATCGATCCAAGGGGGCCACGGACTCATGTAAAATTAAAGAGGACACGTCATAAGGGGCTGCAGGCAGCCTCATAGCAGCTACGAAAACGCGTCATCGGTCTCGTGCTGCGTAATCGAGGGAGTGACTCGCCGGAAACTTGGTACACCCGCGGATCGAACGACGGCGAATCTAACCGATGACCATCTGGTGACCCTTCCCCTCGCACCCCTCCATTCTCCTTCCCTTTCCACCCCTTCTTCTCTTCAGAAAAGGTTCCCAGCCCTGGCCGAGTCGTTCCCAATCGTCCCCCCAGTCGTTCCCAACAGCCGAGAAAGAATCGAATCACGTAACAATTACCTGGCGCCAATCAGGATGGAAGTGGTCGCGCGCTCCAGGAGCTTGAAGTGCTCCACGTGGCTCTCGTTTCCCAGAAACCGCTGGCCAATCACCTCGCCTGAAACAGAGAAACCGACACGGACATGTTAACCGAGTCAAACAATTCGTTGCGCTCCGTAACGCACATTATCATTTCGGTCGCAACTGTCCTACGCCGAGACCCTAGCCCCCGCTTCTCGTAGACTTTCGATAGTCTTGCAACCAGGGACCATAACTGCTATCACCGAAAAGAACATTTTTTCTCTCCTTGGTAAATGTTGAGAGAAATGTATTTCGATCGCTTGTAGCAGTTATCAACGAGAGAAATTTATTTCGATCGCTCATAACAGTTATCGACGAAGAGAAAAGGTAACAATTATTATTAAATAGTACAACTTTCGACTGGCAGACAATCAATTATTTCATAAATTTTGTACTCATAGAATTAATTGCTGCGATCAACGTTTAATGTGACAAACAAGAGATCTTACAAATTTTCTACTGGCAAATTACACTGCAAACATTACACTGAACTTTATGCATTTGTGGTTGATAAAAGTTTTCGTAAATTCCGAGAATATAAAATTCGATAGAATTTAGTACGATTTTTATGTATTTTGGATTTACGAAGACTATTCTCACTGAAAGTAAAATTTCATGTGATTCCCTGTCCTTGTGAAATGTCTTAGTTATAAATGAAATTCGATCGAACAATACTTATTAGACTCTTATTTATAGTGTCGACTGGATGTAGACGGTATATTTTTATAAGATGGCTATCGCGAGGAAGGTATGAATATTGGTAAACAGGTGCATTATTCCCAGGCTTCGAAGTGCTATAACATTAGAGTAACAGAGGTATAATGTTTTCTTATCATATATCTCTGCAAAAGCTTCGAGTGGGCAAATATTTGAACGTAAAATATTTACCGTCAGTCTTTTTGAGTCTGTCAACTGTCACTGTACATTGTGAGGACATAACCGACAAAGATGGTGGCGGTGACATAATATTTTCTGAAGAATTTTTATTTTGCATAGAACTTCGTAGTATAATTACAACAAAAGTTATTATAATTGAGCTTTGTGTGGTACACTCCTCGGCGACCGAAGTCTCTCGAGCTTCTTGGCCCCTCACGGGGTATACCCCGCGGTAGTGGGGATAATCCCGCGACATTTATCATCCAGGCCTCGGCGACATATATCGCGAATTCGCTGTATTAACCGAACTGTTAAAGATATTCGACTAACAACGAATATGTATTCTAAAAACACAGAAATATCTTTTCTTTCTGCTATAATTACATAAAATTCGATGCCACGATAATTTGATGCGCGAACGTAAACGAAATATTTAGATTACAATGTTCCCGTACCAAAGCTTCGTTTCCGGAGGAAACTGAATTTAATTGTTTACTGTGCGCGTTTCGCGAAAACACCTGTCTATCACTCGTCATGTTTGCTCGTAATGAAGACAGACAGTATTAAAATGTTATCCGCCGTCTATTGATTCCGCTGAATGTAATTATTGTCTGATGATTCAGTGAAAGGAGTAAACAAGCCGAGGAGGAAGCTGGGGGGGGGGGGGCAACAGTTTTGTTCAACATTTCCGATTTCTTTTACACGGAAAATTACGTGTTATCTCGTTGTTATATTAACTGCAGGATATCCTGTACACTGTGCTCGCTGATTTCTTGGTGCGCGTATAAGATAATAATTAATTGCAAAGATTGCTACCTTATACCTGTCTTTGCCTGGTTTTGCTGTCGTAAATGACTCCGCATATAAAATCGGCGTAAACACATATGCTTGGTCTTACGTGATCAAATTTATGAGTCACTGCACGCTAGATACGTTATACCGCGTAACACTGTAATACACACCTGCTATAGAGAATTTATTAGCGCATTAAGCAGGGTGAATTACACAACCCTCTAAAAGTTATTTCTCGCATAAAAATTCAAATGCGAGGAGAGATTGGTTTGTAAGCTTTATTTATTAAAAAATTCGATACCGGCAACGTTCGAAGTCGCGCCATTCGACATATCCTAATTTATGTTTCTGTAAAATAATATTCGCGTATAAAGTATCATACGAACATGTAGTTACATAGATATAAATATACCCTCATCGTTACCTCTTTAAAATTAAAAAAATATACGTATAATATTTAACCAAAAACAATAATAATATTTGCAGTTATATTTCATATAAATTACGACGATAAAGCACAATGTAAAAGATATTAACGGCATGGGAATAGCACGGTTTAATATTGAACGATGATATTTACGTTACCTGTATATTTTGTTCACAAATCGAATTTTCAAAGTAATAAAATAAACAAAGGCAAATATGCTGTATATTGATCGATGAAAATTGCAACGTATCAACAGATTTCAAGCAATTTCTCGAAGTGTAACTATATGTACGAATATAGCATTTAAAATGTGAGTGAAAGACAATTTTTTAACTATAGTCTACAGTTTAATAGGTAGACCAGCGTGCTCTTGCTTATGGTCTGTGTTATGTAAGAGGACTAAAATCGTAATTAATACACCTTAACGTTACAGATTTTTTTATTAAACAAATTGCCCCGAATTTACCCAAATTTTCCGAGCGTTCAATCGACCTTTATCGCGTCGTGTGTTTTCCATTAAGCAGAACGACGCAACTCGTCGACAAGAGGAACGTGGTCGCGATTAGGGACATTTACCGCGAGTACTTGCACAATAAGCGGCCGCACAATAAAATCGATTCAGCCTAACGTTTTCAACGTTTTCAATAATTAATTCAACAATTAATTAATTCAATAATTTGTTCTCGACACGATTTAGAATTTTTCGCCGCTTCCTCGCGCCCCTGGTCGTCGTGTTTGATCGACGCTTCTCGCGCGATAATGCTCTCCCCGATAAGAGCTCGCCGCGCGGATCCCACCCGGGATCTATTCTACCTGTAGAGGTCGCGATTACTTCGAACGACAACGATCTATCGTCGGCGACTAACGTCACGATCAAGAAACGAAGTCTGAACTTCGTTGGCTGGAGCACGACCACGGCGGAATGGCTCGGAACTTTTAACCATGGCCGGCTTTATCCTCGCATCGCGTCGCGTCGCATAGCGTCGCGGCGCAAAAAGGGCCAGCGGGACGCCCACCGGGCTCCAGCTTCGCGAAGAGGGAAGAACGGAACGGAACAGAGTCGGTGTCGGGAAGTCAGAATATCGCGGCGTGTTTTACTGCGTTATAAAACGCCTCATCACTACCTTTCCGCGTACCTGCTCGCGCACGGAGCAACGATCAAGGCAGAAGCGACCCGCGTCCATGAATGGATTTTACCCATATACACAATCATCCGGCACGACGGTACACCCACGCAGTCGGATTTATGTGCCAGATACGGATATGTGGGTGTATCGGCGCGAGCGGGCGCGTCTCAATGGAGGAGGAACTTGTTACGAGCGGACGATAAAGGTGTAGAAGCGAACAACCGGCGGGAGGGGATAAGGTGGAGGCTGACTTAGGCGAGGGTGACGCGGGAAGGAGGTGCGAGACAGCGCGAGAGGGACAGCGACCGAGCAAAAACTCGTAGGTTGCCGAGGGTAGGGGTGGAAGTAAACCGGGGACAATTGTAAGGTGTAGAAAGGAGAGGAAAATGGGTTATAAGAAGGAAGAAAGGCAAGAGGACGACGCCGGGTAGACGGAAATAAAACCAGCACTTCGCGGGAGAGGGGAGAAAACGAAGACGAAGACACGTGGGTGGAGGACGAGCAAGAGGTAGGATGAAGCTACAAACAGTGAAACGGTAGAGTGAGGACGAGGACAGAGTGAAAAAAGAAGTGCCGGGCAAGAAGGGAAGGAAAGGAAAAAAGGCGGGTTAGGTAGGAAGAAGAGGAGCACGCGCAAGAGAGTGTCTCAGCCTTTATATAGTCGACGATAAAGTGCTGCGCCTACTTTGTGGCGGCTCCCTCCTCGATTCTTCCCCTGCGCCCTATCTCCTGTTAAGGGTTTATACGCAGTCAGGAGGCCCAAAAAAGCGATTTTTTAAGAATTCTTCTTGAGAAGACTTTTACATTTATTAATGTAGATATTTGTACAAATATTGTACCTTGCAGTGACCACAATATCTCTGGATCATCTAAAATGAAAATACCAAACGCGCGCGCGGGATTTCGTTAAAGTAATGTATGATCTTGTAATTAATTGTAGGATTTTTCTGACCGATGAATATTTCTTTTTTTATAATCAATTTAAGGCAAAAATTTTTGTGAAAAATCGATTTTTTTTTTTTGAGAAGCCTCCATTTTGTCAAAAATTTTATTTTGCTTGTTAATTCTCGATTAATTGCAAGATTATACATTACATTAACGAAATCCATTTGGTTTTTTTATTTTAGATGATCCAGTCCACAGATATCGTGGTCTCCGCAAGGCGCCCTTTTTGAGAGGAGCTGCTGGAGATCAGCTACAGCAGCTTTCAAAACTATTACTTTTACAAATAAAAAATGTTAAAATGCAGTTAAAAGTTACCATAATATGTGTACAAATTTTTACATTAACAAATGTAAAAGTCTTCTCAGGAAAAATTCTTAAAAAATCGCTTTTTTGGGCCTCCTGACTGTATATAACCCATTAAGTCACACAGCACAGTGGTCTGAAACGCGAACTTTAGTGAGATTTTGCCAAAAAATCTACTGTATCATATTGACTTATGTTGACTGCTTATTGCTTTCTAAATATCCGTCAACCTTGAAAATGAAAAAATGAATACAATTTAATAAATACCATTTCTGTAATAAACGGTCAAATTTGGAAGTTTTGAAGACAGCCTTTCTGATGGAAAAATTGCTTTTCTTCTTTGAGATGCCCTGACGACCCTTTTCAATATTTTCCTTCCAATTTTCTTTTTAATGAAAGGTTTCTCTTTAAACTGTAAATTACCATTTTCCATTAAAAATTACTGTTCATAATGTATTAAACATGCTATGCCAAATGCAATGTACAAACTTCTTAAGACTTCGCAAGGAATATCTTTTGTATCATACGAGATCATAGAATTTTACAAAATGGAGTATTTTCTGCACATTTTCTTCTACACAATCATGTAAGAATTATTTCCCATCTCGTCCAATTTCACGCGTTATTATTGTTTAAAGTTATTATTGTTATGCGCATAGGTCCTCGGATACCTCGGTATACTTTGTCCATTAGTTCAGTATATCTTCTAGGACAGAAGATATCATGGAATTTTACAACATGAAATATGTTCGGCACACTTTCTTCTATATAATCATACAAGAATTATTTCTAATCTCATCCAATATCGTGCGTTATTATTGTTTAAAGTTGCCAGCGTCCGTACGTCTATGCGCATAGGTCCTCAGACACCTCGGTATACTTTGTACAGTATATCTTCTAGGACAGAAGAGATCATGGAATTTTACAAAATGAAATATGTTCGGCACACTTTCTTCTATATAATCGTGCAAGAATTATTTCCCATCTCGTCCAATATCGCGCGTTATTATTGTTTAAAGTCGCCCGTGTCCGCGCAGCAATGCGCATAGGTTCTCGGGTTCTTCGTCGGGACTCTTTGACGACTAAGAAACACTTTGGGCACTAAACCAAATTTGATTTAAAGAGCGATTTTTCAAAAATTTACAGGAATAATATATTTACTAAGCTGAACGTGTTTCTCCTCTCGTTCTCGCTCTCTCCGATCCTTGTCTTCCTCCCTTCGTACCCTACTTTCTCCATGTTCTCTCCCCATGATCTACGGGTCCTTTTCTCAAGGCTGTATCTCTAGCGCCGTTCGTCTTGCTTTGTCGTCTTGCGCTCGCGAACGCGATCGCGTTGCAGCCCCGAGCATCATCGCAGTCGAGGGGAAGAAGGAAAAAAGAAAAAAAAAGAAAATAGCGAAAGAGGAGGCGTCGAGAGCTGAAGAGCATTCATCAGTGCCCATCCGATTGCAGGAGTCATTTTCTGAACCGCGAAGCCGCGCCGGGGTTCGACAGGCGTGCTTTCGACACTTTCGCGGAGGTGTTCGAGTGGGTCTTGAATGAAGATCGGTCTAAGCACCCGCAACGGGAAGAGCCCGCGAGTTTGGGTAATTGGGCGGCGACGAATTTATGAGTCTAAAGAGATCCCTTCTCGACTCGACTCGACTCGACTCGGCTCCGCTCGGCTCGGCTCGTCGAGTGCAGACGCATTTATGCTGTTCAGCCAGCGAGAGGTGAAATTGATGCGCGCAAGATCCAGCCTGTTTCTGCGGCCATGCCGGATCCGCGGACCAAGGGGACGGGATGCTGACGAGTGCGCCGATTATTTGTGATTACGCGCTCACGTATCACTGCCTATTTTTAACTCGGCATCCGGGACACTTGGTTAGCTTTAAAGACGAGGGGCTTCGAACGTTACGGGTAATCCATGTTTCTGGAAATCTATTAACGTCGGATACTCGGCGAGTTCCGGCGAAAAGTCTGTTTTCCCGTGGAAATTGTTTGTTAACGCGCCGGCTGCCGCGTTAAGATCAAGGGGCGGTCCATTCCGCGCCGCATGAGCCACCGATGGCTTGTTACTCACTGTCCGTAGCGAGATTTACGAACACGATCCACTCATTTGCTGATCAACTCCATAAACAAACAGTATAACAAATCATTCACATAACAGTACATATCTGCAATTGTTTTGTTCTCGTTTAGTAAGAGCAATGTTCCTGCAAGGAAAGTCTGTGTCTTCTATTCCAAATTTGAAATTGGCGATCGGATTAAGAACTTGCAACATCGAAATGCTTCCATAAATAATTTAATCGATACTGTGAATGATCAACCTTTTACTTGTTCCTTCTCTTACACTTTAGAACTTATTGCAAAATGACGCAATTCAATTATATTTCCATATATCGATCTGCTAACCTGTTTAGAACAGTTAAGGAATACTAAAATTGTTCTTGTGTACCATATAATTGTGACATTATTGGTGAATATAATGGGAACCGATAAATTAAGGAACTGTTGATGCTGAAATCATTTCTAGGCTCGGTCTAGAAATTTATATTAAAGACGATGCTTTGGTAATGAAATTTTAAAATTTTAATTGCTAATGTAATACATATTATATTGATTGTAATATAACATTAATATAATTAATATTATAAACAATATAATGAATATTATTAATATAATATAATATTAATCGTTCATGTATAATAGTAATTGTCAATGTAATAATTGTCAATGGAACCTACTGTGTCAGGACAAAAAAATTACTATTTCAATCCAGTTTGCTGTAATTTAGCTGGAAAATTTTTATTTTGCATGAAGATCCAGAGCCCAGTGATAAGAGTAAGTGAAAAGTGACCCCGTCTCCCGCGTGACTGTATCGATATCTCGAGGATTAAACCAAACAAAGGCACGGCGTTATTAAGTTTTCACATCTGACATAAATCGGTAGGATACAAAGTAGACGCTAAAACCGATAAAAATCACATGCATATTACCGGTGACAGGGTCCTGCGTGTCCGTCGCAAATAAAAATGGCCGATAGCGTTCAGACACGGGAACCAATCGCATTTCGCAGCGGGCGGGCGGGCGGGCGCGCGCGCGCACGTAATAAATCTCTGAAATTGAATTTTCTCGAAAACGAAGCATCATACGAAAATATTTTATTGTACGTTCTCTATTGGTTATTGCACATAGAATCGGCTCCTTTATGTCGGCGCAACGAGTTGCGGCGCGGCCAGTGTATCGTTGCATTCGAATTTAGTTTGCCATTCCTTTCAGATTCCAACGCCGATTCTATTGATCGAACCGGAGCGGCGCGAACAAACGAAAGCCCAAAGATCGGCCCAGACCGCTCGATCGTCTTTCATCAAATAATTTGTCATCGCGTAAAAAATCGTGCCGATCGGTTAATATTCGGCGCGAGCCCGCAACGTCAAACGGAAAACGCTTCTGCGCCTAATGACACCGGCAAGGTCAGTCAGAAACACCTGGAGATTACGATCTTCTTCGGAAAAAATGTCATTGTGAATTTTACACGGTGGATTTTATGCATTTTTGATCAAATGCAAGACAGCAATAATATTTAGAGGATTTAAAAATATTTTTGCATAAAGATCCGAAGTCTCGCCATTAACATTTATTAGCCTAATCGTTTCCTCATATTTTGCAAATATCATACCCCTTTAATTCTCATTGATCAAATTTTGTGAAATTCTGGATATCGGATTGGCAATCAACGTGCTAAATAGAGTGTTCTTATAATATAGTATTCTTAAAATTATTATTCCATAAATTAATAGTATAAACAAACTGTTAAAACAAATAAGAATGTAAAACCTGATATTTCAAAATTACGATAAACTTTTAGTCTACTTTGAAATTGTCCTCAAAAAGTGCAGTTTCAACGACCGTCGGGAATAACGCGACTGCATCGTTACTCCCCAGTCATTTATTTTTCTTTCCTTGATGCACCAAGGATAGTCGGTGCAGTATCAAAAGAAAACAATAGCGACACGATAATATTTCACGTTTACGGTAAATTACGGAGTTCCAAGTTTGAAATTCGTCGAGGCGGGTTTGTGCGCTATTTTGGTGGATGATTTTGCGTGTTGGTCATAAAAATTGTAAGCGAATGTCCTTCGACGCAGGATTTATAACCCCGGCGAAAGAGTATTGGTCTGTTTTACGAGGATTCGTGACCGAAACAAATTAGACAAGCAAGCACTCGAGCAGATCGTTGTCGAGTATGATTCCCGCGATTGCTGGCGGTCGCAAAACAACGGAAAATGCTGATTACAATGGCCGGGTTAACGTTAGGACAGCTGGGTCTGTAGCAACAACGGATGGAAGCATTGGACAGTCGAGTTTTACCGTAACTAACGGTTCGCTTGCCGCTTTTGCGATATTCTTTCGCCCGCAACTAGCGCAAACGGGTAGAATTTTCCACCGGATATTTTATTCTGTCCTCCTATCCCACGAAGAAGGTTGCAATTATAAATTAAAAGCAGATCGGACAAACAGATATATTCTGGAACATATTCCCACAAAGATTAAGCAATCGCTTTTAAAATCGGACGATGAATGATATGCGCGTACTTAAACTTTCATCGAGGCTTATAATACAACCGTATGATTTTCGTGCTCTCAAGAAAACGCAACTTCAGTCTAATTGGAAGATGAGTATCATTCATCCGGAAGGAAATTAATATTAAACAACTGATGGGAGCCTGAGGTTGGAAACGTATTTCGTTAAAAACTTTCATCAACACATGAATTAGATATAAATCTTGGATTTATCGCTTGTTACTTCGTTGATAAACATATACCCTGATCGCATAAATCAGTGGTTTTGCCATGCGAATGATAAAATCCATGGTGCCGTGCAACATCGAGCCCCGAACCAAAAACTTAATTTATCGGGCACGGTAACACGTATCAGGATTTATGCGAGCATTCATTAAGCGCGATATCTTAAATCGGCCCTAAAACTCGCGGGACGTTAATTAGAGTGTTAATATCAAGTGCAACTCCGCGACAGTGGTGTGTGTGATCAAATTGCTCGAAGGAGCGCGGCGTTTTCTCGGCGTAACCTAAAATTATGGAAACATCAGCGGATAATTACGGGTGACCGTTCATCTTGAAGAGACGTCTGATTAGAATAATTAACAGCTAACGTACGTAGCTCGCTGTAATCACCCATTCAGTAAATTCTATGAAACTCTGTTCTCATTGTAATATATGGAAATCGCTTCGAGCCCGAGACACACACGACTGGGCACCAGCGTGCATGAGATCCATCGACTTCTATTCCGTTTTTAATGGAATCTTTGCAAACATTGCCTCGAAAAGCCGGTCGTTCGATCGATGGATTTCATAATTTTGAAGGTACTGCAATATTTGCTTCCATTTCAACAACCTGTAATCGCGAATTTCGCTATATTAACCCTTCGATGCAGAGCTATTTTTATCGCATAATAATTCTTATTTTATTCGCTCGACCACAAAACGAGAGCAGAGGAATTACAAACGCCTACCGAAGAAGTTGAACAAAAGAAAATATTGCAAAAAGAAATGTTAACGATTTCTTCACTTCTTTGGCTAATGTCAAAAGTTCGAAATTAATGCGCACAATTATTTCGTCAATGTTACAAGAAGCGAAATACAAAAGTACTAAACAATAAAAATGAAATAAAACATATGCTAGCTTCAAATTAATTCTTGGGGTCCATATTTTTCACTCCCTGAACATTTGTATCGATTAATTTCTTAAAAACTTACATCGAGGTGCCAAATCATTTGCAACCGCCTCTATCATTTAACAAGTTTTGATGAAATTTTTGAAACATTTTACTACATCTACTACGTCTAAAATTCATGATCCAATTAAAATGTCAACCTCGGATTTTGGCTTGAAATGACGAAAAATGCGATTTCGAGAGTAGATATAAAATTAATCGCACGAATTGTATTTACACCGAGGCTTGAAGTCTGAAAAATCTAAGCAGATAGAAACCAATAACTTCGGTTCGAATAACGAACAGTTCGGTCAGAGGAAACAATTTCGGGCACAAACGTTTCGTGCGGCCAACGCAGCGGCCGCGCTCGACCTCTCGAAAAATCAAAATTTTCCCCGGGCTTTCGAAAGAAAGGAGAGAAAAAAGCCGCTTCGGGGATCGGTTATTAAAGAGTCGACGGAAAATCATTTCAACGGTCAGCCTCGAACTCCACGCTCGAGCTCGATCCATTTCGGCGAGAGGTTGAATAAGACCTCGCAGCAGGCGCGGCTCGATTCGACTGAATTCGATCCGATACTCAATCCGTGCCTCTGCCCGTGGAACAAAAATTAAATAATCAACTTTCTTGTTGACGTGCTCGTAAACTTTGCGGGTACGTTCGGAAACGCTCGGTATAATTGAAACGAGCGTTAAGAGACAACTGTTAACATCACACCGGTTGTAACACAATAGAAAGATTGAAACGATAACGACTGCTAATCTTGAAATTTTAAACAACATTTTTATATTACCGGCGAGATAATCGTTTACGAGGGTCAGTGCATAAGTTACACACCAGCCTCTGACGTTATCGGAGAGATACAGTGGCTAAAGCATTTGAACGCTTACAAATACTTTATTTGTTATAGTGAGTATATTCTACAATACTTACAGAGATATTATTAACAGTAAACCTACCACCGCCGGTCAAAATGACCGTTCCAGACTTTTTATTTTACAATTACTGAAATTGTAAAAATGGTTTCGTGGGAAATGGTTAAACAGATATATTTACGAGAGCATGTATTATGATACGAACCGCATAAAATCCAAATAAGTTCAATCTCGTAATTTTTATAAGACAACATGTATTAGTTACTTCTAAGGCTCGGTAGATTTAGTGTTAACATTGTAAATAGAGTCTCTAGATTATACAGGTGATGTTTCAAGTGAATCGAAATGTGTATACAATAGTTATGAATTGTTTCTTACAAACATAGCTGATGCCACAAAAGTATCGTTTTAAAAGTTCAACAACTCGATTGCATCAATCCAGCGTGCATTAGGGTAAAACTACACAATACGCCCCACTTTTAAAGAAAAATCAATTAAAAAAACATTTTTCATTAATTTTTTATTTTACCTGTCAATTCACATAAATCGTTCATTTCTCTTCACAACTATTCCTTGATCTTGAACAAAACGTAATAAAAAGTAGCAAAAAATAATTATTTTTGTTAACCTTACGTGGGGCATATTTTAACACAGTGGACGAGTAAAATGCCTCATCCATGTGACAATACGATTCTACATAAATTATTCACTACTGTATGTATATTATGCTTAACAAAGTATTATAAAAGTTTAAACAAAAGCAACAAATACTGTCTGTATTGAAAATACAAAGTCTGTATTAAAAATTTTAAAAATGTGTTTGATTCGCTTGAATAAATTATATCCATTATAAACGATTAAAAGTGCGATTTTAAGTCGAAAATCGTGAAAAATGGCAATTTTTCCACTTTTAAGCGTTTATAACTCGTAAATGAGTTAACCAAGGTCGGTGAAATTTTCAGCATGGATATAATTTATTCGAGCGAATCAAATACATTCTTTAAATTTTCAATACAGGCTCAGATAAAAAAAATTTAAAAAAAACAACTTTTACTATTTCTTTTGCGATTCCGGCCAATTCAAATTTTTTTTTAATTTTTTACACCTCGTCTAATAATCTAATCCTTCCAACTTCCCGATAACATTCAAGTCATTCGATCTAATTTTTATAAAGTTATATGTTGCTTCAAATAGTGTAGACTGTATACTTTTACCCTACGCCATAGTATAACCATAGAGCGTTGCGCAACGGATGCATCCAAGTTCATCCTTCTTCGCAATACCTAAGCGTATGTGCATACTCTCGGTAATATATTCTAAACGGGATAACTTCGAAAACAGGAAGCGGTAATTTTCGGAACTGTTCCGGGTGCATCTAAAAATGGTAAATCATAAAAACGTGAAATACGACGTTGGTCGTGCGTCGACTGAACGCACTAGAGGCCGCGGACTACACGCCGGTGCCTCCGCCCCCGCAATTTCCGTTTCCTCGTCCGTCGATCCGACCAATTCAGCTCGAAATGATAATGTTGCTGAATTTACGCGCGCATATTTACAGGGTATCCGTAGGAACGCAATCGAGTGCGAGGGGATGCGGACGGGACGTGTATTCAGGTGAAAACGGGCAGAAACTTTCTAACCCATTTGCAAGCCACTTGTATCCTCCTCGACACCGACATACCGTGCCTCCGTTAATTTCGCCACTGTTGTTCTTTACGAGCGGCCGATGCATATGGATGCGGTTGCCTAGGTATGAGCGCGCGCTATGAGCGTATTCACGGTACAACGTCGGGCCGGGCCGGGCTCGGCACGCGCCGACCCGGACACGTAATTTCTTATTCCCGGCTCGGTCGCCGCCTCTCGTCGGCACGCGACCGATGCCGATGCCGATGCGGATGCCGATCGATCTCTCCCGCGAGAATACCTAACCGACGATCCTCTGACGAACGCCGACAATTCGTTTCCCGTTAACGGCGGTCTAATTAACCGGTTCATGTCCGTGGAACGAGAGACATTCAGCGAGATGATCCCCAGCGCTGCCCGACCTGTCGAAGCTCGGTGTCGTTCGTTTCACGCTTTCGGCGAGACGCAATTAGTCACGAGAATCGATTCACCTGACATGCTTCGAATATTCCATGCGGAGGTAAGGTTCCAGATGTTTTATGGACGTTAACGGCTTCGGCCACGGTTGTCGTCGATCGTTCGGAATACGCTGGTTTCGTTTAGCCAAGGTTTACGATGCGGACGTGACCTCTTGATATTTTTCGAGAGACAGTTTTTACGATACGCATTTCCGACGGCTCATTAATGCATTCGGTTCTTATGGTACTTTTTCTCGGGACAGGAGGAAAGACTCGGACGTCTTTCTGTGTTACCGAATATTACCAAAAATGTTAGAATCAGCTGGACCAAGGGGCGAACCTTGTGTAAATGCCTGTTTTTCAAGAATTTTTTTGGCAAATGTAATGCGGAGTTTGATCTAAAATTTTAATAACAGTAGGTTTACGGAGCACTACAAGTGGTTACTTTGGATTATTTTATAACAATATATTTAGTCAGGCTCTAGCAGCTTTTAGCATAACACATGTCCCAGGAATAAATGTATTGAATAAACGGATCTTTAGAATCCGAATAATTGTAAATTTAAAAACTTAGAACTGAATTTAGAAAAATTTGGTCCCGTAAATCTACTATTAATCGGCCTGTCTATTAACAATCGTGGCATTGTTGGTGAAATCTAGCAGGACGTCTATAGAAACTTAAAACATTAACAAATTTGTGAATGATACTTTGTGTTCAATATTGTGGTGCATCTCGTTTACATCGAATGACTGCGGCCGTTCTAGTAAGCGATGATCATTCAGCGGTTTCAAATTGTTTGCTGCTCTTGTATACTACCCTGACAAGAGCCCTCCAACAATGTTCGACAACGTTGCAATCGGGAGATCATGTTGGCCAATCTGTGTAGAATCTTCTTGCCCCGGAGTGTACTCGTTGACCATTTCATTAATTGCGTTTACATTGCGTTATTACTTTTGTGTCTGTCAGGGTCTGGCCGGACAGGTGGTACAACTACATAGAAAAGTGACTTGAAAAAAGGGAATAATATTTTCTGTTTGATGCCGCGTTTTTGGGAAAATTGGGTTTGGAAATTCAGCGAGTACGTGTGATATTGAATAGGAATCGGCTGACGCGTCTGTTCATAACACACCGGATCTACTTCTTACAGATGTTAGGCGAGACGCGACCTGGCGGACTTTCAAACTCGATTTTCTCAAAAACGCGATAACAAATCTTTTTCAATTTATTTTTATACGCATACTGATTACACTAGCCATCGGACCACAACCTGTGTGGCAATATTACGTATTTTTCTTACGTGGTGATTTTCCTCTCGGTATTATACCGTAATGTAAACCTTACATATTTAATTGCTTCATTTCGTTCCGAGTGGATGTATGTACATTTCTTTCTCGCGAGAAATGTTATCTTTTACACCATAATTTTCAGCATGTCAGCATCTCGTAGAATTTGCAATTCAAAGCAGCGGAACGAACAATTTAATGACACTGATAGTGAGAGTGATAGAGGACCAGTACCGTAAATACATAGTCGCAGTTAAAGGATTAAGGGTGTGTCCTGGCGAGAATTAGCAAGCGCGAAAAACAGTGATCTTCTTGGGAATTTTTTTTTCCCGTTGATAATAACAATTCCATCAAAATAGTCTTTATTAGGTGTCCAAACGTGTTTAGTACTTTTTTAAAATGTAAAATAAATGCCTTTTGTGAAATACTGTAAAATCAATGCTTCAAAATTTTAACGTTGCTTAAATTTAAATTATATTTAATATTTTACTAAATAGTAATTTTGTTTTAATATCAATTAAAATCTTTCAATTAAGCGATTATTTATGTAAACGAGTTCATTTCATTATCATTTCTGCTGGTACAATATTTATCTCACTATCGAATTGATCCCGTAGCACGAACGGTATAGATTAAAGAATCACTTAGGCCAAGAATAATATAGGACATACCTTTCAAAAATGGGCGAAAACGTAAAATCGATGTCGGTGAAATAATTATGGACAGTACGATGTGCTATGGGTGCACAGATCGGCGAACGTTTAAAGTAGGATTGGCTGTGATTGTGAATCGAACGAGGAATTCCAAGTCGTAACTTGACATGCCTGTCATCGATCGAAAGTGTCTTCGGTGCACGAAGGGTTAAAGAGATCGTAGCATACGGTTTCTCGATCGTCGTCAGCGTTTCACAATGTTCTCGATACGGCAGTATAGGGTCCGTAATGTTGCTGTTTACCGAACACTTATCCATTGAACTTACAATCCTCGCCACTTTCATCTGATCCCCTTAGCTCGATTCCGTTTCGCAACATCGGGCCGCCGCACTTAAACCTGATCGCGGCAGCCGAGACAGTTTAACCGGGCATTCGAGCGGGCACGGGTTAAGGAAATATTAGAGAACTGTTACGAATATTTTGCGCACAGTTGTCGAAGTAATGTTCCCTCATTCCCTACCTCGGCTCCTGACCAGCACGCACTAGATTGAACCTTCCCCTTTCGAACGAGCCCTTCACCAGCGACAAAATATTCTTATACAGGGTAGTTGGTAACTGGTCGTACAAGTAGATCGTTGTCTCGATTGACGTTATGTTGATAAACACTTCCAATGTGATCGAAGTGTTTTCCTACCTATGAACTTACTATCCGCAAGTTGCGAGCAATTGAGAGAAAAGATTATTGTAGCCTGTCATACATTAAAACAATCGAATACGTTAGATAGTGTTCATAGAAATTTAATTAGAAGGGCAGAAGTATGTGTTCGGCAGAATGGGCAACATTTTCAGCAATTTTTGTAACAATAAACTTTATGATTGCTTCATATTATTTCATTATGTATTCCTAATTTTCCGTTACGGCAAATACAAACTTAAACTGCGATAATATCCATCGAAACAACGATCTACAGTGAGATCCGTTATAACGAGACGTGATAAAGTGCTCGCGTACCGAGCGAAAATTCAAAGTCGAATTTCTCGAAAACAAAGCCTCAAACGAACAATTTTTATTATATATTTTCGACTTCTTTTTTCACGTAGAATCACTCCCTTTCCGCTTGTACCACCAGTTTCCAACCACCCTGTATAGGGACGAAAAGTTGAGCCACGTAAAACCATTTTTCGCCTATTTTTGCCGGTAACGTGGTCACTCTACCTTATCGCGAATCTACGAAGTCCGGACCCTTAAGGAAATATTATAGAACTGTTACGAATATTTTGCACACAGTTGTTCCCTACATTCCCTACGTCAGCTCCTGACCAGCACGCACTAGATTGAACCTTCCCCTTTCGAACGAGCCCTTTACCAGTGGCTAAATATTCTTATATAAGGACGCAAACTGGAGGCACGTAAAACCATTTTTTGACGGTAATGTAGTCACTCTACCTTATAGCGAATCTATGAAGACCGGGCCGTTAATGTCGTAGGGCCGCGTGGTTTCAAAACACCGTGATCGAGAGCCCGCGTGCATTTCCATCGCGGTTCTAGTTCTCAAACGGCGGCCATTTTTTCCCCCAACGATTCCGACCTAATAGGATCGCTGTATAATTTCACCGCGTTATTTCACTTAAGCCACTAAATACGAGATATACCCACTTCCTCGCATTTACATTTATATTGGCTTATTATTCGCGCGACCGGCGCGTTACTCACCGCTCCCGCGGTTCCTTCGCCACCATTTTTTTTCCTCCTCTTCTTCCCTCTTCTTTATTCTATCCCCCACCACTTTCTTCATTTCTTTCTCTCTCACTCTCTCTCTTTCTCTCTGCCACTTTCTTCGTCGCGAACTGTTAAATATATGCCGCTCTTAAGAGCTTACCGGCCGGAAGCATAGAAGATGAAATTTACTCAGCACTCTCGATCGTCCCTAATATTCACCGAGCGTCTCGCCTCCGGCAGAATTTGAACCGCTCTGACGGTACTCGAGAGTTGATTCGACTGGCGGACGTGCAGGGCCTATCTACCGATCTGCCGCTGCGGTAATTAAGTCAAACAAAGGCAAGCGTACCGATCGATTCGTCCCGTCTACGACCGACAAAATGTCACGTGGCTGCTCGAACGAACGTCCATCCCTCGGCACTCTTTTCTAGTTGCCATGCACATCCCCCAGGCTACCACATCAATTGCCTCTATCACTTTCCCTCTCCGGAAACTCTATATCCTCTCTGTGTCCATCTTGCTCCCCACCTATCACCTCCCGATAGGTTTGTTTCTTTCACCTTTACAACGGCGTGTACACACCTGCGCCATGTTTTTAACCCCCTTATCTTCCGCTCTTAATCCGCCTATCGCGAGACCTACCTCCGACGTGACCTATCGTTCTTTTCGGCGGGATAAAACGATGTTCCTTGTTCGGTTCGGTCCTGTTAACCCTTTCGCGATCGAACGATTCTGCTCGACGATCCAGATCCGTGGGAAAGCGCGCGATGCGAAATAAGGCACTTGTCCCAATTGCCGTGCCGTTAAGCTAACTTGTTAATCGATCAATGAATTATTTGATTTGAATATCATTTGCTCAAAGTTTATATTGGTTCTGGAACCCCTTGCCTGTGATTAAAATATTTTTTTTTCAAGTTATGAGTGTTAACATTTCACAATAATGTAATTCAAATGAAGACAGGATTTTTGTCCTGCACAGTGTGCCTTTAAAAATGATTTGACCACATTAGTGTGCCCCCAGTTAGTGTGCTCGTCCATATTTGTGCACCTCCAATTAATGTACCTGTCTAAACATTGCTCCCTTAACAATTATTATTAACATAAGTATTTCCGATACAAATAATTATGTTACTGTAATTACGTTATGCAGTAATTAGAAAATAATTTTTAAAAACGAACAAAAAGTATATCGCTAGGATTCTAGCGATTTTTATACGCAGTACCGAGTGACATAATAAAATTATCTCTACCTGTCCGCAGGTACGACATACTTTCGAATACGAAACACTACTTTCCTTTGATACTAACTTCTTTCGCCGGCATTTATTTGCGTATTAAAATACCTTACAGAATCGCGGGACACCAATTTTAAGCAAGCAAAAAACTTCTGTTTCAAGCTTTGAATGAAAATTAAAAGCGAACGAGACACGCAAAATATGGAAAAATATGCGCGGTTCGTTAAAATCGTTTGATCAGCCAATAAGCTAGAAATCATAAAAGTGTAGTTTATTAAAATTATACCTTCCACCACATTTTCTTATGTGAACCTTAATTGGCGTAAATAACTTATCAAACACATTTAATCGCTGGAGTACGTGTACTTCAAACGCCCATGCGAATTAATATACCTGCGCATATAGTTTCAGAGAAATGAGAATTAGAGAGAAATTCGTTCCGCGAGCGGAACATTTTATTCCGCTGAAAGCAAACTAGAAAGATTTGTTAAGGGGTCAGATCTCGTGCAAACGCTGCAAAATTCAACAGTTCTCGTGAATTTTTTATTAAACAGAACGGTTTTTTATACTGTTTTAGTTGCTCGTTCCTTAGTTGAATTTAACTATGATAAATTTGACGTAAAAATATCATTCCAGCGAGAGGTTAGTGGTACAGTGATTTCTCTGTATATGTCGCGAAGGACTGGATGATAAAGGTCGCTACCGCGGGCCATACCTCAACATGTATAACCAAAACACGGCTCGGGCATGTCTCGTGGACGATGCATGACGCTGGCAAGACCCCTGTTGTTGACAAATATCAAGAATCCACTGTATACGGAATAGCACAGCGATCTATCTCTTAATTTCAGCATTGATAAATTAACATTCAGCGGCGTTATTTTTCTAACAATCATTTCTACGCGGCGGTTACCCTTCAGCTCTGATGCAGTTCTCGAATGGACAACGGTCGATGGACAATGTAGGGAAGTCGGACAAAAAGCAGGCTCAGCCGAAGATATATTGATTAAAGAATGATTAAGGAAGTTCGGCCGACCCGAGTCCCCTTGCGGTGAACTGTGAGAGGCTTACCGGTAAATGACCGTAATCCGTGGATGACGGTCGATCGGTTTTCATTAAGTTCGAAGCGGCGCGACGCGGAAGCCGCGAACACGGCAGAACTTCCCGATACGATAAAAATATAAGTATCACGGCGTTTCACGCACCCGGAAATCGCCATTAAACGCGCGATAAAAAGCTCTCCTCTTTACGTAAGCGTGCAAGTATCACTCGCCGCGGCTGTCCCGCGCGAGGCTGCGAATTCGACGCGGCGCGGCGACGGGCATTCCGCAGGCTGATTTTCTTCCGTTCGGGATTGCGCGAACTAGCCGCGGGGAATTCCCATTAGCGAGCAACTAATGGACCAATGAGATACTTAACATTGTTTCGGCGAACGCCGGATTCGTTTGGTCATGTCAGTTCTGACGTCCCGCGACCGCTAATGCGACCTCAAAATTCATCGACCGAACTTCTTGGACAGGCACTGCCAGCGATGGCTATCATTTATAACATTTTCACAGTTGTAAATACAGTGAAACCTGTATTTGTGCGGTAGATAGGGACCGCATAAAAGAAACCGCACAAAACAAATCGCACAAAAAGAAAATCGCATAGAAAAGGACCGCACAAAATATTTAATATTATCTTATATTATACTGCTCAACAGGCAAGAATTTTTCATACATACGATTCAAACTGTTCTAGTGATTCTATCCTACATACCTACTCTAATTCTATAGTTCAAAAATACCCTATTAATAATCGTTACTTACAGATTTAGATTTAAGTGAGACACACTGAGATTTAAATTATGAAAAGCGGCATTCAAGTATTTCGCATGAATTTATTTGAACTGATCTTGGTAAAAATATACTGAACGTTAATTTAACGATTATACACTCTCCAGAAATAATTGTATTGAGTTGTTAGGATTATCTCTAATGTTCCTTTACATTTTAAATTTTATTTGTAATCTTCGTTCAGTTCACAGCGTTCAATAGTTACACAAATCTATAAAACCAGAGTAACTCTGAAGCAACTATTAGGTGTAACAGAATTGTAAAAAGAAAATCGCATGTGTCAGAAAACAATTCAGTTAGTAGGTCAAGTATTATAGATTGTAATTGTAAATTTTTTCAAATTCTATATAATAATTGCGCAATTTCGTTTTAATATTTTGTGTATAAGAAAAGTAACGTCAATAAGTTATTTTGATAGTCTATTGTGTAAGAACGGAAAACAACATAAAATAAGCATGGAGACCTCATTTCTTTCGTAGCTAAAAGTGGTGAAATTATTTTCCGCAACAATGATCTTTTTATTTAACGTTGGTTTTTTTCCAGAGAAAATTAGTCCACAAGTTGATGATGAATAACGTAGTACAGTTATAGCCGCATGTTTAAAATATACTTCGCGAGTGATGCAATGAAAGAATGAATTTTGTTGATTTACGCTCCATGAATATCGCCATTTCTTTTGTCCATTGTGTAGTAATACAATACAAAGAAAAGGACTTTTTCTTTTCTTCGTGACGCGTTCTGAATGGCCTCCCTTAAGCAGTCCAGTGACTAATGGGACACTCTTTATAAGAATAATTTTCAGTCATACCAGGTGGATCAAGATAAAATACGAGTAAATTAGTAATCTCGTAAGTAGCACAAGCGCAATCTAAATCAACGCTATTAATGAAGCCTTCAGCGTTGAAGCAATTTCGTAAGGTGTATATGTGCACACTGTGGTTAACAAAGTCACCGAGTGATTTCAGATTTACAACACTGTACAAACAATGGAAGCCAAAATTTAATAGTTAATTATACAAGCGTTTTTCTTCTTAAATTCATTCGAAATAACACAGTTTGGTAATTCTGTGTATGGGTGCATCTGAGCCTCCTGGAATTTTTATTTTATTAATGATGCACGATTTTCTTTAAGAAAAATACTATTTAATAATAATATTCCATTCAAACGTGTTTTATCCAACGATTTTCATATGTTTCGTTAGAAAATAGTTTATTGTTTGTACCGGATTTTCACACCTGGATCCATTCATCTACTTTATCATAGTGTATCGCTTTTCACACGGATTTTTCCCGAACGAGGTGGCATTAAAACATTTGATGGAAAATGTAAATGGAGGTCGCAATCTATCATGTAAATGAAAAGTTAGATACCATACAGAATAACGTCATACGTTTCAAATGACAGCTCTATTTACAGAAGAATCAGTCGTATTACCACAATCAAGTAATTGAATCATTCAATTACACTCATATTATATGATTTTCTTTGCACAATTTGCAGTAAACATTCCTTTATTCTCGAGAACTGCCACAACGATTAATTTACTATTTATTAAAAGCTTTACGCCTCGATATCTTGGGCAAATAAGAATAACTGGTCCAAAATAACAATTTAAACATTTCTGGTATGTTATATATCTCACTAACAGTTTCATAAAACCGTTCGTTTGGCTTCATTCCGCGTTCATAAAATTGCAAGACGCACTAAATTGCTATGAAAGTTTCATTAAAATGTGAATCAATTTCGCAATAAATGCTTTATAATTAATTGTGTACGGAGTTTCTAGCAGTCTTTGCACAATATAGATATGGATCATTAACAATGAAATGCTATTGACGGCATTTGAATTTGGCCTCAGGGTTCATTTTTAAATACATCAATTTATTGTATATATGAATTTATTGTTTATTTCTGATGATTGGTACTGGACAAGCATGCAAAAATATTTTAGATTACAGTATACCCAAAAATTGGGTGATTACTTGCAATATACTAAATGTAGTATTATAACAATCAAATATTATTTAATTATGAGAGGAATAAAATATCAAAAAATCAATTTCAACACTGGGAATACGACGAGAAAAACTCGTCTAACAGTTCTGATCTTAATAATAGTAAATTGTATCCATGTTGTTTGAATAAACAATTCACGTGCGTTTATCTAGCTTCTTTGCAATAATTATTAATCTGCCAGGAATCTTAAATTGGTTCAGTGTAATAATAGTAATGTGCAGATTGATGAATATTTGGATTATTGAACATTTCAGACGTCCACGGGTTAACAAATTCTGCAACAATGCCGGAATTCGGTGTAATATTTATGTGACCTTTCTTCTGTACAAAAGTAGCTTCGAAGATCTTTCATTCCACCCACGAGAAAAGTATATTAAACAAATGGCTAAACTGGGAGAATTTCATTCATTGAAAATATTATGAAACAGCTAAATAGATCCTACAAATCGATCTACAAGGTACTGCGTTTAAATTAATTTATAACATATAACAATTTCGGATGAGATGACTCGGTCTCGTATACGTTATAAAAAAAAACGTAGGAAACAAATCGCTATAACATTAACATGCGAACCATCACTGTTCAACTTACAATTAAAGAATTCTGTGAATTACATTGTTATGTGTCAATTGAAATTTATATGATTCATATTAACAGCGTGAGCTCCGGTCTCGTGAGTGTTCGCTGAGCGATCGATAATTTTCTAGAAATGCACAGTGTAAACATTGTTACGAACTGGTGTTTTGGATAATTCGTATAAATCAAGCCTATTCCGAAGTAATCCTATTAACTATTGGAGCGCCGTTATTTATTATTACGCCAGCATTGAGGCGCAACAAAGGGAAACAAAATGTTTAGCCCGCTGCCCGTGTAAACAGCCCCGCGATCCATTAAACTATTGTCCGCGTGCACGGCCGTTCTGCTCATTGTCGGTGTTTTCATTGTATCGTTTGGCGAAAATCGACCGCTTATTTTTCATAACTCCGCTCTCCCGGATTTCGAAATTCGAACCATTGGCGCCGGATGATCGTGTACAGGAGATACATGGATTGACTTTTAATCTACTACCACGTTTCCTCATTTGTGCGCTCGTCGAAGCTACTGATACGTTTACAACGTTCGCACGCATTCGAGACAAAAGAATTAAAACGGGAGCACGAGGCTATTCTCGTATTTACGATATCCGCAAATTATACGATCGGATCCTAATGAATTTTTCCTGACGATCCTAAGAATCGCAAACTGACTTTTTAATAAATATTCACACTATTCACACTCCATTCCCATATAGCCAAACTCCCCCGTAAAATTCGTATTAAAAAAATGAGCAGAACTTTTCATTGTTCATATTAAATTGAACAAGAAAGTGAACAAGTTCAAGAACAGCAGCAGTTCAAGTTGAACAAGTTCACTTGTTCAAGTGAATTGAACAAGTTCTGTTTCTTTCTTTTCATTGTTTCATTGTTCTGTTAAATGTGTTTCAGGGAACATTGGGAAAAGTCGATACATTTTAGAAGAGAAAGTATCACGTACACCAGTGACGAGCAAAAGACTGCAGTCGGTCAAAAGTGGAGAGCTAATACAGTGATTTCTCTATATACGTCGCCAACGCCTCGATGATAAATGTCGTGGGCCGCAAGCAGGACGGTACAGAGCGAAGTGCAGCCCGCGGGCACGCTGGTTGCTCATCGCCGATGTGGACGAAACTGAATAATATTTTGCCGATCTCTTTGTACTTGCAGAGTCAATATTATATTTTTAAACGAAAGCAAAGTCAAATATTTTGAACTCGAACGGAGTATATGTGACAGAAAAACGATGTTGTAAAATACGTAAAATGTCTCACGCCATGCAATTTACGAGAGGGTTAACGCATAGCAAAGGAGTAAAAACGAAACAGTTTATTTTATAAAAATGTCACAATTAAACATTTCTGTTCGCTCTTTTGTGCGAGCGCATTCTGTGTGGAGCCATTTACAACACATCTGACACTGAGCTTGGCGTTCGTGAGGTTCACAATGTGAAAATAATGAATTGTAATAGATGCAAACCACATCCTCGACGTCACCTTCATTTTCATTGTCCTTTGTTTCCAAATTTATTGCACCAATTTACATCTTCCTTTTCGTTACAATTCCTTTGAACATACATCTTACAACATTCTCAAATATATTTGAAAATGATAATTCTACTGGCTTGATTTAACGTTAAACTGGAATCGAATATATTATTATGTAAAATAATTGATAAGTTTATAAAAATCATTTCACAGTGACCGAAATTTTACATAACTTTACACGCAAAAGAAAATGCAAAATACACTTAAATTATTTTCTATCTTCCCTAAAATTACTGTCGCGTCCCTAATCCAATCGAATCAAAGGCAATCCTTTTCGGGTGACAAACGTTAAAAAAGTCATAAATAAAAATCGAAAAAGCCAATTTTTCAATCGGGAAAACGTATCGAAATGGGGAAGTTACGGAATGATACATATAACAGAAACTCAAATAAACTGGAATGTTTGGGCAACATGTGTGTTAAACGGGTAACAAAATTAATGTGTTCGGCCGAGTGCGAACGCAAACAGCGTGTTTCGCATTGCGTCAAAGGATTGACTCCGCGATCCTGAACTCGTTAGAACCTTTTGCGCCAACAGAATTATTCCGCGATGCGCATAATATCGTCGTCGCGTGTTTCGCTCGATTGCGCCCTATAGGGAATTTAATCTACCATCTCGAGATGTATCGTACTCTCCGTTCTAAAACACGAGCAGGGACGAGGAAATCGTCGTGCCCGCTGTCGCTTCAATATAAATTCGCGCGGGAAACCTGCAGCCACCGTTAAATATTTGGACGAAGTGCCGCCGGCCGGTATTAATGTTTTCATTCGTAATTTCAGACGGCCAGGAAAAACTGCTCGGACCTTCGTCAGCTCGTGAGGTGCACCGCGAAACTCCAATTCCCAGTGCAACAAAATTTTCCCGAACGAACGGCGTCGCAGAATGATTTTTCTGATAGAATGAACAAATTCTAACGTAATAGGAAAGATCAAATTCAATCTTATTGAACACGAGACAAATTGAATTTATGGAGAACTATTAACTGATAAATAAAGTTTAGTGCTGACAAAAAAATCAAGATGCTCTTGGGAGAGAAATTGTGAAACTCCAAAATAAAATAGACCGCCTATGTAACGACAGTTTATTTTTATGATAAAATCACGTTTAAAACATAATCGGCAGGGCTGATGTACCAATCCAATATGTTGTTATGTGGAATACTGCATAAATGAAATATTCTCAAGTGAAAAATGTTTAATTAAAATCACTTTTCTAATCACCAGGGTATACGGATTCTTATTATTATTAGTATATATCGTTTATTTTAAAGTGGTCGCATTAACAGCCAGGTCATTAGCGACCACATCGATTGTTTTCCTATTTAAGGGAAACAACAGTGCTGTGACGTGAACCTTGATTTCACTATAGCTGCTAAAAGCAACAAGCAGTCGTCCCTTCAACAGGTCCTTGAGAAGCTGTTCGGCTCCTACTTATTGTACAGTAAAATTTGAAATACACAATTTTGTTTAATAATTCATATTGAAAAAGAAGTTAGGTTTCTGAATGTTAATATGTTAGGTGTCATGTACGAAATGGAATTTCACAAAACTTCTGTTTCTTACAATTCACTTGGACAATTGTTATTTCGCATAAAAATTCGCAGTCTAATCGTTAAATTTTGACACAAATTCTAGGCGCATAAAATCTAAGCGACAATGGACAAATGTTCTTCTATATATCCAAGGTATTTTTTTTTAAATCCAGTCGTTAACAGATTTATCTTTAATCTCATCTTTTCACCTTTTAAAAAGTGTTTAACATTCTACAGTAAACATTTATTGAATGCTTCTTTCAGGTTTCGTTATTATCGAATTGTGGATGACCGATTGAAAGGTGAAAAGCCGCCATTGAAAACTCATACCACGTGTGCCATATTTCCATGATTTTTCACTAAGCGATTGCCACTTATTCCGACCGTTAAAATATTTTTATCCAACAATAAATTCTTCAATACCGAATACATGTTGGATATTGGTAGCGAATAAAGCGACGAGTGAACTTTTTAAATAAAAAAATTAAATTCCGAGATAGACCCGATTGATTGCGAAATAGAAAATGTTCATCCAGGAATATTGGTAAATACAATTGTCCTTACAAAATTGATTACGCTATCAGTATCCCGAGCCATCGCCTTATATCAAAAGAAAGCTGTAGTGATTCCCAAGAATATCGTTTAGGTTTTAAACAAATTCTGATTTTCAGCTTTCTGTGGTAACAAATTGGCAGTCAGGTAATTTCTGTTAAACGTAGTTTAGCGAATTAGGAAACGCCTTTTGAGGGCTTTGAAAAGGAGAAACTACCTGTCTCTAGCCGCAGAAATAACAAAAAGTTCTTCTAGTCTCAATTATAACTGGATTGTGACATGTCAATTTCCTATTACAAACACATTTCTATAAATATCGGCTATCTCTCCCTAATGTCTCCTATCTAATAAAAAGAACACCGCGTACGTATAGTAGATTCTGTCCAAATTAGGTTTGTTTACTTCGAACGAGGTGAGTTCACCTGATTTGTATCCAGAAAAGATCTGGGCGAATTGTTAACCATTGCCACGCGAAATTCCATAATAATAATCCGGTTGTCCGACTAATTTCTACAGGGTGGTTCGGCTAAGTGTGCCGCCCAAACTATTTGGTATATGAAAAAATGAAACGAAAGTTGTGCGGTTTCAGGAATAGCGTACAATTCGTTTTCACATGATTTAAAGCAGTAGTAAATAAATAAATACATGATTCGTTTTCTTTTCTGTTTTGCTTTTTTCATCGAGATACGAAGGTCGCCTCGAGTGTCTTCATTTGTAAATTTACAAATATTGTTCGACCCATCCATAAATGTCCAGGTAATTTAGGTGGCACGGTTAGGCTGTGTCAGCCAGTATTATCCGGCGAGACACGGTTTAAAACGGGAAGACACCGACTTGTCTCGCAAACGAACAGTTCGAACAGATCCGATCGGTGTTATTGAAATTTGAGCGTCGCGCGGCGTGTAGCAGACAGGAAAACAATATTTGCAAAAAGCCCAGTCCGGTCGGTTCCTCGTGAAAGCTGTCGCTAAACTTCGCCTGCTCTCCAGTCGCAGCTTGATAGGAAGCTTTGAAGTATCGCGTATAGGTTTCTGCGTTTTTGCAAGTGACGGAGGGAACGCAGAAAGGTTTCGAAAGCAGCGCCACTGGAAACCGGCAAAGGGTTGCCGTGTCCATTTATTGTGCAGCGACGATGTGTGTGTGTGTGTGTGTGTGTGTGTGTGTGTGTGTGTGGTCTCCGGCCCTTTCGTTTCTAGAGGGCCCTGCCGAGGGTACTCCTCTATATATTTTTTTTTTGTACCTTCTACCCATCAAGCGGGTGCACGCGCTCGAACATTTGAAACGGGTTTTTAACCGGTAACCCGTTTCGACTTTTTTCCGTCCTTAGTCCCCGACGAACTAGCATAACTGTACGACGATAAATCGTAACTTGTCACTCGCCGAGGGGACCTTTAATTAATTTGAACATACTTCAAAAGTGTAACAATCGTGGACCAAAATTGTTCGGACACCCTTTGAAATGGAGGGAACTTTGAAAAATAGGTCGAATGACTTACTGAGTTACTTTTTGTTTCGTTGAGATGTTAGAGGAACTAGTTTAAACTAATTTCATAAATTTGTATGAACGTCCCGTTTATTCTCTGAGGAGAGAAAAATTCATTTTCAGCAGTTGTTGTGTGAGTTGTAATATCGGTTCTTCGAATAAAAGATATGGCCACAAAATATCATTTACATCCTTTATGTTACGTCCGCATTGACATTTAAGATCATTAGTGAGACCTTTTCGAGCAAGTGAGAATGAAAGGCCGTAATGTATGAGTGTTGATTATAGTAATTATTTCACGTTAGAGATTCTTGCGACGATATCATTGTTTTTCAATTACGAAAGCATTCAAAGTAATTAACAACTTGAAATAGTCCCTCCTTCTCTTTGAATTCATGATGAAGCAGTAAATCTTGCCGATTCCTTGAGTTTGTTATAATTACGCTGTGGATTTATATGCAAAATAAAATTTGTCTGCATTAATTTTAAGATAAAGGAAGTACATGGACGTCCATTGCTTATCTAAATTGTTTCAGTGAGTTGGAAACAATGCAACAGAATTTTTAAATTCTTTAAATATTCCCACCGTGTCGTATTTGGTTTCCCCATTTTCGTCGTGAATGCATAATAGTTATAATTTTTTAGATGCTTCTTCGGTTAGCTTATCCGCGAATTGGATGCCCAAATTCGAAAACCTTGTTCCTCATTTCTGAAATACATATGGATTGGTTCTTCTACCAAAGTTAATCCGATCAGGAGAAATCGAGAAATTAATAAGCAGTTAATGCGATGTGTCCCGAAAAGGGAAAAATAATGATGTCTTAATAGCGATAGTATTGAATTTTTTGTTTACGTTTTCATATTTAGAGCAGTAGTAAAATATGTGTTGCACGATGATGGTCATGTTGGAACGATCGCAAAGTTCTGATTCCCGGTTTTTATGAGGTGAGAGTGCAGAGGGAATCTTGTGGTTTAAAGAGAATTTTTAGAGTAGTCTACGAAATTTCCTTTTAACTCGTAAAAGTTTTAGAGTTCTACTACTTGAATGTGTACAAAATTTTGTTCATACTCCGTTTTATCGTAATCATAGTTCAGAACAGTTTTCCGCGTCATTAATTGTTTTGAAATTTTGTCACAATAAATGAAATTGGTTTCCATTAAATTATATATGTCCATATATACAGGGTGGTCCAGTACACGTTATCGCTGTTACCGAAAATATGAAACAACTTTATTAACCAAAGTTTTTTCAGTATGAGGACCACGATATAGCAATTATTTAGATTTTAAGGTCACCTTCGTTTTTAAAAAAATGCAAACATATAGTTTTCTTTGTTACAAGAAAGTATTAACCTATGTACACTGAAACAGTTTGATTAATAAAGTATTTTTATACGTTCAAAAATATTGGAGATAAAGATGTGCTAATGTGTACCGGGCCACCCTGTATATTATATGTATATGCATATGTGTATACACCTGAACGTTTTAGATTTTTAAGTAAGATACATAAAATGAACAATAAATTAATCATCAATTTTACCAAACGATTAATATTTAAATTCAACGGTATCATATGCAATTATCAAATTATTTAGTTTCAAAACTGTAGCAACTAAAATGCAAATACATGCATATGATGCTATTATTGGAATCGAGATTTGTAGATGTGTTTGTTCGGAATTCGCAAAAGTTTATGTCACTTAAAATCCGCTATAATATAGGAATCGGAATTCACGGACCAATCGCGATGGAAATTACAGACGCTTGTATTATTTCATTGCAGCCAGAAATATATAAAACCGATATTTTGTTTGGAACACTGAGCGCACCGAAATCCATGTTACCATTATTTGTTTAATTCGTATCGAGGTATTACAACCACTTCGAGAACTCCGTAAATATTGGTTTTAGCAAAAATGAGCTCGAACGCAAACAGTGTGCAAATCCGAAGGGATTTAACACTTCATTAAAATGTTATTCGACGTTTGAAATGTTCAAAAGACTTTAATCACTCGGTGGACGCAGAATTTCAATAAAATACCAACCCAATAAACACTGCAACAACAACAAAATAATGGAACAATACAAATCCACTGTTTTTACAGTTCTACCTCAAAATTATATTGCGGGCGTAGGTTTTTGTGAACGACTGTACAGTTGACATGCTGTACTTTCCGGTATCAAGACCGAAGTGGTCACCTTCACTCAGGTCATAACATCGTGCTATCATAATGATCGATATTCGATATCTGACCAATGTTTGCATTGTAGTATCACACCTACCTCGAATAATATTTACACGTATGAATCTTTATGTCGGTACATAGTACCTACAATATCTGAAATTTATATTGCACTTCCAACCTGCGTAGGTTGGAGCTCAAAATTCACGTTTCGTATTTTTTTCGCGGGAATTGTGCTTTCCTTCCTACATTATGCTTTCTAAGTAAATATAATTCATATATGCACAATAATTGATACCTCCACAGTTACATGTCGATACATCATTCCGAAAACTACTTATTTTTCGATGCTCCATGCGAATTATGTAATCACGGACGTAGAAATAATTTTATCTTCGATCTGTTTAGTTTCAAAACTTGGTTGCTTTCCGAGGGGTTGTAAACCGGGATTTTACAACGAGCAGTTGCAAGATGTCAGCAAAATTTGGCGTCTAAGGGGACATTTTTACGGTCGTAAGAGGAAAGTTCGTGAATTCTGGGTTGAAAATTTATAATAGTCCGATCCAGCTATAGCTATCTTTATCGGGGAAACTCTATAACTCGTATCTTCAAGAAACTACTCCCACGCGTCGTACCCTCAAGAAAGTACCCCCACGCGACGTATCCTTGAAACTGTACCCATGACATACGTTATAAGGTGACTCACTCTACCTTTCTGGGAGCAACAGCCACCTCTACCACAAATTCAAATTATCGGAACTTCACAATCACATTTGCGAAAGCTCAACTGTTCTTCCAGTTAAAGGTTATCCACTGAAACAGCCATTTTCTACTAAAAACGTGTCATCTGTTTAATACATCAATTGCAAAATAGAACAGCCATTACAATTCTACAAATTGAGGTTAGTATATAACACGTCACTCAATAAGTCCCCGATCTGACACATATATCGTAACATTTTTGACAGACCCACGTGATTTCCGGGTAATACTAACCTTCAAACAGTACGTGTCAAAATTTCACGGCATTCTGACCGTTAGTTTAGAGGTTACAGTCGTTTTAGTGACCCCAGTTTTGTAATTTTCAAGACAATGGATAGAAAAGAATTTCGTGTGTTGATTAAACACTGTGTTTCGATGGGGAAAAATACTGTTGTAGCCAAACAGTGGCTTGATAAGCATTATGGGGACTCTGCACCAGGGAAATCAACTATTATTGACTGGTATACTGAATTTAAACGCGGTCGTACAAGCACCGATGATGCAGAACGCTCTGGTCGCCCAAAATCAGCAGTTGTTCCGGAAAACATCAAAAATATCCACAAAATAGTTTTAAAAGACCGTAAAATGAAGTTGCGTGAGGTAGCTGACACCTTGAAGATATCAGAAGGTGGTGTCTTTACAATTTTACATGAAAATTTGAAACAACAACAATTTCTTGCGTCGGTATGTGACAATGGCTATTTGCAAACATGAAAAAGATGCTCCAGGGAAAGAAATTTGGCTTAAATGAAGAAATGATTGCCGAAACTGAGGCTTATTTTGAGAGCAAAGACAAATCGGTTTACATAAAGGGCATTGAAAAGTCAGAGGAACGAATGTATGTATCACTCTTGAAGGAGAGTATGTTGATGAATAAAGAGGAATTTCTAAAACAAAATTTGTTTTTCTTAGTTATACCGGAGACTTATTGCGTGATAATTAAATTTAGAGCATTCGAGATCATTAAATGCTGCCCGTGGACCTCCAAGGACCTTAATGTTGCACCTCATTGGATTCGTCCCAATGATCTCTATCAGAAAACAGGTACCAAAACATAGCATTCTATTTAAATAAAAAAAACAAAGGTGGCCTTCAGATCTCCGAAGCGACCCCACCTAGGAAAAAAGGATTAATGTCCTGTTGTCCCATGCACCTTCCGCCTCGAAAACTTTTCTGCTACTATCATAATTTCGGAGTTTTTCTAAGTACCCTGTATAATGGCAATACTGCTTAACACTATAACTACCGGTCAAAATGACTGGTTCCTAATTTTTTCTTTTACAATTACTGAAATTGTAAAAATGTTTTTATCGGAAATTTTTGAATGCACCTCTTCATAGAAGCACTCGTTACAATTAAAGTTGTGTAAAGTCTAAATGGACACAATATTGTCACAGTTACAAACCAATATATGCCAGTCGCATTTGTGGCTCGGTAGTTCTAGTGTTAACACTTTAACGACCCCACGTCTACGCAATCAAACGTCGCCAGGGGCCGGCAGTATTTTTGAAGAATTAATTTTAAATAACTTTATTAAATTCACGAAAAAGTTAACATAAAACAAAAAAACAACAAAAATTTAATATTTTTCAATATAAATTATAAACAAATTTAATATTTTTCCTTTGTATGATAATTATTAAAGCAATCATCTACATGTAATGGTATTTTACATGTCTTACACATAAAATAAGTAGGTTCTCTAATTTTCTTTGCATAGCAAACATGGCACGGTTGTTCCGGCTATCACACACGTGTTGTGTGAGCGATCGTTAAACTTTGAAGCGTGAGGTTGGCTGTGAAAAGCACAATTTCGTCCTCGGCCGCGAAAAAACGGAACTTCCGAACAGCCGAATAGGAAGACGCTGTACGGAAAGTTCCTAAATTACCGATAAAAACCGGGGTATCCAGAGCGATCGAGGCGATCGGAAACACAACATTCCATGATAAACGCGCGATTCCCATTCCGGTCACGAAAGTAAGAGAAAAATAGCGGCGCCGGGTCGTCGAAAAAACGAGCTTTCGCAAAGGACGTCAATCTAAGATCCAAACTTTCTAAAAACCGCAAGTTTTCGCTGACGTGACTTCCCCTGATCTCGAAACCTATCTATCTATCCCCATCGTGGTCTCGCAACGGAAGATCTCCCGAGCTCGTTTCTTCGAGCGACAACGCAGAGGGATACGACCACGACGAAGAAGAAGAAGAAGAAGAAGAAGAAGTAGAAGAAGAAGGAAGGAAGAAGAGGAAGATACGATTGGGGGGTTGGGTTTCGTTATCGGCGGTTAAATGGGTTACGCTCGATGCAAGCCGAAATCACGGGTGGCTCGGCCCGTTACCGAGTTCCGCTCCTTTCGCATCTTCCTCCTCTTATCGGGGCTGGCTTCTTTTGTCGTCCGGCTTTGTCCGTACAAGGCCATTGTGCCGCAGGTTCGGTGCCGGCTGTGTTCGGCCGCCTGCGAGACGACTGCATACATTCGTCCGACGCGATACAGGCCGATCCGTTTGCTCGGCGGGTCACTCGGCGCCATTCTACGTGCCCTCTTATTTCTCATTCGGCTGCGCTGACCGTAAAGCGAACGTTTCTGCGCGACGGGGCTTGCGTGCTCGTGCCCGTGCTCGTGCTCTCGTGCCCGTGCTCTCGTGCACATGCCCCGAGCTCGCCTTTCCTTCGGCTAATCGTATCGGCAATTGAAATCGGACACTGACGAGCGTTCGCGCACGATCGAGACTCCTCTCGACGGAGAATCCCGTCCGTGATGAACGTGTTCCGGATGGATCGGATGGAATGACAAGGGCCAGCGGACCTTTATGCGAATATACACCGTCCCGCCGCTGATCCATTATGCAACAACGCTCGCAGCTTTCTCAACCTTTCAGAAATACCGAATGCACCCTTCGCCAAGATCATGCGCCGTCCCGCAAAGAGCAATTTGTCTCCAACCTCTTCCGAATCGAAAATGTCTCCGTTTTATCGTCCATGCCTAATTCTGTTTCCACGCGCTTTATTCTACTCGGATTAGGCTGGGCACTGTGCTTAATCAGACTACAAAGTATCGCATCGGGGCCTTTCGAAAATTCTGCGAAAATTTACTTTTAGGTAAAGGAATAATACGTCCTTATCACGTGCCTAATCTTTACGAAATACAACGTGCTGACACGTAAAAATCATAAGACATTAACACGAATCATTATCAGTTTTATATGGTTTATTTTATTATCGCTGATTTTTGGGACTCGAAACCAATCTTCTATTTTTCTTTAGATGCAATCAATTTTTGCACGATTTCCTTTGCTCTATGAAAAATGGCCATTTCTCGTTTCTTCCCCCTTCCCTCCACGTATTCTTCCGTTTAATGAAGCCATAAAGTATAAATAAGTTTTTAAAATCAATACTTATATAAAATATTCGGTTGACAATTTAAAACGGTTCTATGAAATGATAGAAATAAACTACAAATGATTAATTCTATTGAAAGAAACTTTTACTGTTACATCAGATCCTAATTAATGTCATTGATGCATGCAACTGCATATCAGAAATTAGAAATGTCTTGTAAATATTTCCCTAGTTGTCCAACAAAATCGTGCAAAGTTAAAAAAGATAGGAGTACAAAAAATAACCTGCTTTTCCATGATTGTACAGCCCGGTGCAATTGTTCTCTCGAAAAAAGTTTGTAGAAATTTGGAGCGCAAAAACTGTAAAACTTTCATTCTAGAAACAATCGCGATATTTTCCGAGTCTATCTTCTTCGAAGCATCAATAGTATGCAAAATCTATGGAATTGGTAGCACAGCGCAAAGTCGGTCGCAGTGTGCAATTTTAATAACAGCGGTCCGGACAACCGATTGGAATATTCTTTATTCACTGCGTCGAAACGAATATTCAATAAAAACGACAGTGTTATATTCCAAGTGGTTGCGGCCGCTCGTTCGTGAGGTATTTGCGTCTGGAAATCGGATCGGCCGATGAAAGCACACGTTTTTAGTAATTTTTGACGTTCCAGGATTTGTCTGATAAAACAGAACCGAAAAAAATATCTGTTTCGAATCGAGAACTGAACAGAAAAAGAGTCGATATTCCGACCATGCATCGACCATGGTGATTTACACAAACATTGAATTACTTTCATATGTGATAAACGCGATAAAGGAATGTACAATCCAGTTATTAACGCGATGTCCCGTAATTTTCTATTGCTCCATAAGTTTCTAATAAAAACAAAGTTAAACATACTGACAACGACCATAAATGTCTAATAAAAACAAAGTTAAACATATTGATAACGATACAGCATTCATACCGTGCGCGGCAGATTTTTCACCAAAACAATATGTGCGATGTCGTATTTGCAACTGTTCTAAACAATCGTGCCGAGTATTTACCGTTTGGATTTCAGTGCGCCAAAACCGGCGAAACGAAAACTGGTCTATTATAAAGCGCTGCGCCAGTGGCGTAAATATTTTCGTTTCAATTACCGCAGAAATATTCGAATGAGAGCAAAGTAAAAGCAACGCGCGTCAACAATCTTCACTCCGTTGACCTCTCATGACCGACTGAGAAATTGATAAACAAGATCCATATTTATGGCAATCTGAAAAACGAGGAAGGCGAACAACCAAGAAATTCTATTTTTGCCGTAGTGGAATCGAAAAATTCGTGATTTAATAACGATTACCACGATGCACACTTTAGTCGATAAGTTTTCTGTAGAGAAAATTGTGAATCTGTTACGAATAGGAAATTTCATATGCGAGGAGTTAACAAAACGGAAGCACAAGAGCATACATCTTTAATTCTACCGGTAGAAGGTTCGATGATAGACAGAAGTTTTGTTTATAGGAAGCGTTCGAAGCGATGACAACACTAGTCTTCCAAATACCGATTTAGTGGTCTGATAAATCTTACTGGTTGAAGCGTGTTCAACAACCTCAGGCGATAAGGAAACCTTATTAGAAGATTCACCTCTAAATGTACAAAGGATGACCAGCATAGTGCGCAACAAGAAGTGAGTTGCATAATCTCGGTAGTCGAGGCGCGAAGGATCAGCCGGCTAAGTAGATTTAACATTTTCTAATTACTTGATTTTGTCCAGCTATGTGTCTATAAGCCAAAACCATTCCCTTTTACATCTTCAAGACATTGCAAATAAATTATCTCCTAGGAGTATTAGAACAACACATAACTGACCTATATACTTTTTTTTAGAAAAGGCACACTTTCCTCCTAGGCCTAAAATTTCTCAAGTGGAACGATGTTGGAAATTTTCTCATGTAAAAGAAATGTTTCCATTGACAGTTGACGTTCCCGAACAGCTGATTCTGATTTGAGAACATACAAAGCGTTCACAGAGCGAAAACTAGTCCAAGGTTTTAATAATTATCGATCCACCCTGTATATCAACGTGTGTGTGTGTGTGTGTGTATGCGTGTGGAGCGTATCGGAAGCTGTTCTGATCTCGCAGAGCGAACACCTTTCCTTCTTACATCATTCGTTCCCTGGTTCTTGCCGGCACTTCCCCGTCGATCTCGTTCAAGCGCGACTTAATCAAGGAAGTTATAAGTGTTATAACGTTCCTCGGCTCTTGGCTTGTCGGCGAGATCGCCTATCTCTCGCGGAACACCGGCGAAAAGGTTTTACTTGAACCGTGAAGCCTGTATAATCGGTGAGCATCAAAGGTGTTTGAAGAATTCGAATCGCTTCCTTTTTATCGACTGCCTCTCTAGCCAACTGCTTATCGGAAAAGGAAAAAGAAGCCACAATGCTTTTGCCCGAGGTATCCCGTATTATCGATACCTCGACTGCATCGTATTTTATAACGCTGAACCGTGTACGGAGCAAAGGGGTCCGCTTCAAACACGCACTTGCTCGAAAGCCGAGCGCATCGTCGTGCTTCAAATTCATTTTCATCCATGAACGCGCATGATGCATTTTTCTTCGCTACGCCTTGCACGTCTTTTCCTGTGTCCTTTATTCTTTAATAACTTCAAAGCATGCCTCCGTTTGGACTGTTCGAGAAAAAATATGCCAAAAGTGGTACATCAAGCGACGTCGCAAGTAAAACGATTTAAGACAGTGTTAGAACCGGTCGATAGTACCCTAGAACAGGTCAATAGAACTACCGAACCGGTCGAAATTATGAAAACGCTTTTCACGAGAAATTTTTTAATACATCTCTTCTTTGGAGTACATGTTACCATAAAAATCGTACAAAACCTGACCAAATTCAATCTTGCTGTTATTGTAAAGGGGTAAGTCTAAGTCACGTTTAGGGTAGTTCTCGGTAGTTCTAGTGTTAATAATAATAGAGACGTACTGGGTGGTCGCCGTATTGCCAGCCAACGCTTTAATAAATAATAAATAGTAATGGCAAATAAATACTAGAGTAAAATGATTTAACACGTTAACTGCCACGTCAGTCACATGTGATTGACAGTGATTTTTTGACTGGGTTTAGAAATTAATTTTTACTATAAGATATCCAAATAAACTGAATTTTATTGGAGTCTTTCGAATTCAAAAGGGTTAAGACAGCATCCCCTATAATTAGTTGTGGTTTCATTAATTAGATTACTCTGAGTTTGTAAGAATCTCTGGGGTTGACATTTGGCACTTACCGTGTCAACACTTTGATCGCCAAACTAGAAACCCCGAAAATTCCATAAAATCAAAGTAAGTTATTTAATGAAATAAAAATTGAACAAAATTAAATGTATGATGCTGAGTAGTCCTCCAACTTTCTTGCATATTACAGATCCTAATCAAGTTTGGTACAATGATTATATCAATGTAAAAATTCATTTTAAAACCTGCACAAATAATTCCGTCACCCACATATGGGTGACGTGGCATTCAACGTGTTAAGGGGTAAAAGTAATACAGCGATTTCTCTATATATGTCGCCACGACTTGGATGATAAATGTCGCAGAATTAATGTAAAGCTATTCCCGTGTTGAATGGGCGAAGGAGCGTATAATAACTCAAATTTCCTGGGTACAAGCGTCCCAAAAGGCTCCGTAGTCGATTCTTGCTTGACAAGGCCGTCGAAGATTAACAACGTTGTTTTATGCACGGCGCCAAAGGAAGAATCGTGTTCATTGTCGAATCTGAATTGCTGAATCGTTTGAAGTGTCGCAAGCGACCGTTTCGGAACAAGGCTCGCCGGCTCGAATTCACTTTAAACACCGCGTTCGCTGTGTTTAGAATACGCCGTGAATTGAATAGATCGTGAGGTAGACGCCGCGCGACGCGACGCGACGCTTCGAAAAAGCCGACGGAACTTTTCAACAGATGTAATACCTGTCGCGTCTCTGCTCAGGCCGCAGTGGAATCGGTTGTCTAATGTCAGACGTAGAAAGCGGCGTGTACGCGCGCAGGTGCATTAACTCGTCGACTGTTGCGAGGTCAACGGTGACCGTCCAATGACTTTGGACTTTCCAATGACCGGTCCTGCAGACTGACAACACTTTGACAAGCACCGATTGCATTTAAAGTAATATTAAAGTTGTTAAATTAAGTTAAAGTAATGTCAAAGTAATGCCAGACTACACAAAATTCTAAGTATGAACTCTAATTTTGTTCATACTTATGTCCGTTAGAATGACTTTATCATTAGTAATTTTCAAAAGAAGCAGAAATTCTCCTCTGAATAGGAGTTTTAAAAATTAATAGAGATCTTTCAACAGCTAGTATTCCAACTAAAAACAACCATGGAAAAATCCCTGCATTCAAATGGAGATGTGAAAGGAAACACAGAAAGAAAAAATATTTTATAACCTCTATTATTTTATAACAGAGAACGATCCCGTTTAATTGTGCTTGGCAATACTTGGTTACCCTTATGACGACAAGGTTGGTATGTAAATTTAGTAAGTTCATAAATTGTTAAACATGTATGACAATATTCAGGAACATGATTTCAAGAGGATTTCTTATATTTTGAGCTTCGACCGTTATAAACGAAATTAATACGATAAGTAAAATAATTTTTAAAAGTCTTCCAAAACGAAGGTAGAAAGATTCATAGAATTTGTAGAATTTTTTAATCTATATATAACGTATAGAAACTATTTGAAAAATTTCGATGGTAAAATATACTCACCGTGTATGCAAAATTAATCGACCGTATGTTCCATTTTCCAGGTAACCCGTATAAAATTGATACGAGAAAATTAAATTTCATACATTTCAATGAAAGTTTAAAAATCGTGATATGTAGTATCTCGGTTCTTTCAATAAAATAATTCTAAAATCGATTCTTGTATCGACTATTTCGTGTTGTTGCAGCGATTACTCTACATGCAAATATATTTAACAAAATCGTTACAAGAAAGAAAGAAGGCATTTACTTTGATTTATAAAAGTCAACAGTCTCGGCGCGAACGTTGGTGTTAAAATATTCCCGCACGTAGAATAGTCTTCACGTCGGACGGAGTCGCCTATTTCGGAACGCGTCCTTGCGAATGGTTCCACATTCCTTCGCGGGCGTGCTTAGAATCGGATCGGGTCGAACGGTGTTCGAGAATAAACTGAGATCAAAGGAATTCGGATGCGGTAATCCAGATGATAATAATACCGTAATTAAAAGCCGGTTCTACAGCGCCGTGAATTCGTTGGTAGACCGCGGCAAAGCTCGTTCCGTTTTCATTTCCGCGGGCCGCGGCGGTCCCTGCGCGACCCTATCCGCATCGATTTCAAAGGGAAGCTCGATCACGGAGCTAACAATGCCTATCTTTCTTCCGCAGGTAATCGTATCCTTCACCCGGAACACCGGACCGTTTACGTGAGTCACGGAACCCGAAACGACACGCTACCCCCGGATTTAAAAATATTTTTCAACAAAGCCCCGCACGATCTCTCTCCCTCCCCCCGTCTCTCTTTCTCTCGCACGCCGTTTTATTTACGTACGCCTTACGCTTCGAAAATAACAGAACCCGCGCGCACACATCCGCACGTAACGTCCTGGAATCGAAGCGAGAAATCCTCCTGGTACGGTGTTCCGCTTCGGCAATTCCCTCTTCGATGTTTCCGTTCTTACCACGGTTTCAATCTCGCCGTTCGTTAACGCGAACTTAATCGAGAATCGTGCGACATATCGCACCCCCTCGGCAATCACGAAGCTGCGACGCGCTTCACAAAATGCAACACTACTTTCACCAAAAATAGTTGGAAAGTCCGATCAAGCGGTGTTCTTTCCAATGGCCCAATTGGCCCAATTTTCTCGGATAATGGCATACTGTGTTTCGAGGAATTCCCTATCGTCGATACTTTCAGTTGACAAATATACAGGGTGGTTGGTACAGGATAACGCAGGCCGAAGGTTCGCGATACATTGAAAAATCAGATTTCCGGCGGAAAATGTCAAATCTTATAAGATGCATCTGAACGAATATGACCGAACATGGTTCTGTCTTCGAGGGCTGTTTTCAGCCGCTAAGAACTACTTTTTCCGAAAGTTTCAACAAAATGGACGTGCTTCGGTGTGTCCCCTTGTTAAGGCCCGTACAGACCTGAACATTGCCGACGAACATTGCGCCGAATAGCGAAGCATAAACACAGAAAATCTAGAAGATGGTGGCAAACCCATTTATACAGGGTGGTTGGTAACTGGTGGTACAAGCGGAAAGGGGGTGATTCTAAGCGAAAAAGGAAGTCGAAAATATGGAATAAAAACTTTTCGTTCGAGGCTTTGTTTTCGAGAAAATCGACTTTGAGTTTTCGCAAAGTACGCGTGCACTTGATTACGTCTCGTTATAACGGATCTCACTGTCAATCGTTGCCTCGATGGATATTATCGCAGTTTAAATTTGTTTTTGCCGTAACGGAAAATTAGGAATACATAATGAAATAATATGAAGTAATCATAAAGTTTATTATTACAAAAATTGCTGAAAATGTTGCCCATTCTGCCGAACACATACTTCTGCCCTTCTAATTAAATTTCTATGAACACTTTCTAACGCATTCGATTGTTTCAATGTATGACAGGCTACAATAATCTTTTCTTTCAATTGCTCGCAACTTGCGGATAGTAAGTTCATAGGTAGGAAAACACTTCGGTCACATTGGAAGTGTTTATCAACATAACGTCAATCAAGACAACGATCTACAGTGAGATCCGTTATAACGAGATGTGATTAAGTACTTCGCGAAAATTAAAAGTCGATTTTCTGGAAAACAAAGCCTCAAACAAACAATTTTTATTGTATATTTTCGACTTCTTTTTTCGCGTAGAATCAACCCCTTTCCGCTTGTACCACCAGTTACCAACCGCCCTGTTTAAAAAAGTATTATGACAATCTAATGCGACAATCTAATAAGTAGACTGCGGATCTTTATGTAAAATCAAAATCGTCCGCGTTAACCCATTTGGATCGTACCAATTTTACGTACACCACTAGGCGCCAGAAATATATTCGGTACGCCTGACAGTTTAGTTTCATTCTCTCGTTTGAAAATTTGGCAGTTGATGGGTTAATTGCAAGACATAGGAGCTACATTTAACATAAGCAAGTCGAAAGAACAGTGTCCTCGAGTTTTTCAAACGCTTTCGCTGTTTTGTATTTGACCCCACTCATTTTTGCCGCGACTGTATAAAATCCGCGGTCTACTAATACGTAATCAGAAGCCGTGTTAGGTACTTCGGGAAATAGGTACTTCAGGAAATAGGCGCTTCACCCGTTTTCTGATAGCGATTCTGAGCATTTAGCTAACAATGAACGGAGTATATAAGCTAAGTTATATTAGTTTATCGAGGTATTGAAAAAAGAATGTTCTTTTATTTTACTCATTCCTACAAGTAGAATCACCACTTGGCCTTGTACTATAATTTCGGAGACACCCCGAATATAAAATTGTTTCTCCACCTCTGTGAAACATGGGACGAACCTGGATAAATAATGTTTATGAAAATATTCGTTTCTTTCGTACAACAGTTTTAATATAATAATTATACACCGTCAAATGGCGTTGGTTTTTAAAATAAAAGTACGGTGTCTCTTGCCTTGACAGAAATCAGAATTTCGATAAATGGGAGGGGAGTTAATTTTCGTGAAATGATTCGTATAAATAAAACAGGAGACTTGGACAAAAATGATAGTTTCTCTCTTGAAGTGTAAGCATAGTTCTAATCAAATTACATGAAGAACTTTAAGTACTATTTACGTTACCAATGATGAAGAACAAAGCGTCACTGTATTGAGACTTACCTGAAACAAAAAGAACAACAAAATTATTGCTACGGCAATCGCGGATTAAAATTACACGAACAATTGGCGTTAATATCAGATCCGTTGTGATCGTGACGAAATGGATAAGTGTGTCAGACTATCACTTTCAGTTATGGTTTCTCTCCTACAAAGACAGCTCCAATCAAATGCAATGATATCCTCAAGTCGGTGGAACAAAGAATTGCGCAAAATTCTGTAAAAATTAACATGTAATTTATTGGCCGTCCTTGTAAGATCGAGAGCTTTCAGTTGTTGCGATAGACGTGCTCGGCGACTTGATCTGCACGAACGATTATTTCCTAAACCCCATTGTTTTTGATCGTCGGCGGAATGACAAAAAGCCTGTATGTTTTTGTGTCTAAAAGTGTACCGTGAGTTCTAATTCTGAACTGAAGCGATTCGACTGATTCTGTCTGACTTACTATACGCTACACTCTCAACTGACAGTATGATGTTTAACCTAAATTAACATTCTGCAAGATCTATTAAAATACTTACAGAATATTTTTCTGGTGGGTTAACAAAATGACCAAGCGTACCAACTTTCGTGTCTAAACGTACCTAAACTAATAATTCCGTTGAGGTATACCTGCAACGTAATCACGACGTACTTTTAATTATTCGATAACTTCGATTTCCTTTTTGAGCTAAACAGAATATTCGAATTCATACTCGGTAAGACCAGTTGTCCCCAAGATTGCATTATTTTAATTTATAAGCCATACTATTCTGTCATGGAAAGTCAGGGCGGGTTTTTTACGCCAGCTGTCCTCGCTTAATGAAATTACAGCAATAAACACCCGGCAGAAACCGTATAAATTTCATTACGATCAAGCCACTAATTAAAAGCTTCTCTGTTCTTTCTATTTTCCCCGGTGATAGCTTAACAAACCAACGAATCGCGACCATCGTTTACAACGGGTGACCGCTTTCTTCCTGCCTGTTTCTAATGACTTGTTCTTTTAAATATTCATTAAATTATTTAGGTTAGCGGTTGTTCCCGGGCAATGACTCCCTCGGGATTTTATTCTCCTGTCTCGCGGCTCGAGTCAGATAAACGAGCCATGAAGGCCCATAAATACATCTGGAAAAGCACTTTGTACTACTTTCCGGATTGTTATAAAAATATCAGTGTGCCCGTAGAAATATCGTAAGTCGCTCTCCGAGGTGGGGCTTCTCGAAAAATCCTCGTAAAACGTTTCGGCGAACTTCTGCCGGAAGCTGTCGATTAGTTTTTCAAAGTTGGCGAATGCTCGACGGGGTCCGGCCGTTTTTACGAAAACCGTCATCTGTTCCGCTTGATATTCTCGGAAAGTAAACGATAGGTTGACGGGGACGGCCTCGGCGGCCACCTGATCCTGTATCGATTATGTTCGACAAAAATCCGGGCCGAGATTGCGAAAGTTTTGCCGAAATGGTTGACACGGCGGTCTGGTCTACGTGCTCGAGCGCGCGCGCATGATTGCCGCGTGTAGGTGGACACGCGTTCATTGAGCGTGCACATAATTGATGGCAATACCACAAATTCTCCGGACATACCGATAGCATTCTCACGCGTACACAGACGTCCGTTTCTGGGCACTACCTATGATTTACCTAAATGCCGTATCGTCACTTCGACGGAACACTCTGCCGTCTCGGCGTTAAACCCTAGCCTGCGTGTATACTAACCGATTTCCGACTCGGCTCAGCCCGGCGTTCAATACGCGAGATTAGGGCTCCGCGAAATTGACGTGGCCTTGAAAAAGTAATAGTCTTTTTAACACGTTAACTGCCCCGTCAGTCACACATGACTGACAGGGATTTTGTGACTAGGTTTAGAAATTCATTTTTATCGTGACATATCCAGATAAACCGAAATTGATCAGGATCCTTAGAAGACAGCATCCCCTGTAATGCATTTTAAATTTCTAGTTTCGGTTTCATTAATTAAATTACACTGATTTTGTAAGAATCTCTGGAATTGATTTCTGCCATTTAACCAGTTAAACGCGTTCGACGTGTATACGCGTCAATCCGAAACTCTATTGAGGTTAAGGTTAACGAATTCTCAATTTCTTATCGAATAAAAATGTAATTCTTTCTCATTTCGCTTTTCAAGGGCTTTGGCTTTTATAATAGCCGCATTTGGCCAGCGTTCGACGTGTATATTCGCGATTGCTTGATTTTAATTCCGCGCCGTGAGTGATTTTTCAAATTAAATCCCACGCTTAACTGGTTAACGTCTCAAAAGTGGCCGAATACTACTGCGAGTGTATGACCAAAAACAAAAAATACTTTTTCGACTGAAGGGAGAAAATTTGAGCGGTTGACACAGAAGGATCATAGCGGCATAGGAGCGTTTAACAAAGTATCAATAAACAGGGAGAAGAGAAGTTGTCCAAGTGTCGGTCGAGTGACACCGATTGAATGGCAGCCCGGTGGCAGGGGCCGGGTAGAGGAGAGCAAAGCTGGCCGAAGCTCGCGTAAATACTGGTTCCGAGCTCGTTATTTATTCCCCTGGACGTTTCGAATACTCTTCAAGGTAAATCTTCAAGTACATTATCCGCGGCAGACGTTGGCCGGGCTTCTAAAAATAAAATCCTACGGGAGCCGTATCTCCGGGTCGGACACCGTTGGTCCGCAATGAATCCGTGAGTACGCCGCTGCTGCTCTACGTTGGAAAAATCGTTAGAGGGGATAACGCGAACGAAGGAAAAACGTGACGCCTTGGCCCGTTGCGTCGCGTCGCGTTGCCGCGGGCCGGGTTTGTGTCGGGCCGGTCGACCGCTCTCGTGAATGGCCCGTAGGGATATCGTGTGCCAGTCGATGCGACGTGGAAAAGGAAGGGCAGGGACAGTCAGAGAAGAGGGCAAGTGTTACGGAGGGGCCTCGAGGAACCCGGCCACAGGCAAAGAAGAATGGCGGGGGAGCGAGAGTTCGGTGAATCATCGGGTCACGCGACTAAAGCGAACCCGGTTTGCGCCGTGCCGTTGGTCACCGTGGCGTGGCAGCTCCGGTACCAACCGGTGCCACTCTCCCTTAACCTATCCTAACCTCGCGTCGCAGACGGAAACCGACCGCCATTGCCACCCTTCTTCGATCCCCCTCTTTGCACACCTTTTGTTCCTCTCGCTTTTATTATTTTTCCAACGATTCGATGCCCACCTTTCCCGACCCTTCTTTTATTTAATGCAACACCTCGACCTGCCTCTCGGGACTTTTCTAGGGCTCGGTTAATGACAGCTCCACTCTGTTGGACCAAGCATTTCACGCGATTCTTCTACAGATTTCAACTCTGCTTTTACATCCAAGAAACACAGACCAAAAAGTACGCAAACATTCGGCAAGGATATTGCATTTATAGGGAAAGGTGAGCATTGATTTCCGACTTAAAAAATCGGTAAAAGTAGTACAGTCATTTTTATGAAGATTCATCTAGAAAGTTTGCAAGAATGAGATAATAAAACGTATTAACCGTTTGCACTCGAAGCAAATGAAAATTCAAATGAAAAGTGGATCACAAGTTTTCCAACCATTAGGTCAGAGAAAATACTGTTTGTACTACTGAAATAGACAGGGTCGGGTCTCGTGTTTGCCAAACAGGAACGAATTTTTAAAACAAGAAAATGCTCCTCGAAAATCCCAGTTCCAAAATGGTTATAGGGTAGAAAATAAAAAATATATAATTGAACAGAAATATTATATATCGACTGTTCTTATCATTATACTAAATTTGAGATAAATAATTATAGATGCACGAACTTCTTGTATTCGCACGAAAAGTGACAAAAATGACTAAGTTCACTTCTGTTGGCACATATTGTGATCCTTATTTCGCAACATAAATTCTAGTCATAGTGCTACACAGTACAATGAAAAAGTTTGATTCGAAAACCTTTATCCAGATAAGATTTCCAGCCATCTTTGTCCCGTGTCTCCTTACCCTCGGGATGACTCAGAGCAGTTTTATTTATCGAACTGTTTGTTGTTCAGTTCCCTATCGCTTTCCCAGAACTCGAAGTTCACGTCTTTCAAGCTATTTTTCTTTCCTGTTTGTCGGCGGTCTATTGACTCACAGATCCTACTTTCTTCTGATGGTCGTTTCCGTTCAATACTCTATACTTATACGACGCTTGTTATTCCACGGAAATGGAAATTTCATTGGGGGGGGGGGGGATATTCGAAATTACGAATTTCGTTCGTGCACGTAGACTACTTCCATTTCGACGATAAAATTATAATATGTTGATTGTTTGCGAAATTAACGTGACTCTGACAGACAGAGGATCCCCCTAATTGCGTAATTATATTGCATTTTAAAGTACAATCCGCACACTTACACTCAGAAAACATACTGATTTATATGAACGTAGGAAAATTCGATATTGTGGACATAAAATAATGCAATTCCCGTTAAAATAGCCAATTTAGATTAACATATTATACTCCGGCATCATGTTCTTAACGATGCCGATCAGTGTATAAATTTATTGTGCATTAGAAATAAACAAAAAGAAAAGAACAATTTTCAAAAATCGAATATATGCATGTGAGAACAAAAATGAAATAAAGTATTAAAAAGAAATACATTATATACATTATGTATATGTTATTCGAGTAGTACAAGTCGTGCATAAGAACACCTTTTATTGCTGACAGTGAAATTGTGAAATAGCTTCATGTAAGCATAAACGGACCATTATATTTAGGTATAAACAATGGATAGATTTACGCTTTTGCTGTAAACAAATATTGAACTGTTTAATTAAGCTTTTCAGAGACCTGTTTCACACGAATGAATAAATTTGATATCTTTAAGATATCAAAGGACAAATAAAACTCTACCTTTATAGTCTGTGGGCATACGAAACTCGTTGAAGCAAAGATAGCACCGGTCTGTGTTTTGCTATTCTACTTGTTTATATTCAAATGAGACGCGACTACTAGCAGCATAATAAAAGAGGGGCCGCGTAACGCCGAGAAACGAAAATATAGTGGGTGTATTCGAATTAAAGGCACTATTCTTGCTTCCCCGGAAACATGTAATCACTTTGTACTTTTTGTTCGGCATTCCGGATACATACGGTTCCATTGAACCTGGCTGTGACATTGATATTTTATTCAATTCCCTCTTGCTCTTTGCCCTCCAAGTTTGCTCGGGCGCGTCAGCCATGTACGTACCCCTCGATATTCAACCCCGCATAATCCAGTGTAATCGATACACGTATACATAATACACGGGACGTTTCGGAAAAAGAATCGGAGAATCCGAGCCCGTACATTCCTCGCAAAAATGAATAAAATAACGCCCGCCTTGAATTTTTCATTTCGTGTTTTTCTCGAATAGCTGAATCGCGAGCTACGCGACGAATATATTCTGAATTATTCTCATATGAACTGCTTATTCAATATACTGTTCTAAGATGCAAGTACCGTACTCTTAATTCGAACATACTGTGCTAATCTGCATGAACCGTATTTAAACGTGTTAGTCTTTCTCAATTATTCTCGCAAAATGACTTATAATTATGTAATATTAGAATTCCTCGATGGACATTTATTTTACTAGGAGCAGTTTCATACAATATAACAACGGTAGCATTATGTAAGAAGAGTTCCGAGTTTTTGAAAGAAAAAAGGGAGTTTTTGGGTTTTTTTCCAGTGAAAAAAAAAAGGAATATGAAATTTTCTCCGAAAAGCCACCCTCCTTGGGAAAAATTGCGAAATGTCAAATTCACTTGTTCGTGTAATTACAAATAAATTAAATTGGTAAAAGTAATTTCGAATAAAAAAAACAACAGTACACCCGGTATAAGCATTTTTCGCAGTTCTACAGTCATTCACGGCTATTATCGGGCAGCGTAAGAGCCGTACGACACGTGATCGTACATAATAGCCGGAAACCCGGTGATGGGCAGAGCTAATTACTTTCGCGTTCCGGCCGTAATCTTACTCGTTACCGATATTAGTGGACCGTACCGGTATGCCAATTCACTGTGTCGCGCGCTGCAACCTAAGAAACCGCACGCACCTATGTACGTAAATGGCTATTTCGCACGACAGAATTCACGACTGCCAATATTGCCTGAATTAATTATTAATTCCGCTAATTAACGTTAGTCTGCCGACGGAATCACTCATCGAACGATGCAACGGACGGTACAAGTCCCGCGTGTAAACATTCAAAGGACCGTCATTATGGGTTTCCCTCCTGCATCTCCGTGCGTTAAAGTCCTTGACAAGTGTCGGAATACTTTCAGCCCCTATCCGCTCAGCGACAATGCAAACCGAAATAATTATCAAGCGTCGTGGTAATTTGCAACCACTCTTTCGAAATATCACGGTTTCCGTAACGAACGATAGCAACATTTTTTTTTTTTAAATTATTCATTTATACAGGTCGCATCAACATCTAGGTCATTAGCGATCACAGGTATTATATTATAATTACATTAATAATTACAATAATACATTATTATGTCTTTGTACTTAACATATAAGTGACATATACATAAGTCAGTATGCTGAGGAGAACAAATTTTATAATTGTTATATTTACATAATATTACAAAGTGTGGAAAATTTGTGTAGATTTTAGGAATTTTGAAACTTGGACTATATTCGACTTAACATTGAAACAATCACTTAAATTGATGGGGATAGCCAAGCGTCTTCTTTGGAAGCTGAGCAACTTTTCTGTTTCACTTAATAGTTTACTGACTGAATAAAATTCATTTAAAAGTTATTTCCTAGTTCAAACTGTTGCTTTTACAGTAGGTAATTTATGTTGGGATAATTAAAAAGTGAAACAGAAACTATAGAAATTGATGCTGTTGTACTGAAAGTATTTTTCGATGTAAACATGGTTTCACTTTACAATATTCAGCATAAACTTCTCGATCATGTGGTTTTTACAATAACATGAAGAAATAACGTGAAGCGATCAATCATTTCTTAGACACACGTTTCTCTGCAGGTTTGAGGTGTAACTAACACATTGCTGACCGGTCACGATGTAACTCGTGTTTTCATGACCGAACGTTGTTGGGACAATATCATACCAAAAAAGGGATATAAAAAGTTATATAAAATATATGTCTAAAGTTTTATTTGAATGCATTATGTATAAATAAAGTTTATTGAAGTTTATTTAGATTGTTTTTGTTCTACATTTAATTACGAAATAATATCGGGTGACATTAGATAGCTCCTGCTTAAAATTGCCGGTCAACAATGTGTTAAACGTTCTCGAATTACAGACACTTATCACGGCAATTTATTGTCACATTCAATCGCTGTAGAGCAGATCACTATCATCTTGCAGCATCTCTTTCACGACTACACATAATAGATGATCCCAAATGTAACTGCGGTAATGAGGTTCAAGATCTTAACCATATCATTTGGCAATGTCCCTTGTTAGAATCACAAAGAGTTGATCTCATGAAAAAATTAAGGAAGCTCAAATTGTTTCCACCCTTAAATATCAGATCGTTACTTTATGAACCGAATATTCAGGCATGTTATTTTCTTTTCAATTTTTTCAAGCAATGTAATTTAAAGATTTAAAGGTATGTACTTATGTGTTATATACCTAATGTGTTCTACGGTTCCTACATTATTAATGCTTAACAGTACGATGTACATATATTACTAATGTATAGCTTTATAACCCCCTATGGGGAGTTTCAAAAATCACAGACACTTGCAGTCTAAACTTAGAGCGTTCACAAGGCTTTCTATTTCAATAGCAAACAACTTTCCCCGAATTATTGACCTACGCCACCTGCCAACTAAGGGGCTCGTCCGTACGTGCCTACGCGAGTGGTTCTGCGCAGCAGTTTTCCAAAATTCCATCATCCCTCTTCCTCGTTCGCGCTACGACCATAAATCTTCGCTTTACCCGGCGAGCTCGTTTCGGCGCGAGAGCTAATTTACTTTGAGCGGGGGTCGTATAATGTCGCGACGAAACCGCGGGACCATGCTCCGCGTCAAAATCAAACAAAAACTCGGCGGAAGATCGAGCCGGGGTAGATTACGCTCAACAAGCGGTATCGCGAATTTATCAAGATCCGCGTTCCCGATCGGAATGAACGCGGGGGCCGTGTATAGTCCCGGCGCAAAATCAGATCGGAACTTCCCCCGTCGGGGAATTTAATCGGCAACCGGTGTATAAAGCGCCACGGGCGACGTTATAAATTTCGAAGTTGCGCCGGGATCTTCGCGCAGGGAGTTCGCCGGTGTCTCGCCGCGACAACGCCGACAACGACGCCGCGGTTCGAACTTTTCGGATACTCCTGAAAGGATGTACCGGGCTTCATGCCGGTGTCGCCCGGTTCGCCGTTCACCGCCGCGATATTTATGGTTTCCCGCGCGATCGTTTATTACCGGGAATTTTTTCCCATTGTAGTTGAAATATAATCGCGATTCCTGGCGGAACGGAGGCGTCCCTGGCCAACGATCGGCTGGCAAAAGGATGCGTGCGAAGCGTTGTACACGCTCGCTTTATGGTCGCGGTGAACAGCGCTCGATGTCGGTGCGGGATCACAGGACGCTGAAACCACGGTCGAAATAAACACGGGGGGACGAGAGGGTTGGAAAAGAAAAGACGATATAGCGGGCTACAGAAAGGAGAGGGGAAGAGCGGCGAGGAGGGGCGCGGAGAACAGGGAACGGGAGGGGGGAGAGAGGAGAGATGAGATGAGAAGAGAAACAACGAGGTCCGCGCGCGCCTCTGTACCGCCGCGCTGTCACGAATTGCCTTGTTTTCCCTGTGCACACTACGCGAGTCGCGCATACACACCCGTCCGCCCCGTGCAAACACGTGCACACCGACGTTGCATTGTGCCGCATTCGAAGTCGAGTCAGGGTCCACAACCAGTTCTCCCTCTGTCCTTTTCTCTCTCTCTCACTCTCTCTCTCTCTCTCTCTCTCTTTCCCTTACTCTCTCACTCTCTCACTCTCACTCTCGCCCCGTTTCGCCGTGCTTGTCCCCGGCACGGCCTACCTGTAAAAGCTGCGGAGATCTGGTTTACCTACGTGATTCCTGTTGCCCCGCACACGGTTTCCCTGTCGACGTTGTTTCGCCGAGAACGGAACTGGGCCATCCATTACGCGAGTTCTTTTGATGTATTTTCGCGAGGGAAGAAACCCAGGACCGTTGCCGGTCCTCCCCGGCAACCCAAGACCACGAGCGAGCTGATAACTATAATAATTCACATTGTTGCAACCTGTTTTTGCGAAAGGACAGACTCGCAATAGCCCCGCGTACGTCCCACCGCAATCGCTCCAGATTCTGAACATGTGGGCTGCCGAAGTACCGTGAATTGTTATTGTCATTATCAGGCGGACTTCTCCTTCGAAAACTGTACTTTTCTTTTTGTTCTCTCTCTCTTTCAGTCGCTCTACTCCTGTTTGCCGGTATGTGCAGGGTGTTTGTAACAAAGTAAGTTGTGGAAGTTTGAAAAAGTTTGAACATAGCTATCGAGTTATTAGGGGGACCCATAAGTAATCGATTATTTTGGAATCTAAAACGAACTTTGTCGTTTTGAGAGTATCGGTACATATCTTGTACACCTTCTTATATATTTAATTTCGTTCACTCGAATCATAAAATTGTGTAAAAAATTTCGTTATATATTTGTATGGAACACTGTCTTGTTAGCTGTAATTCTCGATTTAGGATTTAACTCTTTTAAACGGTCGATGAATATGTCCAGGTTTTGTGGAAATTATTACGAAATATTTGTGCAGAATATTTCGGGTGACGGAAACTGTGTTTCCGGATCAATTAGCGGAAAAATATTGATTACCGCACTGTGTAATATTGAAGAGTGCAGCTAATAGAATATAAAATGTTTTTCCGAAGTTTTATTCTTTTTGTTTTTGTGCAAGTAGGTGAAATATATTTTTTTATGACGTACACGGTATTTTCTTCTATAAATCTTTATGCGTTTGCCGATATTATTCACGCGGCTTTCAGTCGTATAGAAAATGTTGCGTGAAATGCATACTCAGCGCAAATGATTGACAAAACTTTAATGACGATTACTACAGAGAAAAAAATACAGGAAATATTCAAGAAAAGTAAAAGACAAGAATTTTCACTGAATTTCGTTCTTCTTCGTAGTATGTTTTCGCTAGTATTAATAGCAATTAGTTTCCTACTACTATTAACTACTAACGCAGAAAATTTGATTTGAACTACTTTTCGTATTTCCTGATTATTAAATTAACATTTTATTTCATTTGCAGTAACTCAATATTTAGAAGTATTCAATGAAGTATTGATAGTTGGTCAATGGATGTATTATGCCAGAAATTGCACCAATTGCGTCACATAATGCAGTAAAATTATCTATATAATTATTAACGTGAAAACCTGCTACTGATATGAAGATATACATAGACGAATTCCAAGTAATAATTGCCATAAAGCGCGCAGAATCTCAATTGAAATGCCTATGCGTATCTAATATCTACCTTTCCGTATCTCAAGTGCACCAATAAACAGAGTCCAAAGAAAACAGAGAAACCACTGTAGTCAAGAAAACTAGAAACACATATATACATTTCATAATTCGATAAATAACAATGTATTCTAAATGATTTAATATTGAATCAGACCTACACTTCGAAGCCTCCCCACTTAAAAAAATCAAACGTTCAATCTTATTGTGGCATTCCATCAAACTATTTCACTTGAATTACATTTGCAATAGTTCAATTTACATTCATATAAATCGATTAACGAAAGTGTGGTACAGTGAAAAATTGCCCAATTGAAATATCTGTTTAAATATTTTTTCTTGCACCAACCGATGTTATATAAAATATATATTACGATAGACAACTATTTCCAACTGTTTTATTTATGCACTAACAAATACTGTGATAAGTGCATAGTGCCATTTTGTTTGTCACGCGTGTGGCAGATATTTCAGCCAATTTGTGGGGATTAGGAAATAATGGTTCGCACATACTCGAGGAATTGTTTGTAAATGGTTCAACGAGCAGTTCCTCTTGTACGGTATCGATTAATCAGCCGGCTTACGCGTCGAATTAACGCGAACAATAACAACACCCGTCCACGAATGTAATTACAATAAATGATCCTCGATTAGACGTGCTCGATACGCGGATGGCAATTAATTCGTCACGTATCTGATTTCATTCAAATGAAAAAATATGAAATGACGAATATGATCCTCGGAAGGCACGAACGCCGCCATTTTATTACAGGGTTGTAAATAAAAATTATACTGTTTCGAATATTTTGAACAGTAAAACACTATTTCCTCTTCAACAATAGAGGCGATTTCTATCCAAGAATTTACAAAACGCCCGAATCGTTATTGGATAATACGCCTCACCTTCAAAATCATATGGTTTATGTATTATGACGCATTTTTTTCTTAATTGTTAATAGAAATACCGCGTAAATATGCAAGGACTGCATTAAGGGCATCATGGTCTGAGAAAGATCTCAATGAAGCAATGGAGATGGTAAAAACCAAACCAATGAGAGTTAACGAAGCTTCTAGAGTGTTCAGTATACCTCCAAGGTCTCTACTTGAGAGCATACTAAAGATTTAGCCAAGAATAGACATCCTGAAAAGAAACCAAAGACAAAAAAGGGTATAGAAATACTAAACCAAAGATAAAAAGAAGTGAGAATAGAACATCTTCTTCTGAAAGTAACAATGAGAATAAGGATAATTCAGAAGAAGAAATTTCCGATGAAGACACTAATAAGTGCGTACAATGTACTGAATACTATTATTGCACTAAATCAACAGAAGACTGGATACAATGTACATCATATTTAGCGTGGTTACATGAGTTCTGTACAATGTACAATCCCTTTGGCAATCGTTGTGGTCGAAAAGCCAAAGGAGCAGCCCTTAATATGAAATAATATAATTTCATTAGATATTACTATATTTTTGTTCGTAACTATAGCATTTGTTGCTTTTGTTTAAACTTTTACAATACTTTATTAAGCATAATATACCTAAAGTAGTGAATAATTTATGTAGAGGCGTATTGTCACATGGATGAAGCATTTTACCCGTCCACTGTGTTACAATATGCCTATATTAACAAAAATAATTATTTTCTGCAACTTTTTATTACATTTTGTTCACGATCAAGGAATAGTTGTGAAGAGAAATGAACAATTCATGTGAATTTACGGATAAAATAAAAAATTACTGAAAAATATTTTTTCTATTGATTTTTCTTTAAAAGTGGGGCCTATTGTATAGTTTTATGTTGGAATTTATTCCATAAAATGTAGAACAAAATCAATCTATTATTTCTTTAAAAGGTAGGATAATATACATTGTATGTTGTCCCCGGCATGGGACCCTCGATCTTCAATCCTTAATATTGGACTGTTGCTCCTCTGTTTCGATCTCTTGCGTTTCATTCGTAACGTTTCTTTCGATGGTTAAAGACGTGTCTCACAACGTGCTCCTAGAGTTACTATTCTGATATAAATCTTATTTCGTATTTTGTAATAGTCTGGTTTTCTTTAATACCCATACTCCCAATATTTTACCTTAATTAAACTACGAGTTATTGTCACTAACAAGTTGTCTGATTTCTCTACCGCTCAAAACACCTCACCCTCCAAAAGAACTAGCAAGCACGGTTTTAAGTAACCAAGCAGGAGTGACAGATGTGAGAAAAGTCGACTTAACTGATCTTTTCCATCTACGCGCGTACATGCATACAGAGAGAGAGGGGCAGGGGGAGGGGGAGGGGGTTGCTGGCTTCTAGACGAGCGACAATCGGATTTGAACGGTGACATGTTTCGCAATAGCAACCGGTTACGTTAATCCGACGATCTCGTCCGGCACGGTTCGCCGGCTAAGTTGGCACGCTCGCCGCGATGACTGAGCAGTACGATTCACCGTTCCTCGTCGTTGGATCATCAATGACGACGAGAGGCGGCCTTCGCGTAGCTCTCCGGTGCGCTGCTGCAGCCGTGCGTCGCAACCCGTGCCTCGAAATGAAGTAATCACTGGGCAGAGCGAGAGAGGCGCGAGAGAGGCGAGCGGTTCCTTCGGGCGGAATAAGACGGAGACGGGGAGGAAATGAGCAAGAGCGGGGAGCATTAGCGGCGAAGAAGGAGCGGTGACGAATCGGGGACGGGTGCAGCCGACAACGAAGCACGAACGTTTTTCTCCAATGACAAATGCGTCCGATTACGCTCCGCCGCGCCGGTGCAGCTCTGATCGCGTCGTTAAACGCGAATCTACCGAGCGCGCACCGGGGATTTCTGTTGCAAGACGTACGATTCGATCATATTCCGAGATCCTGAATAGATCCGTCATTAGCGGGCCCCTTTTCGCGGCACGGTGCAGAGCGGAGTAGCTCGACGAGGCTCAGCGTCGCGCGGGCGTTATTAGGCTGATCGATGCCGAAGAAGAAGAGGTTTTCCCGAGCGACGGTGCCGCCGCGATACACGATATCAATTTCGCACCGTCTAAATACCCGGCTCGCTAATGTCACGCTTCTTTCATCGTGGAGAATGCTCGTGACGTAGGACACGGCGTTAGGGTCGAGTTATACTCGTCAGTGGATCTCTGTTTCTAACGGGGACCGAAAGTAACAGTTATTCTACAATTTTCTACGATAAAAATCATGAATAAAAAGTCGACTATTATTGAAATTTAAGATAATCTACGAAAAATATAAAGAAAAAAATTATAGGAAAAAATGATAAAAAAGTATCGGTTCTTATACTTTTCGGTTACAAATAGCAGTTATTAGTGTTCAAACAATTGGACCTTCCCGATCGACGAAGAAAAACTGTTTCGATTGCTCAAAGCAGTTATCGATGAGAGAAGTTCGTTTAGATCGCTCACAACTAGACTGCGGATTTTACGCATTTATGAGAAAAATACGCAACCACAATTTAAAGCAGTGGACATATTAAAAAGATGTACAGATATCAGCTTATTGGTTTCAGGTTGATAAAGTAATTAAATGACGAAAGAAATTTTTCTTTTGCTCCTGTGTCTTGCAATCGACGCAAACATTTTTTGCAATAATCACATATAATCATACAATATTGTCCAGAAGGCATCCCACATTTATTAACACTGCATGTAATGCGTTTAGAGTTGGCTATTCGGAGTCGTTATAGATCGCTGGGAAACTATGTGTTTGGAATGTAGCATGCATGTATGTATGTCTCCAGAATAGTTTTGTTTCCATCAACGTGACAACAATGCAAACAGTTGCATCGCCCATTGTGCAGCCCGATTCTCTTTCTAACTGCATACGAGGGGTAAACATTAGCAATTGTTTTAGTTACTATAAAAGCTAGCTCGTGACGAAAACATTTTTCAGTCCGTGTGGACTTTGAATCAAATGAAAGTGTCGCATCGAACGTTTGTCTGACTCGTTTCAATGCAAATTGTTTTTGTTTACATGTCACTGTACACCCTGTTGGGAAAATTTTAGAGAAACATTATCTGTCAGAAGTGTGCTAAAATTAGTATCAGACGAAAGTAATTCTTCGTAATTTTTGATAGGAGGCACACAACGCCTGTCTCCATTACCGACAAGTCTTTCCGGAGGATTTATTTGTCAAAATTTGTCGGAACGGTCAAGAGAAAAGAGTCTTTTTACGTGTAAGCTGGTCGCGCACAATGCAAAGAAGAGGCCAATAGCCTGTGTCCAATCTCACGGTCATCCAGCATTATCTACGTCTGTGCTGTCCTACGAAAGCTCCGGAGCTTAAGGACGTCGCCCTTGTTCTGCCCAATTTAGCTTCCCTGCCACAAGTCCATTACACGTTGCGTTATGTTTGTACCACTGAAAACGCCACTAGACTAGCTACTTGAACATCTCGAGTTTTCATTTACTCTTTCAAGATCTTGAAAACGTACAGTAATAGTACAAAAGGACGGTAGCTACCTCACATCAGAGACATATGCTCCAACCACAGAAAGAATTTAATTCTGTTCATTTGATCTTCATATTAGCTCGTCCTATAAGTTCATGGATATGTTTATTTTATTCGCCATTGGAAAGTATTTTAATGAAAAACCGCAGACGTTTTATAGTGACGGTATGACGTCGTTGCCATAAAGGTCAGAAGAGGTTGTGGAATGAAAGGTTGATTACATATTTTATTTTTAGAATTATTATCTTATTATACAATTATTATACTATATTGGATAGAATTATCATCGTGTCCATTTAGTTATATTGACCTACTAGAGTCAAATAAAATTTCAGAAATGTACATGATGTACAATTAATCTAAAATTGCCTGCATACTTTTACTTGAAAAAGTCAACAGTAAGCAATAAGATATTCAGTGGAAATGAGTGAAACATTCGATGAGAATAAAAATTGAACTCGCACGTGCAGTTCGTCATGTTCGCTGGATACGACATAATTTACCAGACAGAAGTGAAAGCACTCTGAAACGTTTCCCGCATTTAGCTCCGAAAATTATCGGGTCTATACCTCAATCGGACTTATGATCGAGCACCCCAAGTACATAACGCAGCATCAGCCAGCTTTTTGCGCAACAGAGACATTTCAGAGAAACAGCTCAAAGATCTAGCTTTACGCAGGACTGATCCATATATCCGTAGAAAGCTATTGATGGCTTAGCGGTAACTTGTCGATTGAAGGATCGCGACTAAGCCCTTTGACGATGAGTGCAAAGGGTACCTGTATGCACGCCGGAGTCGTGTAATATCACGTAATGCACACATTTCAAGCTCCCTCCAACGATCTGGGTTATTCAAAAACATATTTGTCGTTCTTTTCAGAGCTCTAAAATATAAACAGTATGTACAATCAGTCACATAAACGATGGCTTACACAATAACTATTCCATATACGGACCAAACGACTCTAATTTTTCTGCCAAAGGTAGAAAAAATGGCCTCCTAGATGACGTGTTATGAAAATCTTGGAAAAATTGCGTTAAACTGGAATTACGAACAAAATAGTAACAGTTGGTTCCTACAACCTTTTTATTCGGGACAGTAATTAAAATTTAGGAAATGTGTCTTATAGATTCATACAAGCGATACACGTGCTGAATATTTCATCGGAATTGGTGAATTAGGTGATCAGTAGACTGCGGATCTATAATATAAGATTCCACAGAATTTAGTACGATTTTTACCACCACTTTCCACATTTTGCTGTTTGCTTACAATAATTGAAAACTGCAGAAAGATGAATAAAAAAAGAATCGCATCAGATATGTGTCACGTGAAAAACCACATTTTCGTCGTATGATACGGGTACACGGTCGACAGAAGAATATAAGTCACGCGTTAGCCTGTTTGCTGGGCGATTTCGTGTGCGCGTACCATCTTTTTGTTTCCGATGGTGAATTTACCTGTGTCCATATCGCCGCAAACTCACCTATGGGCGCACACGTGTTCCAGTGTTTACGAAAACCGGCAGACACACGGTTCGCTATACGGCCCGCGGGCCGGCACGGCTGAAATATCGCAATGGAAACGGTCGCTAAATGGCAACGTTTGCGCCGAGCGTAATCTCGCGAAATCTTCGCTTTGCATGGGCCGTGCGCGACGCCGTGCATCAGTCAGCGTCCCGGCGAGTCAACACGGGAGACAGCAACCAAACGCTGGGCTTCAATTACGAATATAATACTTCGGCCGACGCGACAAATGCCCGTAATAATACATCACGCGGCGCATAATACGTCCCGACATTATAATTCCGCGCGCGGACGGAAATGAGGTTCTTGTCGCGAGCTCCGCAAGATCTACGATCCGAATATAATAACCGTGGTCGTTCGCCCGAGTGTCGATCGTCCATCCATTTATCAAAATCCGATACCTCTTCAGCCGCTGATATATTCCGTGGATCTGTCGGCGAAATTTTCCTGCATCTCAGTTTCGAAGGAAGAACTTTTAATTATGAATAATATCGTATCCCGCGGAACTGAACTGCGTCGAATACCTCCAGAAAAGCGAAATTCAGTTGCCATTCCGGCGAACTCTGCCTTGCGAAGAAAGGTGCGCGCAGGATCTAGTGCATGCTTGGACAACGATCTATTAATTTATTCCAACTTAAAACTCCACGCTCGGAAGTACAGCACGCCCACAACCATTTATGCTAGATAGTACAACCGAAAGAGGGGGGTAGGGGGATTCTACATGCATAAATACGTCGAAAATGTAGAATACAATTTTGTCGCACGAAGTTTTGTTTTAGGCACGCCTCTAGCTGCTCTATTGGCTACAGCGGTTGCACATACTATGCAGCGCGTGACGTCAAAGCCTAAGCATTGGTCTACTGGAGCGTCAACGGTGGGGATAGGCGGAGCGAGCGTATGCCCCTTTTGTCCTTGCGACGTCCCGCGAGACTTTAATTTTTATTTCGTATTATTAGCTATCGATAAGATCTTTAGTCAAACGTACAGAACCAAGTTAGCAAAAACTATTGACTGGCGTTATGCATTTATAGCAAACATGAATGATTATTTCCAGCTGTTCACTATTATTGAGAAAAGAAATAAATGTATACGTAGCTTTTGTGGCTTGAAAATACTGCGGACAATATTTCCTTTGCACAAAAGTTCGGAATTTAACGAACGAAAGAAAACCAAATGAACGATAGATTAAATAATACGAACGAGTACCTGTTTCGTTTTCCTTCTCATTTCCGTTAGAAAATAAATGTAGTTATAATTTATGCTGTATACTTATCTCGTGAAGCCATGGCGTATGTTTTTCGTTTTAAATTTCATTTTGAAAGCAGTTTGTAGATATTCATTTTTCGCATGTCGCGCGCTATACAGTGTATCCGCGCTTCAGAGTGCTGGGACCATTATCCTTTAAAGTATTACAGATGCAAAAAGAAATGTTTACCTGGAAGTCGCATGGAAAGAGGGAGCAAACTCTCAAACGAGGTAGATTTTTTGTGGGACTTTGAATTTCTAGTGAAGCGCGCTAACAAATGACCCAACAAGAAATATGTAGTTCCATTTAGATAACGAAACATGGCCGAAATACGTCTCGAAATAACAATAAAAGAAGAAAAACTCGTCTCTGTCGGAGAGGTCATCTCTCGTACGAAGCAGCCTCCGGTCTAAACATTTTTTTCGTATCTTCAATACTTTAAGAGATAATGGTTGTTTACATTTCAACGTGAACACACGCTCTATAGTGTGTCACATCCAAAAAAATGAATATCCGAGAGCTGCTTTGAATTTTGTATGAAACACGTATGCAACATTTTCCAGCGAGATTTTTCTCGAGCTAAAATCGTCGGAGAAAAATTTCAAGCACTTTTTTCGGGGGAAATAAATACGTGACTAATTAGAGTAACATTCTAGGAAACGCTGTTAAAATACATCAAAATACTAAACATGATTCATCACGAAAGCCGGCATTCCTGTGTTATTATTTTCCCGAATTCATTGTTGTGATACTTTCACATATAAATGAATGGAACACTCTTTCATTTGCATTTGCGAAAAAGCAGAAACAGGGAAAAATTTCACCAACACTACTTTTACCGGGGTAAATAGAATTTAATTGCGTGAACCGTACCATGTAAACACATACCCAAAAATTAATTCTGAAGAAGGCGAAGTAAAGAGAAACAAACATTTTCGTGGAACCTGTTCCAATGAATTCCGCGTAATTGTAATTTAATTAACAATGCGAATCGTTGGAGAATTTTAGCGGAAATTTAAAAACATGTATTCGCCAAACTTTTATATTCGCATGCAAAATCTTTTTCGCGCGAGTAAGTACAACTTTTTCACGAATACTTTATCACAGTCGATCATTTACTATCAAGCAAATCCTGCTTAATGGGGCGCAGGAAGAGGAGGCGACACATGGATATAATCGCTTCATATTAAAGCCATAAACTGAACCTTATCAAAGCAATATCAGCCGGTAATCCGAATAACCCGTGGGCCAAAGTAACGTCAGTTCGTTAAAAAGTTTCAAGCCGCGCGCCGCCATCTTACGCACATCGTGCGCTATATGCATCCTTGTAAGCGTCGTAAAACTTGATGGATTTAGACGCGTATTCGACGAAATCCCGATATTGCCCACCGGAGGATGCACACAGAGTAGCCCAGACCTTTTTTTCCCCCTTAAAAAAAGAGGTACCAACGTGTTTTGCGAGTGAAAGTAAAAAACGAATGTTACATAAACTCTGCACAGGAGCAGACTCGCAACAGTTGTTTTAGCTCTGTATCAAAGTGTTGCACGTTTTTACGAATAATAGAGTTGCCCTCCATGAAAAAAAATGGAGTTTGCTGTTAGGCTGCGGGTTTCTGTGAAAAACAAAAATTGTTCGCGCCATTTTCGAGCTACAGAAGCTGCACAGACATTCATTTCTTTCTGAATAATAGCAAACAGCTATTAATTCGACAATATAAACGCTTTAAATGATTTTACGGTTTTCCATCAATCCATTTTTGCTACGCATAACAGTCTGTTTGTTATATTGAATTCGGGAGAAACTTTTCTCCCGCGAAGATAATCAAAATTAGAGGAAGAGAGATCCAATTCTAAAATAAAATGTAAAACAATTTTCCATTTAGCTGCCGCAATTCACGAATGTTTATTTCCCATATAGTTGGGAATCCAGTCCAGCTGAGGTCCAATTGTTACATTAACATTCTTCTTATAACCTTTTAGTGAAAGATCTCTTCATTTAGTTTTACCTGCACCGTTTTGGGAGAGGATCACGGATAACTATAACGAAGGTTTCGTTCAAATGGAAAACGGTCGTTCGATGCGCGACCATACGCTCTTACCGTTTATGCCGTGGCAGCGATTCCGGGAAACGTATGCGAGCGAAAGAGCAACCGTTCCGAAAAATTAACAGACCCGGCTCTGTTGAATGCGCCATAATTCTAGGATAAGGTGACAGCCTAATAACCTAACCTGATGCATGTGAAAATAGCACGGAGCCGATCCAGGAAAACGGTACACGCCGTTTTCCCCGAGACATTTCAAGATAACGATAGAATCCTACCTAGCGTTTTAGGGTACGTTCGAACCTTCTTTCTGACAAATGGGACACCCCCTGTCTAGCGCCCCCCGGGAGGCTAAGAAGCATCCCATTTGTCACAAAAAAGGGGCTCGATAAATTCTGAAATACCGAAGGAGAATTTTGTCCCTGCGCCTAATAGTCCTCGAGAAGATGGTTGTTTGTAACTCTTCTTGTGAAACAGGTTGCACGGATAAAAAACTAGCCTGACGGTCACAGATTGCTTGCACGTTATTACGCTGCTAGGCATATCCGAAGCACGAATATACTCTGTAGTAACCCTGATCATTCGAACGGCGACTCTACGGCCATTCTCTAAGACTCTATGCCAGTAGTTCGCTTAAGGAGTTATATACAGTCAGGAGGCCCAAAAAAAGCGATTTTTTTAGAATTTTTCCTGAGAAGACTTTTACATTTATTAATGTAAAAATTTGTACACATATTATGGTAACTTCTAACTGTATTTTAACAATTTTTATTTGTGAAAATAATAATTTTGAAAGTTGCTATAGCCGATCTCCAAGAGCTCCTCTCAAAAAAGGGCGCCATGCGGTGATCACGATATCTCTGGACTGCACCATCTAAAATGAAAAAACCAAACGGATGTCGTTAAAATAATGTATAATCTTGTAATTAATCGAAGGAATAAGCAAAATAAAACTTTTTGACAAAATGGCGTCTTCTCCAAAAAAAAAGATCGATTTATCACCAAAATTTTGGCTTTAAATTGTTTATAAAAAACGAAATATTCATCGGTGACAAAAAACCTTCGATTAATTACAAGATTATATGTTACTTTAACGGAATCCGTTTGGTTTTTTCATTTTAGATGATCCAGCCCGGAGATGTCGTGGTCACCGCAAGGCGAGACGAGCTCCTGAAGATCAGCTACAGCAGCTTTCGAAGTTATTACTTTTACAAATAAAACATGTTAAAATTCAGTTAAAAGTTACCATAATATGTGTACAAATTTGTACATTAATAAGTCTTCTCAGGAAAAATTCTTAAAATATCGCTGTTTTTGGGCCTCCTGACTGAATATAACCCGTTAAGGGTTAACGCCTTCATATTTTTCGCTGTCGTTTTCAGATTCTAGGACGTAAGCAATGACAGATGAGATGAGATGGGTTTCTGCAAGCTGCTAGCAACGCTGTCGAGAAACCGTGTTTAAAGATAAAATTCTTGGATACTCGTGTGTAACCGCATTCAACTCTAGAAGCCTGGCTCGGTAATTTGTAATTCTAAGGACATGAATCACTAGAGCGTATTGCGCAACTCGCGTAGAGAACGCTCGCCGAGAGTATATCAGTTTATTTTGTAATTGGACAAGCTCATAAACGCAATTAACATAATACGCTAAAGTACGTTTCGGTTCAACAATTCTCCAACACCCTCCATCCTCCTTGTTGCGTTTGCAACCGTATCTGCAACTTGCAAATGATAAAAACCATTCGAACTGTTTACGCTTTCCGTCCGTCCCTGTCGCATGGGTGCGACGTTTAATGACAGAGGGCCGTTTCCGCTCGGGTAAAGACAGTTTTCATAATTGAGGGGACAACTCGATTCTCGGTAATCTCGTCGGGCTATCCTATCGACGGCGGATCGCCACGAAGGGTTTACGCGACGCATAAACGCAAGATCATGTTACGTTAGTCGGCTACATAATAGATTAAATTGAACAGAGCCGCGAAGGGATCGAGGGTTCCGAAGACATGTCAGGCCGTTCGAGTTACGCACGCTAAATCTGGTAGCAAGATTGCAGGCCGTTCTCCCGCCGATAGCCGTGTCGTTAACGTAATAACACGCGGACACTAATTTCGCGATTCGGTGTGTTCCTCGCGTTAGCTGCCGCCGCGAGATGCTTCGTGCTTCGACGTCTCGCGGAAATCATTCTCGATCCGGCGGCAAATTCTTTCGCGGCGACGTGTCTCTGCTGTAATTCATGGTACGCAAATCGTACGTCCTCTCCCCAACGATTACTTGCACGACCACCGGAACATGAAAATTGTTTACTATATTACCTACAAAAATTTCAAGGATTTCCTCGCGAGGTCTGTCAAGAAGATATAAGGTAAACGTCCCGGTGTAAAATCACCATTTTGTTTCACTTGGAAGCTGATACAATGTAATTACTGAGAGTTAGGACAGTCAAACCTCGAAATTATGTTAGGCTTATTTTAACGATTATACACAATTAATAACAGACCCAGTTAGCAGACAACCTAAGAGTGCATGTCCCAGTACCTAGATCACATTGTTCCATTTATCCGTTTTATCCATAACGCGTATAAAAATTATACTGTTCGATACGCGGAAGTAAGTAAACGCTATTGATTTTGCCCGATTTTTCCCGTTGTCGGACAGTATCGCAAGCCTGTATCGCTGATTCTGGTTTCGCGAGACATCCTGTACAGATATTGCGGCTCACAGAGAATGCGTACGTTAACCAGGTACGCGTGTAATGTTTCCCGGCTAATCACCCTGTATTGTCCGTGACTGTGGCAAATTGTTGGCAGCCATTCACGTGGTTCCACGTTATTACGAAAATCATGCTTTCAAACCGAGTAACCGCTCTTCGCGGACAAACTGAGTCTGTGTGTCTACGGAAAACTTCTTTCCCAGCCCTCGTTCGCCGCACGAAGCACATCCGCGTGATATTGAAAGAAAATATTTGAGAATAATGCACTGCTACTTTCCCATGCAGGAAGGATAGACTTCCACGCGCAAAATTAAACCCCGAGCTGGCTTCTCTGCGGCACCTCGACGTTGCTTTTCTTCGCCTTTAACGGCCGTTCCCGCGGAGTAATTATACGTATTCCCCGCACAAATATTATTCGCAGCGATATATCCCAGCAACAACAAAACGTTTCTATTTTCATCCTTTTCGTTTCACTTATTACTCGAAGACTTCTAACCGGGACTCTGCGATCAACAGTTGCCAGACGATGGCAAAATTCGAAGAATAGTTTTGCAGTTGTTGAAACCTTAAAAGATTTTTTCTTTCGTCGTGTTTCATCTTAATTTCCAGCGAACGCAGCAATAAATTCAGATTTCACTTTGCGAGGAGCTAATCGTTTTCGGATGAAATGGAAGAAAATTATAACTCCACTGTAACTCTTCGGAAATGATGTATCGTTTAAGTGACTGCTTCGCAGTTTCTGTCGCAATTGCGCTCATTAGAGCTACTTGGAAGACGTGTGCGCAAGTCGAGCGATCACGCTCGATCACGTTCGCATTCACATCCACTTATGTTAACGTACAATGTTGGAAAACTGTCTGTCTTTTTCCCAACGCGTTGGAGTCTGCGCTACAGTTAGGTTAGGAGTTAGGTCTAATTCCTTTCAATACCTGAGCTGACGAAAACTATCAAGAAACAACATCATTCTCATTTATCGAATCATACATAAACTCAGTATCAGCCTCGACACGTGGTTGTGTGATTTCTTATATCTATAGTTCCTCAAAATAAAATATTCTCGCAGTTGACTTTTAATGATCCTGAATGACCTTGAGTCGTGGATCACTGTACACGTCTTAACCCCTTACCCTAAAATATCGAGTCATACTCGTGATGAAAATTCCGAACTTGCATTCGGTTTCACTTTGACCTTTTTCCCAAGTTATTGTTTCTCTCAGCCATATACAGTGTTTACTCGCTATATGTCCACAACACGGGTCCAACCAGGGATATATATCGTGTAGAAGATACTATTCGGCAGTGGGGATAGTTCAGGACTTTCATCGCCCAGATATTTCTGACATATATCGAGTAAAGACTGTATTTTGTCACGAAAAAGTTGAAAGTTGAACGTTTCGAATTGCGTATTCTCCCACACGGATAGTTGCAAGGACAAGCTGCTTTGAATAAGTTTGCGCCAGTGGTAGGATTCGTGGCCGGCGTTCATATTGCGAGTACAAGCTGAAAGGAGTTCGCCGAGCCTATAAATTCAGCGGTTCTTCGAAAGGTAGGCTTTCGTCCAACGGTAGGCTCGAGCGTACTCGACAATCAGCTCCGTGACTCGAACGCAGCCATCAAATGAATCGTCGTTCGTTACCCAATGGCCATCTAGCCGGGCAGATCTAATCGCGCGGTCTCGCACCCCGAGGAACGATTTGCAACCCCGTCACTGATTCGCAGCCGGGCATGGTGACCCGGGGGTGAGTCATTCGGCCAGATAGAAGCGTAGGGTAACACGCGTGTCAGCCGCGCAACATCGGTCTCGTCGTGGCTGGCCTAAATTATGGAAATAATACACGCGGGCTGCGGTGCAGGTAGAAATTAAAATGCCAGAACCGGCCGGATTCAGAGTAACGCGTAGGAGCGTGGGAGTCGTGGCAGACAGGCGAACAGAGGGGAGAAGAGAGGCGACGAGAGAGAGAAATAGAGGGAGAGAGACAGAGAGAGAGAGAGAAAGGAGAGCCGTGGCCGTGGACGTGCTGCACGTATACGTCACGGGTGTTCGCTGGCCACGTTCCCTGCTCGGAGCCATGGTGGTGATGGTGGAGGGCGGAGAAGGGACAGGACGAGACGCGGGGGATAGATGCGAGCGGAGCATGGTATATCGGGGCTCGACGGAGAGAACGAGAGAGAACAAGAGAGGAGAAAGAGTAGATCTTGCACGCGAGCTCGCGTGATCTACATCGACGCGAGCTCACGCACACCGGCACGCATGTGTTGGTCCGTGCCGTATTCATTTCTACTCTCTGCCTGCCCGATGTATAGACCCGGAGTCGGCCCCGTGAGATAGAGAGAAACGCACAGGACGGACAGCCCTAGACAAAGAGAGAAAGAGAGAGAGAGAGAGAGAGAGAGAGAGAGAGAGAGACCGGAACGCTGCTGCGCCCCTCACGTGTAATATAGTAATAACGCGTGGCGAAGCTTTATCGCCGCACCGACTCCTCTATTTATTATTCACAGTATGTCCACGCACGCGTACCAGTGCATCGCGCCGAGAAGATCTTGTCTTTCTCTTTGAGCAACGATACGGCAGACCGGTGCCCCGAGATCGACTACGACCTACGGAGTATTTGCGAGACTTCGACCATCTTGCTTGCTAGATTATCACGCGAATCAAGGGCATAGAATTCTCAGCCCCTTTGTTGGAGCCCCGAGGGCCAGATTTACGATCCGGACGATCCCGAATCACCATTGTCCGAAGATTCCTCCTAAAATGTGTTTTGCGGTCGCTCGCAGATCAACTCCGGCCCAAGGCTCCGAAAGTCACTTGACTATTGTAACTTTTCGCTTCGTGGTCAATGGCAACTGTCGCGTCAATTAACCCTCCGGGATGGACGTTCGATTCTCGGTTTCTTTCTCCACGACGCACAGTGGTCCGGATTGGAAAAATAAGTGACATTTAGCCCAGAAACGAACTTTCTCGTATCGATATCTAATCAACAAACATTATTTCTTAAATGTCCATGGACACGGAAAATGAAAAAATTAGTACATCTCAATCAATATTACGGTTGTAATAAACTTGGACGTTTTGAGAGCAGCATTTTTCGCCACAAAAATTGTTTGTCTTTAATGAGATATCCTGACGCTTCTCTTTAATATTTTCTCTCGATTTTTTTTTAATTGAAGAGCAGATTTTTGCGATGAAAAGTCTTGTTTTTTTAACAGCAATTCATGCACGTATTCTATTAAAGAAATAATGTTGAATATGGTAGGAAACATTTGCGAAATTTTCTACATTAGTAGAGCATATTTTTTTAATTCCACAGAATTCCGCTTTAAAACCGATTACAATATTTCTTTTATATAATCACACAAAAATTAGTGCCCTTCTCGTCCCATTTCACAAATTATTGATATCTAATGTTGTCAATGTTCAGTCCGTCCATATCCGTTCAGAAGTTATTCAAATGTTACTAAATTAGAGTAGGTACTTGTCCCAATACTGTGCCGGTCAGGGGTTAATGAGACTTTTTCACATTTTTCATAGCCGTTTCCAAATTTTGCAGAATGAGCAGTAATAGATGAAAATGTATTGCACCTAACAGATTGCCTCGTGTAATGAATATTGGAACATTCGTTAGAGTCAGTAAGGTGCACACACGTTGTCCCTACGGAGTTAAGAATGCATAGTGGTCGCTCGATAAGCGACCATCAGATAAATAGCCGTTAGAAACGCCTAAACTTTACTTTATCGCTCGGTAGAACCTTTGTACCTCATGTACAGTTCTAGAGAACAAGCAGATAGACGAAAATACTATCTTTAAAGTCCCCAACAGTAAGACTACCATTTTGTTATTTACAGTGTTTACTCTATATATGTCCCAAATGTCTAGCCGATAAAAGTGAGGGGCCTCAAAGCTCGAGTGGCCTTGGTCGCCGAGGAGTATAAATAGTATCTTCTACCCGATATATGTCCCTGAGTAGACCCGTGTGATGGACACGTATCGAGTAAGCACTCTATTAAGAAAGAAAATAATTTTCTATTTCACTCAAGTTTGTTGCAATGCAGGTAGACAATTTTTATTTTGCATAAAGAGTTATCACGTGCATTTACAATTGTGAGAAAAATTGATAGAATGTGTTTCCGTAAAGCATGTCGTAAAATAAAGAGGATGTGACTACGTTAATAATTACTCTCGCTTGAATAAAACCATTTTTCAAATAAATTGAATGAGTACAATTTTTAGAGCGTGCCTGTCGTATAAGAACTAGTAATACAGTAATTTACAAATTATTCGTTACATCGGAATCGAATGACTGATGGAGGTTCTTCTGTTCGATTATAGTGATTACCCTACGCGAGCACGTTCACGAAGAAAGAACATCTATTGAACTGAAAATAGAATCCGGTACCTGCCACTTGTCTGGATCGAATTAATAAACTACCCCGAACATCAGCAACTTGCCGCATCCTTAGTATGTACGGCAAACATGGCTACGCTTTACCAATTATGTCCGTCAAACCATAGTTATTTGCGAAACGGTAAACCTTGGGTATCTTACCATCCGTTACAGCAACCAGTCCGCTAACTTCCCAATAAAGAATGTTTTCACAGGGCTTTGTAGAACCATTGTGTATATGAACCGTTAACTCGTTGACAAATAGTTTAATAATGGCTTGATAGCTTCATAACGGACCTCTATAATGGCGAATGAGAATACACGCTTAATAACATCAAAATGAGAGAAAAGGAATTATTATTGAAAATGATGAATTTGTTTCTATCGACAGTCTGTCGTATTGCCCAGTACTTTTTTTATAATTCACCGACTGTTCTAAAAGAAAGAATTAATTACGAAAATTTGGAAGAGGTCTACCAATCAGAGTTGAAACAAAATTCCAAATCATAAGGTTTCAAAATTAAAATAATTTGGAAATCTTAAGATTAAGCGAATTTTAACTAAATAGCGATTTATGAAATATTTGGAACAGATATGCCAATCGGAGATGCAACAAAGTTCCAAATTATGAGGTTATAAATTTAAAATAATGTGGTAATCTTAAATGCGCATTTTAACTGAATAGAGACTGATGAAATGGAATAAAAATTTTACTTAATTCATATGAGAAAATGACGAAGACAAATACTTCAAATGTTACCACGGGAATTAAGTTTTTTCTCCAAAGTATGGACACGGTAACATAGAAACGCGTCGAAACATAATGATGAAAACGCGTAAGCGTATCCGAGCAGAGCAATTATTTTAGGTATCGAAAGACAGTCGGCAAGAAAAATGTTGTGCATGACACGCGTCGGCGAACACTCCTGCAAATCGCTCGTCAGCTTTCCCGACAACCTTGACACTACTTACTTTTATCTTGAAATTCAAGAAAATGGAAATGGACGGAAAATGTAGGAAGGACATCGGGCAGAGCAAACAGTCTGGTTGAAGTATGGACATATACCCGAGCGTTTCTGTAATTTCAAGTCAATCTAGACTTTCAAGAGTTCTCGGCATTCACGAAAGTTAGAAGAGAACGTCGACGGCGAAACGCTCACGGGATGTTTTAACTTATCTCCAGTCTCGTTTCTTCGCGTAAATCATCTTCAGCCGTTCTCGGCGAATCAGCGCGCGGCGAATTTACACACGATTTTCATTTTTTTTCTTTTCTGTTTTTTATTTTTCAGACCAGTTCAGATTTTGCAACGTTGACTGCAACGTTGCACGCTTCCTCCACGCGGATTGCGAAAACGCTGTAGGAAACGTCGGTTCGGCGAAACTCTGGCGGAATCTTAAATCAATGGAGCGTGTTACTTCGTTTAATTGAATTAGAGCTAGTCGACGGGATACCAGGCGCTCGTTTCGCGTGACAAATTTATGAGAAAATGTTTAATCAACCGGGAAACGAATGAAGAAGACGCGGTAATTTCCGCGGTATCTTCTGCCGACGATTACCAGAATATCAAAAAACATTATAGAAAATGGAATAATGATACGAACAATATAAGTTGATTTATGTGCATAACCAAAAACTGGCTGAATTAACTGCGAGATATGATAGGAAGCCACATATATACATTTCTTTTTTTTTTACAATTTTAGTGAGTTAAAAATTATATGACAGGAGTTTTGAATTTTTTAAATGGCCTTTACTGCTTGGCATTTGACCTACTTATTCTGGTCATAAACGCATAAAATATGTATTGTAACTCTTGGATTATGCAGACCCTGGCAGATTAAAATTGTGCACATGATTGTTAAACTATTTGGTAAAGAATGGTACTGTATATGTATATGTTAGACAAGTAGGCTATAAGAGTTAATGATATTTTGAGAAACATTATTAACGCACAGGTCCCGTAACCTAGTATTAAAATAAGGGATTTTTTGTTCTTTGAATAATTATAAAATAATGTATTTTTTGCACTTTTAATGATTACAAGATAACAGATATTTTCCCTTCTTACATTTTTTTTTATTATTTTTATATATTTTTAATAATAAAGGAAACAAACATGTAGGACTAATTAATTCCTCATACAGTTTGAAAAATACAAACATTCATTTTTGTATAAATATTTTCTTTATACATATATGACTACTTTTACCATTGCGTATAATTACAATGATAGACGCATAGTTCGTTTGATCGAATAATTTTTGCCAGCGGTGGTATTATCATTCCTTCGAGAACAAAAACCAACACATTTCTTCACATTTCTCGCTGTTCGAGCTTTCGGTAAGTGCTTCTGTAATGTTAGAATTATTTCTTCCAAAAGTACATGGCTTCCACCGGCAACCCCAATAGTGAAAACCGCATGAAACTTTCATATCTCTGCAAGAAGCGTCTTATCGTGAAGGGTTCCTATTTCATGTCTTCATAAATACTAACTTTCGGTAAAAATACAGAATTTTCATTGATAGACCCGTTACAAACAAAACGACACAAATAATCAAATATATGCAAGCACAAATTGTTTTATTATTCTCCGCGCGCTTAAGGGACCGGTCTCCGTATATTCGCGATAAGGTAGAGTGACTACATTACCGTCAAAAAATGGTTTCAGGTGCCTCAAGTTTCCGTCCTTATATGAGATTATTTTGTCGCTGGTAAAGGGCTCGTTCGAAAGAGGAAGGTTTAATCTAGTGCGCGCTGGTCAGGAGTTTCCGCGATTATGCAGATGTTTGGTAACATAAGCGTTGGAAGTAGGCCAAAAATTGACGATGCGCATGCCGTGGAATCCAAGCATTTTTATGCCATTGGATGAGTTTTCTGGATGAAATCGAGAGCAGCGCGCGCTAGAAAATATCTCCCTCTACAAGTTGTGCTATACTTTGTCTTGAAGAAATCCGAAAAACTTGAACCACGTTTCTGGCGTCAGAATTCATGATATCGACAATACAGAACAAAAAAATGTGACAAGTTAGTCACAGTCCTAGGACCCGTCGGACCAAGACTAAGACGGATTCTGTGTCTGAAGGCTGTGAATGGAAATTATTAATTAAAAAGTCACATGACTACCCCGGGCCCTTAACCCTATAGTGGTCGCGCCCGGTCTCACAGACCGACTTTATTTACTCATAACCGAAGGAGAGATTGTTTATTCATGAATATGTAATAATTTCCATTATTGTACTTCTATTCCCTCCGAATTAAAAACAATGCATTATCTGCATTTGAACCCGGTGACATTTTTAGTGAGAAATAAGGTTTGTGACATCAAGACCACTGGCGTTACGAAAATTCGCGCGACCACCCTAGTGTTAAGAATAACGAAAATGGGAAATTCGATTTCGAACCGCGAATATAAACGAGCCGCCACTCGGCCGACGTTGTCTGCCGATATTTCGAGCTGTGCACAATGAGGCGACAATAGTTGTTCGATAATAGTCACTTAGCCGTGGGCTCTCGGGCCACGTTCTTTCGCGTTTGTCGCCGGCCGGGCTCGGCGAAAGTGACTGATCGCTTATGTCGAATCGCTTTTAATTTGGCGCGCGTCGCGTCGCCGCGCCGGAACGATTGATTCGGGAAATTACGTTCGAATATAATTGCATCCGAACAGGAGGCGCGCCGAGTCCGAACTTATTTAAAGCGGGCGAAACTCATGACAGATTCACGCGAAACTTCCGGAAATTGGTTACGGGCAACATAAACGAAGATAAATCATCGGCAGAGAGAAGTTTAGCCGATGGGGCAAGAGAGTATGCCCGCTACCGCAAGATAAACTACCATCGTACAATACCTAATTCCGATCACGGCCGGTCACATCTTCGCGCACTTGTGGCCAACTGTTTTACGAACATCGCAAATTAATTAAACTTCTCGAATTAGCAGCTTTCACCGCCTGGCCCCGTGATTGATGTGTTTGCCAGGAAATTTAGGCATACGGGATCGAATGTTGCAAATAAGCAAATAGTAATAAAAGATGGACAATTTGATGCACAGCCCTCGCAATGACGAACTTGATACCACGATAACACGTGATTGCCGCTGCTACGATTAAACCAAAGTGCACGGTAACGTTAGAAGTGCGCGCGCTACCCTGTAACGTGAATTCTCGTTTGTTTTCGGAAAAGCGTCACGATGTTGATACAAACGCGTGTCTTTCCGAGTGCCATCGGCCGTCCCGTGAAAAGTGTTTCGGGCGTGTTCGGGGGGGAAAAAAAGTCATCGATTCGCGTAACCGGTCCGTAGCGTAGGTGTAGGTTGTAGTTGTAGCGCCATCGAAATTCCCCGATTCGAATTCTGGCGGCGGGAATGTGTGCACGCCCGGTCTCTATGCGTGGCTTGAAGCTCCAGTTACGTGTGTAACACGAGCCGAAATCTCTACGCTTCGCGTCTGAACAATTTATCCCTCTCTTACGGCGAACGTAATATTCATCTTGACCGCGTTACAAGCTTAACGGCGCAATGGCCTGTGGGCCTCGTTCCGTCGAATCTCGACCAGACGCGGTTGCCGCGGAGTTAAATCTAGACAGACTGTATTGCCCCGGAAAAGTATTCTTAGGCGTGGCTGTCCCGGCCGAACAATTATGCTTCTGGAAATGAAGCGACACGCTTCGCTGGAAACAACAAACATAATGTTTGGCACGTTGATCGACAACCGTAGGCTGTACACCCCAAAAGTATGCGGACGCTTGCTAAATTCTTATACTATATTATCTTATCGTAGATCATTTAATAATGGTTACTTTAATAATGACTCGTTGGACGTCTGACCGACAATGATAAATAATAATTATATCTTCTTCTCATTTACGTTTCCTCCGCTCTGGGCAAATTTTTTTAAAATCTGAATAATCAGCCTATTTCCTTATTAATATTTTGTTCCAATGATTTCCTAAAAGGACAAGAAAATTGGTAATTCATTAACTCTAGATTGCCGGAGCGAGTCAATTTGACGCACTTACGATTTTACTGCTATATATGTAGGAGAACTTAAGTAATTTTTGTTAAAGCATGTGTTGGTTTTTAATAGAATTATGAAGGATCAGAAAGGGTTATAGCGCCCCATTGAACAATCAGTACGGATGGTGTGCAGAGACAAGCTATATATGCATACGTGTGCGTATGATGTAGTCGTTTAACGATCACGCGAATGGTGTCTTAAACGGATTTTTTAGAAAAGAGCAAAAGGAGAAGCAAAAAGTGCAACAAAATGAGATCGCCGACAGAGAAATCACGCGGAAGAACACGCGATAGAAGTCGGAGAAAGTAGTGTAGTCATAAATGGAGAAAGTAAAGGGGTTAGGTGGTAGCAGGGTAGTTGAGTTCACGCGAAACGTTCGGGGGAAACGTTGGGCATAGAAACTATTTCGATGAGAGTTGCGAAAAATTATGAAATAGTAAAATCTGCGGAGGGTAGAGACGAAACTTCAATTCGAAAGGATGCGGAAAACTCGAGGATTGCGGTTAGGGTAAATTACGGAATGGCAAAACCCGAAAAGAGTGACATAAATTCAGAAGACTGGATGAGAAAGATAAGGATGCAGAAAGACAAGGATGCAGAAGCATGACTGCCACAGAACTAAGCGATGGAAGTGTCAACTATAATTTTAATAACTTAATTAAAACGTTTTTTGGACCGAGGGAGAATATTTAAAGTGAACCCTGCGAAACAGTAAGTAAATAAATTGTTCAACTGAGCAGTTGTTGAACGCTAAAAGCGCTACCAGCCTTGTGCACAGCCAGTCAAATTTTCCGATTTTTCATTTTCATTTCACTTATTCGTTCGTTCTTTCAGCATTTTACGAAGCATTTTACTGTATGCCAATATGCTCTTTTGGAAAGTCGGCACGCAAAAAGGAATTATTAAAAATACTTCGTAATTGTTTTTACGTTTTTCCAAACATCGTGGGCACACACGCAAGTAACATGGCAAATAAAGGTATGAGAAGTATGTTTTCCCTACACCATGAACATGCAATACATTCTGGGCTTTTTATTCTTAACGTTCTCTTTGCTTTGTAATGTTAATATAGAAGTAAACAAAAGATTAGCGGACTGGGATTGGAAAACCCAGACCGGAAACAAAAGAGGGTTTTTCGCAGATAGATAGTGCACTAACTAATGACTAACCGCGGTAGTTTAGCAGCAACAGACTGAAATTTTTACAGTTTCATGTAAAAATACTATACCTGGGGAATATGAGAAGGGTGCGTTCTAAACGAAAAAATGTTTCAACTTTTAACCTTTTCGCTGCAGGACGGTTCTCCGTTTCTAACGATACATGTATATTAAGCATTTTTACAAAAGTCTAAAAGATCAGATTACTTGTAAATTATTACACATTAATCTGCCACAATTATTTCGGTGACAATTTTATAAGGAACTAGTGTTCTACGTATAGTCACGAAAAATGGCATAATTATTACACTAGCTTTTAAGTACGTAAGCAATAGACTGATAACAGAACACTTATTACGTCTACAAAAGATGGAGGTGTTTTAACTCAAAAACGAAAAATTTGACTATATGAAACTGATATAATATTATAAATACTGTGATGTAATACTACAAACTGATATAACAATTTTTAATGGTGCCTCAGAGTTGCCATTCGAGTGCTAAGGGTTAAAATGATCTCGTAATTGTGTAATACAACGCATTCCGCCTTTATTTAACGAAAAGCTGGCAGAAACTATATTTGTTGTGTGGGTACAACGATGGACGGATCATCGAATTTAACATGATTAACTGAAAATCCGACAAGGATCACGACTTCGCCGTCAAAAGGCGGAAGATGCTGCTCAAGCAATGCCTTTATGCGAGGACAAAGCTCGCCATTGGGGACAACTTCAAACAGGATAACGCAGGCCGAAGGTTCGCGATACATTGAAAAATCAGATTTCCGGCGGAAAATGTCAAATCTTGTAAGATGCATCTGAACGAATATGACCGAACATGGTTCCGTCTTCGAGGGCTGTTTTCAGCCGCTAAGAACTACTTTTTCCGAAAGTTTCAGCAAAATGGACGTGCTTCGGTGTGTTCCCTTGTTAAGGCCCGTACAGATCTGAACACTGCCGACGAACATTGCGCCAAACATAGAAGGATAAACACAGAAGATGGTGGCAAACCCATTTATACAGGGTGGTTGGTAACTGGTGGTTCAAGCGGAAAAGGGGCGATTCTACGCGAAAAAAGAAGTCGAAAATATAGAATAGAAATTTTTCGTTTGAGGCTTTTTTTTCGAGAAAATCGACTTTGAATTTTCGCTCGGTACGAGTGCAAATTATCACGTCATAGAAATTTAATTAGAAGAGCAGAAGTATGTGTTCGGCAGAATGGGAAACATTTTCAGCAATTTTAGTAATGATAAACTTTATGATTACTTCATATTATTTCATTATGTATTCCTAAGTTTCCGTTACGGCCAAAACAAACTTAAACTGCGATAATATCCATCGAGACAACGATTTACAGTGAGAAAAATTTTATATATATATATATATATAAGGGTGGAACTTAACTAAACATAATTAAAAAATTATCATCAAAAATATATATTCATGACGATAAGTATCAGTAAACAGGAATAATTTTTCAATGACTTTAGCACGTTCAGGTCTATACGGGCGTTTAGCGGTAGCGTTTCGTAGAACAATGAATCGAAAGCGGAAATCGGTAAAAATTTCGTTGTGAAAGCGATCTATCGAGAAGTTTCGAGAGCCGGAGCGACGCGGCGTCTAGGTAGGTGCGTGTAACGGTGAATTTCCAGACGGCGACGCCGACGCCGCCGACGACGACGCTCTCGGGGTAATGCGAAAGGCGGACAGGTACGTCGATGAGAATTACACGGGTACGCGTACCCGTGTGAGATAAATACGTGTAGAGAAGCAACGTCTCCGGAGTGAAACGTGAAGCGGTAGCTGGCAGACGGCCAGACTAGAATCGAGCTTACCGGTCGAGCCCCGACGGCTGGGGCTTTACGAGCCGGGCGTATGCTAAAATTGAAAGAAAAGGAGCGCCAGCGATTCACGTCAGCCTGATTGGAGTCGGCTCGAGGACACGTCGCTGGCTCGCATTCGAATTCGCGTAATCGTGTCTGCCGACGTGTGCATCCGATGAAAGCTCACCCCCCCCCCCCCCCCCCCCCCCTGCCATCTTTGTTATGTTAAACCTTCAACATTGCTCCCGGCCCTGTTACAGAATTAAAGGGAAATGTCTGTCCGGATTTAATGAGACCTTTTCCGAACGGGCCTCCCTCCCACCTGCGTCACCACAGACACGTGCGACGTTATTGGCCACCCCCCCCCCCCCGCGGCAATCAAGCGATACCACGCTCCGATGAGAATGAGAAACTATTTCCTGCGAGATACGAGTCTTCCGCAAACTAGCGGTCTTGTTTTAGAAGTTTTTGCCCGAGAGATGCCTCGAACTGGATCCTCCCAAGGGGAGGTCGCTGTGTTTTCTAAACTTAACTAACAAGATCAATTATCTGGCAGAACATTGACCAAATATGCTCGATCATCTCCGTCGCGTGACGGTGATGTTCATTAAGAGATGCGAAAATAATTCTTCTATAAGTACAGTAATCAATCACTCTAGGATTTTGTTCTAAATGAGTATGTTGCAGTCCAAATTAAGGGGGTTTAAGTAATCGTTTTGCTGGTTTAGAATTTGTTTAGAAATTACAGGTCCTCGAAGATCGCAATTTTTCAAAATGGGCTTCACCTACTAATTTTTATCTGGGGAACTGCTTGAGCTAAATTTTGTTCGTTTTATTCAACAAGGATTGGGCTAAAAATTTTTAAAGCGATCCTGGGGCAAATTAAATATAATTCCATAAAAAAGCACTGTTAACAACATCCGATGAACCTTAGCATTGTACTATGTAGAATGATTTACAAAATAAAGTTAGGACATGTTACCTGACGTACTAGTGCGCGTAACCGTTACACCAGTTACAGTATAGTAAATTCCTAGTTCCGAACACACCCACCTGACCCGTACCGGACAACTTTAGAAACCTGAGCAAGATCCTAAATACTTTCGAGTTATTTAGACAGGTCGTAAAAATCGCAATCTTTATCGCTATCAAGATAACACGGCGGCGGTAAATATCGTTCAAAAACGAATCCTCCGGCCTGGTTCTTACGGTGCGCCTTCATTTTATTAAAATAATTACCTCCGCGGAGAAACGCAAATGGACGTATAAAAACGGAAAAAAAAGAAAGAAAAGAAAGCGGATCAGATACAACTGAACACCATCGCGGGCACCATGATTGCACAGTAAATTAACGGAAAGTTGTTCCGGCTTTAAAACCGAGTTTATTTTATCGAGCGGCCGTAGTTGCGGAGCCTCTTAACTACGATCGTTATCATTCGCGCATGCCGGCGAATGGTTATTTTTCCTGTAAACCACGGAACCGACTATCAGGGTTCGGTTAACTGGTTCCGCAATGTGGCCGACGGAATTTGAACATTTAACGAATCACGATCGAATCAACAATTAAATGGAACCGCGTTTTATCTATCGATGAACGAAGCTGACGCGCCGCGATTCAAGAATACGCATTTGGGCGCCGCGGCGCGCGCAATGCAGCGCGTCGTGCGAATTTTTCAATGCGCCGACAGCCCCGAAGCAAAGCAAACTGCGCGTGTTCATTAACCGTAATTTGAAAAGGCGAGGCCGATATGTATTGTTCCCGAATGTCGGCCCGAAATGATCAGCCTAAATGAATGAACGTTTACAGCGACGGAGCAAACTGTTTGAACACTATTGACTTTTGCTTTTCACCGCTAATCATACAGTCAATTATAAAATTACGTCGAATTGCTCCATGGAGAGTTCATCGTTTTGTTAAATCGTAGGTCGATGCGAATGTCCGATTGACGACAATTAAAACGAAACTGAATTAAGTAGAAACTAGACTAGGCGAGGATTATTTTTAGAAAATTGCTGTAACGTCGTTTAGCTTACAGTCAGTGTGAAAAGTATTCGAGCACCCTTGAAAAACGAATCAATTCTTTTAAATGTGGACCCTAGCGACTTTTTTTCTTGAAATAGGGATTTTTGTTAGAACGATCACTACCTAATGTGTAAATAATTGGTGCGCTATAGTTATTTTAAGTGGCAGTATACAGGGCGCACGGAGTTACCGTACGAGAATGAAGTTATCAGAAAAAATGAAAATAAAGTTTCCTTTCGCCTGATTTTTCGAAAGTATTGTCCTAAGAGCGTCACGTGGCGGTACGGAGAGAACAATGCTCCTCGTAGCAACCATTGAAAAGTTCGAATTATTCGAAGGCAGAGAATCGTGGTAAGTTTCAAAAGGGGTATCGATCTATCTGTCGGACGTCGTATTATTCGCAGATAGCTCCGGAACAGTTTTCGAAACTCGGGAACCGCAATGTGACAGCAACTATTGGCGCAACGCCGATAGGATATAAGTGAAAGGGAATCGATTCCATTTTCCAATTTGTCCGACGATCTAGTTTGATAGCGCCGTGGACACGAACGTTCCTACATTCCTCAAATTCCTCAAACAATCGTCACAGACTGGGTTCAGAGAAGCTTTAAAAAAAATCGTAACAATCAAAGAAGCAGCGGAACAAAAGGTCCAAAGGACGAAACTAATTCAATGTGACATCCAATAATTCGTAAATCATTCACCGTAAAAGAAATATTCTCAATAAAAGTAGCCTGGCTTCAAAGAAAGTAATTTGGAAATCTTAAGCTTAAGGCAGATTTTAACTAAATAGCGAGTTATAAAATAGAACAAAAATTTTACTTATTTCGTACTAACTATAAAAATTATGAATGGATATGCCAATCCGCGATGCAACAAACTTCCAAATTATAGGGTTATAAATTTAAAATAATGTGGTAATCTTAAATGCGCATTTTAACTGTATAGAGACTGATAAAATGGAATAAAAATTTTACTTAATTCATATGAGACAATGACGAAGACAAATACTTCAAATGTTACCACGGGAATTAAGTTTTTTCTCCAAAGTATGGACACGGTAACATAGAAACGCGTTGAGACATAATGATGAAAACGCGTAAGCGTATCTAAGCAGCACAATTAATGTAGGTATCGAAAAACAGTAACTATCAAAGAAGCAGTGAAGCAAAAGGACCAAAGGACAGAACTAATTGAAAATGCAAGTGAATTCCAATAACTCGTAAATCATTCACCATAAAAGAAATATTCTGAACAAAAGTAGCCTGATTTCATAGAAATGGTTTAATAATTCTTTACAGTCATCTCAGTATTCATACATTAAAAATATTAGAACCCGTCAATTTGACGGGTCGCGTAAACCTGGTGTTAAATATCGTATAAAAATTTTTAAAACGTTCTTGCTTATTGTATTGCAATTGTAAAACTCCGGTACGCAAACAGTTGAGTCGGAATCGAATAACGTGTCTGACCATAACGTACTGTTTCTACTTCTGGTTGAGACTAATGCATGATTAGGTTAGGAATCGCATGTTATCAATTCTTATATTATGGTATACTGCGAGGAAAGCACATAAAATACCTACTCTGCGTTACAGAAAACGGTGCTACGACCTTAGGGGCACCTAGGGACAGCTAATTTTTTTTAGAATTGCAAGATAATACTATGTAGTAGATGCTCCAACAAGTTTTAGAGTGGGATCTGGTGGGACTTTCAACTTTTACTCTAAATCGTAAAAATTGATGCCTTCACTTTTGCTCTTTCTTTGCATACACGGTTATCAGTTAACAATAAAAATTTGGCACTAAAACCTATGCAACTTACCTCCACAAGCAGCATACATAATGCACAATTAAAATCGCGACGTTTCAACAGAATTTGTACAGTGTGCACTTGAAATTCGCAATGTGCTTCACAAGCTTAAAAAGGTATGGTCTAATGAACTCGAAGTTCGGACTGTGACTGTTGGTCAGGTATAAAAAGCGACCTTTTTGCTGTTTACCCGCACTTAGAAACACTGTTAGAGTAACTAATCCCATACTTAAAACTTACCTAGCTCAAAAGTTCATATTTTAGGTTTTGGTCACGTTTTCCGGCTTTGGGACCACTGTGCGTCGTTTGAAAGAAACTCGATTGCTCGTCGCGCCGGAACAGTTTCGAGGAGGACTCGCTAACATTAAACTCAGGTAGAACGTGAACATCGAGCGGGCACTACTGTACCACTATACGGTCGCAATATTATTAAAGAAAGTGATACTCGAAAAGAACGGGAAGGTTCATGCCCGGCGCGGTGCGGCGCGGCGGGGTAACATTCGAGGCGACAGCTGTCTCCCTAAACCGGTCCGCGCAATCTCAAACAATAAAGTCGTCTTATTTAAAAGAGAGGAGGAAGCCGGGCAATCCTGTCAGGTAGATTGCAACTTATTGGAGTCTGGTGCTCGCATACATTTGAATTCGTTTAAGCGTGCGCCGTGCTGCGCCGTCACGGCCGGATTCGTGGTTCCCGCGAGTGAATCTCGTAGAGATCTATTTTCCAGAAGAGGCGGGACCCACGCTACCTCGACAATGTTTGTTTTTATCGAGCGGAATTCTTATCGTGCTCTCGCGTGCCACAACAGCGCACCGCACTCGCTCGCCTACTCTCACTGCCGTTCTCGTACTCGTTCTCGTTGCAGTTGCAGTTGCAGTTGCAGTTGCCGTAGTCCGTCGTGGTCGCTGCTTCTGCTACTCGCGCTCCTGCAGCCTGAAAGCCGGCTAGAAACGCCGCGCACGTTCTCCCTTCTTTCCGCCTCTGTCTCGCTTTTCCGGCAACCGTCTTTTCTTTGCCCGGGTGTCTTGACACGGGAGCCAGGGAAGAGGGAACACACCACCCCATCCCGGGCGTCGCGCTCCTTCGCATAAACCGTACCGGCGAATTTCGCTCTGAAAGTCGCCGGCTGGCTGCCTCGTCTCTGTTTGCTCCGGGAGTTCCCTCGCTCGACTGACGAAACTCTCCTTCTCCGTTTGTGTACGGTGACCCACTTTGATCTATAAGTCCCCGTGCTTCCCTTTGGGAATTGCGCCCTTCAATTGGAAAAGCTACTGTCGCGGATTAAAGGGATATGTATACCCGGCACGGAACGTGTCACGATGCCGGGGACGCTTCCTCGGGTGATCGACGAGACTCTTGCGAAAAGTATGATTTCCTCCACACCTTCGACTTTTAATCCTTTTCGCAGCGCGATTTATTTCACCGCTGCCGCTGGTTACAGCTGCTTTGTCATCGATCAATTCTTGCGATAAGACGTGTGCGTTTATTGTGTGCCTATACAAGCGAGCGTTCCTCGTGAGAAAATATATAAAAAAAAATATATATATAGAAATATAGAAATTTTGTGCACATGTAGCTATTTTAACACCAAAACGAAACGTTCCTTTATTGAAATGTTCAATAATTTATTAAATACAAACACATTTGTTAATGTAAAATATATTTTGAATACTGGTACAGCAATTTTTCGCAACGCCTTACAGTCGCCATTCGAGTGCTAAGGGGAATCTTGTGATCCTTATTTCACATTTACCTCAACTGCTCTACTTTTATGGATTGTTCATATTCAAGGTCACGTGAAGTTCATAATATCACAGGTCGTTGGATTCGTCTTGACCTCTGCTGTCATGTAGCGATGATAAAAATATATCAGTCCAATTTAACAAAACTTCGATGACCTTGAAATCTCAAAAAATACAACCTCGAACAAATTGTTTTGCCTATCATAATATTTACCCCTCTGAACCAACTAATATTTTCCTCTGACATTTTTTCCTATCATAAAAAACAAGCGAGATATTTTAGATGCTCGAGTTAGGCGTCCCATTCCAATTAAAAAAACTTCGATGACCTTGAAATCGCAAAAAATATGACTTGAAAAAAATTTGTTTGCCTATCGTAATATTTGCCCCTCTGAACCAATTAACGTTTTCCTCAGAAATTTTCTTCTGGCGTAAAAAACAAATGCCATATCAAACAAATATTGTTATCCTACTGTGATGACAATAGATGAATCATTCGATTATTTTCTGCGGATGTGTAAGAGAGAATTTCGTTTGAATGACTGGAACGATTCGCGAGACATGATCTTTCAACGTTAACGCGCGCGCGCGCGGCTTCTTCGAAAGATTTCTTGTCTTCTTGGTCAAGGTACGCTAAATGAAGAAGAAGAAAAAAACCAGTTTGCTTTACGTGGCAGTTTATAAGTTAGTGATATATAAGAAACGTGACTGATCTTCTTCGCTTTCGCGATCCTTCTTCTATTCTTTAATGTTTAGATAACGGGAACTGACGCACGCGGGACAGATTGAAACTCGCGTGTGCCTGAAGCAACGATGTCGGACAATGAAACGGAGAGAAAAAGAAAAAAGAACTGGTCGAAGCACGAACACAGTTTCGATCCGGTAAATCAATGCAAACGTCTGTCCTGTCGAAAAACAAAGAAAATTGTACGCTATTTTCTTTGTGCGCCCTCTCCAAGCTTTTTCGAATGTTTTTTCCTCACCATTCGTCTTCTTCTTTGTCGAGCGCATCTATCTGTACGACAGAGAAGCTTGCTTTCATGGTTTCTTGCACGATCCAGTGAATCAACCTCGACTAAATTTCGTTCCCCCTTTTACAACAGTTTCAAGAATGAAACGATGCACGTAGCGAATAACCGAGTTTCATTCGGACTGGATAGAAACGGAGAAAAGTTCTTTTCAATGACATAGATTTTTGTTTCGAGAAATATTATCGCACGTCCTGCTACCGCCGACAGAAATTTCACGTATTTACTTTTCAAATTTTCAAAATTTTGTGCAATTTGCTTCATAATAATTGCAGCAAGCAAGCCGGGAATTACTATAATTAGACAGCGGAGCTTTATGCAAAATAAAAATTTTCTACTTACATTACGACAAACTGGAATATAAGTTTATTTTCATTCTTAATACGGTTTAATGCTTTGACAATAATAAGTATTTCCAAATTCTGCCAGTTTTTACTGTTTCAAATTTCACCTACTCATTTTTGTCATGAACGCATCAAATCCGCTGTCTAGTAATAACTAAGAGCTAAGTTTAAACACAAATGGAAAAATATGATATAAAATGAAAATCATTATAGACTGAGTAGGTTTGTAAATAACTTTCGTTGAGTTTAAATAAAATATCATTTGTTTTAAGTTTCAATGCCTGCATAAATTCGTTTTCAGTTGTTCACTAGTTCACTTTTTACATTTTTCTCACAACTGCATACAATCAAAAATAGGGTACGTATTACGGCAATTTAATAAAATGTTGAAACGCTTGGGAAAATTAAGATGGGCATGAAGACATCAAAAACTTTGTAACTGTTCAAGGTCCTAATTGAACGATTAGGCGGCGTGGAAACACGCAAGAAAAATCTGTTCCCTTTTTCGCGAACCTTGAAATATTGACGACCAAAGTGGCTTAATTTTGTTCTAACGGAGGGTAGTTATCGGCAGAAATGTCAGCGGAACTTCGAGCTTCAAATTTAGCTGTCGCGCGCCGGCTAGAGGAGATCTAACATTCGTTCTTACGGCGCCGGCGGTAGTATGGAAACCGAGAAATGACTATGAGTAATGTGGACGAAATAAGAAAGCGGGATCACGGAAACTTGTCCGGAAATTTTCATTTCGCGCGTTGGAACGAGGAACAACTGCTTATAAGCCGCCTTTTTTCGCTCGCATTTACCTACTTTCCCGGTTCGTTCAATAACCGGGCGTAATAACACTTTGATACTTGTTTCCCCCGCGTCTTTTCTTTCCCGTGCAGCCGCGGATTCGAAAAAAAAATCAGAGCTTCGTTGCGTCGATGGCATTCTGCGCAATGCGAATCGCCGGAGGTCCTCGGTGTAAGAAGGAACTCTATTACTATAGTCTTCACTCGAGAGGAAAGACCCGGAGGCACACTGCTGGTAATAGCAGCTATTCTACTTCAATTACTCTAGACTCAAACCATATGAGTTACAGAACTATTAGCGTGCCTCGGGTCTCATTTTCTAAGAAGCTTACCGTAACCAGAAAACACCATCTTTCGTCAGATATTTATCAATGTCGGTAAACACGTTTCCTTTTATATGATATCCGTAATATCAACTTTCTCTCATCAGCCTGATTCGCGTGACCATTATTGTCTATAAAGAATCACGAATTAAACAAGCTTGTATGGTTTCAAGCAGAACACGACACAAGTCAAGTGAAATTGTTCAGTGAGAGCTTACAAATTTAATTTAATAAAACATTTCATTTAATAAATCCCAACCCCCTAAAAAATTATTAATCCAAATTAAACCCCCTCTAAAATTGAATTTCTTCAAAATTTTCCTTAAAGAAACACCTCCTCTCCTAACTAAATTATTTTTTCTGGATTCTTTTTTAACAACCGATTTAGAAAGTTTTCAAATCACAACTTGATAGTATTTTTATGTTATGCGCGTCCAAACAATTTTTCATTATCTGCTGAAATTAGACGATATGGTTGGAGTGCTTGGTGATTAATGCACAGATCTCGTTAATATGTTCGCCGATCTGACTTTTAGAACTCGAAACAATTTAAGACTGTTATAAGCTTTCGTCTGGTTTTTAATCGTTTCCTACTACTAATTTTTTCTTTCAATTTGTTAGCGTCGAACTACTTCGTTAACAAGAAGTACAGAGATCTGTGGGAAACATATCTCTTACGTTCTTACTTATTCATAAAATTATCATTTTGCCTTTTCCGTTAATTAACGATGGAATTAGAAAGCCTTCAGCAAACTTCATACATTTTTAGACATTACAATTTTATCGACTGAAACATTGGTGCCGCCTTCAACAAGGCGGAACCAATTGAACGCGTATTAAAATTTCGCATTTTACGTCTTCCCGAATAAAAATGCACAATTATGCGTTTATCTAACCAGCTTGATTTCACAAGGAAACATATCAGAATTGAAAGGAAAGGAAACTAGTTTCATAGCATCGTGTTTATGGAAACAAGAAAAAGTTCGATTCAAAGGATTACTGTAAAACCAAATTCACCTCTTATTTTTCTCTTAAAGATGAAAATATTATCAAGTATCCATGACAGTTGTGGTCGCAAGAAAATGTAGGAAATCAATACAGTGTTTATTCTATATATGTCCTAAATTCCTAGCCGATAAAAGTCCCAGAACTATCCCCACTCCTGCGGGGTATACCCCGTGAGGGGCCGAGAAGCTCGGGAGATTCCTGGCCGATATATGTCCGTGACTAGAGCCGTATTTGGGACATATATCGAGTAAACACTGTACTCATTTCGTTTGCGAATGTTTGTCTGCTTATTCGTAATGAATTATTCGTTTCAATTCCGAATAGAGTAACATTTCTTCAGGTTGATTAGTGGACGGGAACTCGTTAGATCGAGTGAATTAAATAAAATAGAACCCGCAGAACGTACTGAACAGAATAGCGCGAAAATCCACGGAAAAGAGCCCGATTGCAAAGTGCAAGGGGCTGCGATTGGAAAAACGGCTAAATAGGACAGGAAGCCGGAAAAACGAATTCAATTTAATTATGCACACGGAGTCGGTTGATGCTGTGCCGGTTTGCGTTTGCTCCGGCAATCACTTCGTTCGAACCTTTCCACGAGTTTCATGGGTTTCCCTATCTGTTAAAGTAAATCGTAGTCAACGGGAAAAAATTAGATTCAGTTTTCAAGCAAAGTTCAAAACGTTAAATGATTAGGAATCGATTCTCAGAGTGGTTTCGCGAATCCAGTCACAGAGAAAGTTCACAGAATTGGTCAATAGGTCATATTCGAAGCGACGAGAGTAATCGTGATTGGCACCCCGTTCCTTTTGCAGGCACATCTGCAAACTAATATATATTTCCAACAAATGCTTTTCCCGTTAATTCAACTTTAATTGCGTCTCTCTTTTCACGGGGTAGCCGAAAATTTCTATCACGTATTTTGTTCAATTGACTTTTTATGAGGAATAGCTTGAACTGGGCCTACCAAAAAATTTGCAATTGTTCCATCGTGTACTGCTTTTCAATTATCTCAAGTTGTAACACCGAATGATGTGAAACTGAATCAAACGTTAGAGAAGACCTAGTTTCTAGCCTACTTGACGTGAACATTTTTCAAGTAACTCCACCTATTTCACAGAAATGCTGTGCGTGTTGAAACAACGTTCGACGGTAAGGGTGGATCTCGATATCGATGAGAAGCTTGAATCGCGCTCTGGCGAAATATAGCATAAGAGGACGCATTAGCGAAGCGCGTGAAAAATCCGGGAACGTCGCGGAACGATAAAACAAGCTAAACGAACGTCACAATGCGAGGCGAGATTTCGCGTTCCTCTTTCCCCGCGGCGTTTCAATTTGCCATAGATCGCCGATGAACGAGAGAAGAAAAGCGATCGGCGAAGCGGCGCGTAACGGGCAAAAAGGAGGCGAGACACCAGCATCAATATCCATTAAATTAAAACGACGCGACGCGACGCGGCGCGGCGTTCCCGTCGCAGCGGCAATCAAACCACTGCGAAATTCTTCACCGGATATTGCCGCCTATCACGTGTACGGGGAAAACTAGCGTGCAAGTCGTGCGAACTGCTCCAAGAATTTTCATTTCGCGCCTAAAGTCGTAAAAGGATTGCGGCCCGATCCCCGTCCCCTCACCTCGCCGTCTTGTTCGTTCTCGAACCCATTCGAACGTTCAACCTGCAATACAATTTGAAAATTAACCTCGTCTGGGAATCCAGCTGAGCAACCGTTCGCGTCTGCGCATTTTGTGGCAGACATTTTATGAGTTTGCCGAACGCGAAACGCCGCCATTCCGCGCAATCGGAAACAAGACTTTTTCGACGCTAATGCGCGGGCTGTTCTGCGTCAACGAAACAGCTCTGAAAGACTATGGGAGAAACATTTCATTAACCCCTTGACATACAATACCGAGTCACACTCGTGATAAAATTTCTGAACAGAGTCTAATAAATATGTATGTAATTAATTTCCTTTAAAACGAAATAAAATTCTATTTTGGCGTTGTTAATGTACGGCTAGTGAAGAACGTATGGGCATACAATAAATATAAATTTTCTCCTTTTTTTAAAGAAATTACGAATTACAAAAAATTTGTAGTCACTGAAACGGTAAAATAAATCGTAGTGCAAGGGGTTAACACTAGATTTCCGGGACACGACAAACTGACGGGTTCTAGATTCTTTAATTTGCAATTATTGTGATTGTGAAAATTGTGCATTTATAGGAAATTTATTTAACACATTTATTCCTTGGAACATACATTATTTTAAAAGCTGCTGAAAATATATTCTTGATATTTTTATAGAATAATCAAACCTGGCCACTTTTAGCTCCCCGTAAACCTAGTGTTAAGAACAACAATTTACGTTCACGTTCATGGGGGACGTACAGTCATCTTCGACACTTCAAAGTCGTCTCGAATTTTTTTAACACAATAGTTTCCTCTGCGAGATTTCATTTTGTTCATCCTCTCGAGAACGGAATTAACGGTAATCCTGTATTTTCAGAACGATTTCTTTTCTTTAAACAAAGTCCTATATGCGAAATTTCAGATCGTGTAAGTAGCCGTTCACAAAGTCTTCAAGTGACAAATATATAGGGACCATTAAAAAGTGAAGGTGACCACAGTCCGTCGTGCCCAAACATATTTCGCGAAACGAAGCCGTCGATTTGTTTGAATGTGTTTCGCGGGGAACACTTGGCTGATTGATATTTCCAAACAATGAATTTCGCAGGTTTTGATATTAAACTAAAGTAAGACGAGGGGGTGTAAAGCCCCTTCGGATCAGCGTGCATGATATTGGCTATTAATAGCTTCAGGATTTCAGAATTTCCGAGCTAATAAATTCAATCTTATTAAACTACGCGAAGTAATTTGATGCTGTTCTCGCTAATGCATACAGCGTTACGCAGGATTTGCTGTTCAAGTTTCGATACTATCAACTGGCTTACTGTCGGACTAACGGAACATAATGAGTTCGCGTTTCGCGTACCAAGAATACCATACGAGACGAATAATAACGCTTCGCAGAAAATGAGTTTCTCTATCCCCATCCGACGTAATCGCATTAAAAAAAGGAAAAAACGCTAATTAAGCAAATACTTCTCCGATTCGTTCTATGTTAAAAGAAATTTGCGTTTCATTTCGACTCCAAAGACCGTTCTCGCGCACGACGTAATAGTTATTTCCTTTCTTTCATTTGGCGTAGCGCGGAGCACGGAATGGAACAATGGGCTGACGCGATTAATAGAAGAGAAAGCATGATCGATGGCCACGTATCGAACGAAAATATCGTTCGGGGAGGGACCGTCAGAGTGGATTTCAAGTAAGTCAAGTAAGTCACTCGATTTTTTCCGGCGAGTATACATCGATACCGGAAACATTGCCGGCTCAAGTTTCAATTAACCGGAAAGCGCCATCAGCGTCTTTTCCGGCTGTCGCGCCATAATACGAAACGTACTGTACACGGACAAAACGGCGCGGATGTAGTGGAACGTTGAACAGAAGGGGTGAACAGGGGGTGAACAGAGAGGGTTGAGAGGCCGGGGTTGTCTGGAGGAGAGGAAGCGCGAGAAATAAACGAAGAAAAAAGGGGGAATCGAAGAAGAATTGGCGGGTGGACAAGAAAGACGGTCACACAGTGGCCGGGAAATTTTTATTCGGTTCGCGTTTAACATCGGTCAGCCGACATTTTAGTCGGAACCGTGACTTGGGTTTAATGGCGGTCCCATTGTAACACCTAAAGCCGGTCGCCATACGTACACCGTTATGCGATGGGAGGGGGTTCGGGACGGAAGCCGAACACGGTAACGCCTATAAATTTAAACGGCTTTATACGTGCGAAAGCTGCGAGTCCGCGGTGGCCCTCTGCTCGTTGCTGCGATCCGCTCCGTACCGCCTCGTGTCTCGCGACGCGACGGCGAGCTTTCCGCGAGCTTTCTGCGAGTTCGTCGTGAATTAAATGTCCTCGCGGCCGGCCGACATCCTCGTGAAATTGCTCATAAGGCCGGGTCCCCGGGACGGCATAACGAAAACCCGTACAATTCAAAGTCGATCATGCTGGCTCGGCTTGTGCCCATTCGAAACTCCCTTACAGAGTCAGCAAAGCGCCGACTGCTATTACCAATAGAACTAACGAAACTCCCGGGACCTGTCGGGCACCGTTACGGACGACGGAAATACGATAATGCTTCACAAATTCGCGATTACGCGGATCCAAGGAGATCCGTCAATTTTTCTTCCCCTTCTCAAACTTCGTGCTTCATTTTCTATAAATCAATTCACAAATTGAACTCTGCATAACTTCATTACATTCGTTTCACATTACATTTAACATCGGAATTGCCGAGCAATAAAAATAACTACTCGCGTTGACTCGCAATGCGACAAAATTAATTTACAAGATTCTTATTATATTATTTTCCGCAAATTTTCATAATCTTTGCGATTCTCGAAGAAAAAATTTGAAATCCGCCATATTGACGGAACCTATAGTTCCAGTGTTATCGCCGCAAAAACGCTATTGCACTAATAAGAATTATTTGCTTCTTAACGAGAATGTAATTGCTTTCTACTTATGGTTACTTCCAAGTAATATTTGTCTGTCATTCTCAGGACATGAAATAACAATTTTGAACCACTGATATTTATTATTAAGTACCCTTGACCCACTGATATTAAATACCCTTTTAGCAAGTAAAAAGGGTACTTAATGTTCGATCGGGTTTACCAACTTCAAAAAGTTGATATCTTTTCCACGAATATCTTGGAAACTACTGCGGATAGGAAAATGGTGTAGATGTGTGTCTTTTTATACGAAATACACTCGCGAACACAGGTTTCAAATATCACCATTTGTTTAAATAATGTACTAAAGATCAGTCATTATTCACACGTTATCGCAATTCTTCGGGCATTTCCGGTACTCTGACAAGAAAATGTTTCAAACAAAAGTAATTACTCTTCTACGAAGTCCAACATTGAAAATTAATGTCACCTTGATTTTTTAATCGTCGCTACATATCTTTTACTTAACAACGTTATAGTTGACGTCAAGGCGAATCCAACGACCTCCTTTGCTATGGCCTTGAATCTTGAAACAATGCTAAAATCTTTGCGAACAGCTAATCCCTCGATCCGGACCACAGTGCGACGTACCGAGTCCGAACAGCATTGTCACCGCGTGTGACATGATAGGTGAAAAATTGGGGCGCATTACAAGTGGGAGAAGAAACGTTGTCGGGGAGTGTAGAAACGCCCGGAGCCATCGGCAGCTCCGAAAATCCTGGAAGCCTAATTACTCGGGGACCCGATACATCTCGGTGTCGAAATCGGCGTGCGGACCACCACGCCGCGCGTAATATCAGTGGCGCGTTGCCAAATGCACTCTCCCCGGTGATAAAACTTCGGATGAAAATCTGAGCTCGACTCTCGACGGGTTTAGCGACCGAAGAGATCGGGAAGCTAGGCGTCCTCGAAGTCGGTGTAAATTCGATTCCGACCTTAATTACTTCATATCTCACATCGGGCCGGGTTCGTCGCGGATCGTAACTCATGGGGCCGCTCGACTTTTTCCCGACGCCGGGCGCCGGTGACGAATGTAACGACATTCCCGGAAACATCTTCGAAAAGTTTATCCGGCCGCCGACGACGGTCCGAGATACACGCGGGAGGAAGTTGCCGTGAAATGGAACTAATTTAGCCGTCCTTATGTGACTCGGATGGCCGTACTCGATCTTGCTTTCGAAAAAAAAAACTGCAGCCATCCGGCGCGGTGCGGCGCGGCGCGGCGCGACAACGCTCGTAACTCCGCGCGGATCAGCCCACGGTTCGGTTATGCCCACGGCTCGGATCTCAGACTGCATCCTCGCGGGGTTCGTTTGGAGCCAGACGAATGCTACCGCGGATCCTAGGAACATCTCTCCTGCATCCCTCGCCCTCGTCCTTTTTCAGGGAAACGTGCAAGGGTCCCGGCGAGCTCCGGAAGAAAGAGTTCATGGAAAAAGAGAGGAACGCTCTAATGGAGGCCATTTGATTTTCTGTCCCATCGGAATGACTCCATCTAGCCAGCTATGTACGGGAACATCTATTCCGAGCGCGACTGCGCGACGAATAGTTAAATAATGCAAATTCTGCGGGGTACTCACAGTGTCCTCCCGATGTCCTTTCATCCCTCGCCGAGGTCCCGGTTTGTTAAATGCTTTGCAAACGATGCCGGCGGACAATGATTTACATTGTGGACGCCCGGAAGTATTCGAGCCGGTTCCGCGACACCAACGACCGTTCAACAAGAATTATATAAGAATAAATGCGTGCAACGCAAGACGCTATCTTTTCCTGTCGATTAGTGTTGGTATCATGGCCATCGGCAAACTTCCGGGCAGCAACGTATGAAGGCGATTTGGACAACACACTTGCGAACGCTTTGATTACGTACAGGTTGTAAAGAAACGTTCGCCCTTGGCTGCCATAGACGTATTCTGGATCTTCGGATCGACGAGGATCTGTAATAAACAAAAGTTGCCGCAAAATTGTCCTTGACCTTAAACCTAGCGGTAAAATTACTTTTATTGGCACGAGGCGTAAAAACGCGATGAAAAGACTGTTTGACAGTGAAATTCAAGATGAAGGACAATTTTTCGGCAACTTTCTTTTGCGGATCTTCGTCGATCCGAAGATGCAGAATACGCTTATGGCAGCCAAGACCAAACGTTTCTTTGCATCCTGTACAATGTGGATGTCAGTGATGTGGAATGTTTTAGACAATTACATCAACTTAATTAAATACTTCCTTCTTTTGATATTCGACTACAGATCAAATAATGTATTCATTCAAAATTATATCAGAGTGATTTTTCCATTAACCTTACAATCACGAAAATAAAGTAATTTGTGTCGCTTCGAAATTAATACAGTTATGTTGCTGTCACTTATGTTAGTTTGTGATGAAACGTTGAAAACAATCATTTTTGGCAACGTCATTCTAAGACAAGGGATTAACGAATCATTTTCCGATCGTCAAACTACAGCGACTGATCAAACGTGAAAGAAATTGATTAAACTCTTATTTGTATATTCTGTATTACGCGCGTTCTTTCTACGTATTTATATCAACAATTACATGAATCATGATCGATGTAAATGAAATTCAAACTAAATATGAAAAGCAAATACGCTGTTGTGCATGAAACTGAAGAACCATGAAAATATGAATTAACAAACAGAAAGCATTTATTCGTTGATCTCACTGGTGTGGACTGTATACCGATAACATTTTAATATTATAAAAATAGTATCACGAATGTATTGGCAACAGTAATTTACTATTCGAAACGAGAAAGTGATCATTCAATCTTTTGTTGTCCAATTGAAAAAATTGTGATAAAGAAATTGAAGTAAGACAAAGTTATATAATTCATTCGCCGCGATAAATGGTGAATCATACTATTATGTTATTACTTGATTTTGCAAATATTCACGCATAGCAGCGTAGCTACGATTTATTAGTTAATCAAATTTTGCAAGATGCATGTATTTCACAGTAGCCGAAAACTGATGTAAACATATTTGTTGCAAATATTAGCATATAAAATACAGCTTCCACGTGTTATTTAGTTAACGATGTAACAAACACGAAACAACGTTATTGGTAATGACGGATGAAATTAATCGACCCAAGGGAAAATTAATTTGGAGATTTGTAATTTAACGCGTAATTACGGAACGCATACACATGGTGAAGTAAGCATACATGCTTGAACAAAAACGTTATGATAAAAACAAATTCACGAATCATGAAGGAAAGAAAAATGGACTTACTTTCGATAGAGTACTCTGTAAAAATAAACCGAAACTGTTTAGAATAAATAAATAAATTTAGACAAATTTAGATAAATTTTAGATAAATTTTCTAGATAAAGATGTCGATAGTTTCGAACGAAATGAGAACAAGAAATGATACAGAAAAAAAGAAGCAAATAAGGCTCGTATAAGTTTAACAAAATAATATTATACTTTTTTGTTTGCGCTATATAACACCATGAGCTAATTTTTTCGCAATTTTAATCAACGCGCGCGTCTGATTTATGTTTAAGACGTGCACGGACAATCTATCGCCATGTTTATATTTAATTATTTCTATTCTTATCGAGAGAGAGTTGAATGACCTACTTGCAAGCGTATCTCTTTTATTTCCGTTTTCAGGACATAGTGGCATAATTTAGCCATAAAGTCTTGGGTATCTTGTAGACTGTCACCGTCCTTGTTACTTTTATTTCCACGTGAACATTTAAGTATCGCGAAACATACTCGTCCACGTGTACATACGTGAGGTATGAGCTCCACATTGCTGTGTACAAGGTACGCCGTTCTAATCAATCTCCGAGCACTTCATTAAAATAAATGACGCGTATAATTAAAAATTATTATAAAATAAAATAGTATCATAAAATGGTATTACTATGATATATAGTAAATATAGTGTTACTATATTTTGGCCTCGCGCCAATATTCGGATGTTGCATATGGAATGTCGAGTGCAAATGTTGTGAAGCGTTTTAATCAAGAAATATATATACATATAAATAATAAAACTTGTTCATCTTGTTTTCGTATCTGGCGTTTATACATATACTCAGCGTCTGACCTGCCTAGTATAACCCCAACACGTCCATGGGAACGACGCGGTTAAAATCTTACTATTATTGTAACCGTGGTCGGAGAAACTTCTTCTCGTTCGCTGTCGCACAAGGGCGTTACAATGTCAACACCGTTGGCGTTATACCGCATAAAAGAAACTCGCATAGAAAAGGACCGCACAAAAACAGGTTTGGCTGTATTTCTATTTCTGAAATCTTCATTTCTGTCTCTATCGGAGCTGTTTGATGTTAGTGCTGGTCTCGCGACATCCACAAGGTCGATCGAACTGGTCCATCCGGTGTGTACCCGATTGAACGCATGTGGTCGCACGCGAGACACCCAGGAAATATCAACCGGCGCAAACGTCAAATTATTTGTCTGATACACAAGACTGTATGACGGTCTGCCTGTGGGGCTCGACAGGAGCTCATGCTCATGCATGCACGGACATCGGTATACCCACGAGGCATTCATATGTCGCTGGTTCGACAAAGTCCAATCGGAGGCAGTCACGGGTAACGGAGGCAAAGGCAGACCCAGCCGGGCAAAGTGGGATGAAAGTGGCTCCAGCCAAAATTGGCGGTTCGACTGGGCCGATCTTGCCAAAGCTCCGTTTAATAATCTCGATAGGTTAAGTTAGGATGGCGGCGCGAGGGGGTCGCAGAGACCGGGTACTCGGTCGCTTTAACCCTCGAAGTGAAGGTGGCTGTCGCGTCGGTAGATCGATAATGCAGAGTCCCATCGACGCTCGATAGAGATCGAGATCCTTGGCCCTATGTCCGTTTTCCGATCCAGGCGCGGCACGTTCGAAACTATCGGCCAAGACTCGGCTTGACGTTTCGAAAGCGAATCGAATTCGGAAATGACAACGTTTCTACTTTGCGCAGCCGTTTGCGTAGCGTGCCGGTGTCTCGCGCGTTCCGCGACAGGCCTCCGCCTTCTCCCCCGTTAACCCGTTCCCATGTGTTTACCGACGTCCCTGGGTTTCAATAATATACGAGGAATCAAAGTTCCAGCTCCGATGCGGGTAAGCACGCGTACCGGCAACACGCTATTTCATCCTATTACCCGTTGCCTTTCCAGACACCAAACTCGTGACTGCCACCACCCAGGCAGATACAGCTTATGAAAAAATCACGATTTCAACGACCAAATTACACACGCGTCGGTCGAGCGACGTTTCTCAACTAAATTTTCTACAAAATTCCTTCTAATGTTTCAGATAACGCTGAACAAGATCTCTATAGATACATAATTGCGTACATCAATTTAGAAAAAAAAGCTGTATACAGCTGCCACCCTTTAAAACTTTGTTTGTTATACACATACAAACAAATTCTTGCACAGAAAGCTACCGTTTTCGGAGGCGGACATCTGAAGGTCATATTTTGTCATGAAAGTCATAAATGGAATGGCCCACCTTTTGTGTCGCGAATTATTCTTTCAGTTTTTTCGTTATATTTTTACACGTTTCTTCGTTTCTGCGCGTAGGTATATCTAATACTACTCTATCGGAAAACGGAATCCTTTGTAGATGCTTGAATCCTTTTGCGCTTCGTATCCGCCGGGTTGCGTGACGAAGCATAGCAGTCACATTATATTAATTCAATTTTTACTGGTCGACTACCACGTCCGTCATATGCAGATGACAGAATTCTTCGTTAATCGAATTTCTAAAAAGGATTACACGGGCAGTCACGGTTTCATTAACCGAATTACTTTGATCCTTTGTGGCGTTGGTTAATCTTGCATTGGTCCGAACGTATTTTGATAATGAGTTATCGTTTAAATGGGGTACTTTCGTTATTGCATACAAACGTGCAAACAGATATTTGTCTCGTAGCAATTAACGTATTGCCGACCGATCGAAATCTGCCCGTTTGGCCGGCATATCATTCGTCCGGCTGGTATTAACTAATTTGGGAAATGTCAGCGAGGGCCCGCTACGCGGCAGATCTGTACGAGACTAGAGCAAAGCCAAAAGCATCGTCAAGAACAAGTGGTAGTTAGTAGTGGGGAGAAGAACACGTCCGTGTTACCAACAACGACCACCGCTGCCAATTACTTGTATACGTATAGTCTATGCATAGTCTATTACGGGAGACCATTGCTCCGAGATGCGTGGTTGTGTACATTCGTGTTGGCTGCGCGCCGCTATAGAACGCTACCTGCTCTTGGGAGCAATAATTTGCTCCCGGGTTAGTTCGCCGTACACGAAATAAGCAACTCGTTAAGCCAATAGACTTTGGCGAACCCGAAAATATTCCCGTGTTTAACCGTTCTATCCTGTTGACATTGCGCTGTATTGGTTCACGATCCGCAAACTTGGATCGCGACGAATATCGGCTGAGAAGACGCCGAGTCTGTCGAAACTTCGGGCCGCAAGTTTCGAAAAGGATCCGCTAACTAACTAGCTTCGGCTGACCCGGATGACACATTTTTGCTCTTGGCCACGTAACTAGACTAACGCAAAGGTCGTTTAGTTTTTCATTAGGCGTACGCAATAGTTATGATCTTCTTAAATCGTTCATTCGTAACGACTTATAACGGTTACAACCAGACAGCGGATTTCCATGCAAAATAAAAATTACGAGCTACGTAGACGTTAATTTGTTTTGCGAATAATTGTATTAAGCTAGAATTCATACAAAAGTATTTTTCAATTAATTAAACGTTTTCACCGTTTTGTATTCGTTGTACGCATATTTAAACGCACAAAATCAACCATCGGTTTTGCTTGACCAGACTATATCCCAACCGGTTGCGAGCAGCAGAGACGCGCATGGTGCTCGCAGACCCTAAGCGCTATTCTAACGGTTCCGCCATCTTGCGGAGTGGAATGGGAATCTTATTTCCAATGCAAATTCTGGTTTGGTACACTATCAAACGTGCATTGATTTAGCAATCCCGAAACACATTCGATATTTTTCGCAAGCCCTAAAATCTGTTTACACCTCCGTGGCAATCCACGCGGCATGTATCGCATAAAATGGCCGCCGACGAGAGCAACTAGAATGATCGGAGCACTCCGAGCGTGTCTCGAAGAGGGCTAATAAATGCGTATCAGTGGATGCCGCGCAATTACGCTTACTCGCGATCGGAGATTGGATCCAGACTGGAAGCACCGAGAGCGATAGACGAAGATCCGGTGAAAGAGGAATCGCGATGCAGGCGAGAGGAGGGGAAGGAAGCGTGTAGTGCGTTAGTGATTACAGCCGAGCGTGCTGCGCATTCTTGTTCTCTCCTTTCTCCTCGGACTCCTCTAATGCCCCGACCCATTACTCTTACGTTCCAGCCGTGTGTGCCGTGGCATATCCACGAGCAACCGTGTGGAATACCAGAGAAAATGAGAAGGAGGCGAAGGGTGAGGGAACGAGTGAAATAGTAGCAGCGAAACGCTAGTCGCGGAACACCTCGCGACTATAGTCGCGCGGCGGAAGACTCCGAAAGACTGCGAAATATAAAGGGAGAAAACCGTGCGCGCACGATGCCAAAACCAGACTGCGAACGATCGTTCCCAAAATTGGATTAGCAACGACGCGACTGCGAGAGATAATCCACGATAACCACGCATTCGAACATCTTTTTCGGTAACTATCTTCGTTGCTAGTAATCCTCGTGAAATTTCGTTTCCTGCGTCTTCCTTTCTGACAAATGTTTGCATGCATTCAGGCATCGTACAGAGAGACGCCATTACAAACCTTCGCGGAATTTGGTCGTCATTGGGTTCACGGAGCAGTGAAAGTGACAGTTTTTGTAGTTTATGCGGTTCCTTTCCACCGCATAGAAAAATTTGACACCTTGACTGCCAAACTAGAAACCCCAATAATTCCATAAAATCAAAGTAAGTTATTTACTGAGATAAAAAACTCGCATCGCGAGCTGTCCTGTTCATTTTTTTATTGCTTTCCGGTTATTCTTCTGGCACGGTGGTGGCTTTTACTTATTTCATATAACATTCTGTTACTGTTTTAATTATATTGTTTGCTTCCCTTTTGGAAAATTTTTTTTTCAATAGTCGGTTTTCACTCAAACTTTATTTAACACTTTGTCTGCCAAACGAAAAACCTCAAAAATTCCATAAAATCAAAGTAAGTTATTTACTGAAATAAAACTTAAAAATTAACGTAAAAATTAATTTGAAAGCGTGGACAAATCATCCACATATGGGTGACATGGCAGTCAACGTGTTAATATGTTGTAAAAAATTATTTGTTGCAGCTATTCATGAAGTTTCAGAATATTTTGTTTTGTGCGGTTTCTTGTATGCTATCTACCGGACAAAAACAGGTTTCACTGTATAGCGAAGAGTCGCGTCGCGTCGTGTCGGTTTGAGTCGCGTTGAATTGAGACAAGTGAGTCGACTCGACACGACTCGAGTCGCGGGTGCGGGTGTAACATGTGTTAGAGCGCAGTGGGCGCACTGACTCGGACTAATAGGCTAACAGGCTAATGTAGACCCGCTTTGCCCTCTGATCTCGGCATTATCGGGCCTCGCAATTATCGGAGTCAACTGGTACGAGTTGACCCACCCGTTGCTTTTTACGAGCCCTCCCCATTCATGAAACCGTGACTGCTGGAATGTCGTACGGTGGTCCCGTACATACCGACGACTTCTGGACATGTTCATTCCTCGGGCCGTACACGGGCCGACGCGACCCGACGCGACGCGACGCCGACCGCTTCTTACTCTAGCAGCGCGGGCCGCGCCGTTTATCCACAGCTGGTTGCCTTTGAATTTCCTACGGAATGGCCATCTTCTGCTTGAATTTTCGCAGGAATGGCCGGCATTCGGTTTTACTCCGATGACGCCTTATCCGACGACGTTAAAGGGCAAAGAGAATCATTACGGTATCGTCCCCTTCTGTGACGATGTCGGTACGTAATTTGATCAGTGGAGCGAACCGAGACTCTCGAAGGCTGTTTCATAAGTGAATGAGTGAAAAAGCTATTAGATTAATTATTGCAACTATTCGAATGTACAAGATCATTAGGGGTTTTTAATGTTCAATTCAATTGTCGAATTTTTTTCAAATAGTTGTAGTAGCTCTCCTCGTTCAGCTGTTATAAGTAGTCTGTGGATCTTCATGCAAAGTAAAGATCGTGATTGCAAGACGCAGGAACCATTTTTTAAAAATTCATATCTCTGTTTAATAGTTTCATCGTGTCGTAAGAAATGTATTGATACTCATCAATTCTTGCAATCTTTTTATTGTTTGAAATACACCTAACCATTTTTACCATAAATGCATGAAGTTCTCTCTTTATAATTCTACTCTATAGTTTTCTACTTTACCGAAGCAAAAGTTGTAAAATGTAAAGTGTCGATCACCGGGTTTCAATTGTTTTCAACTCCGCTCCGTTCAGCCGTGTTCATCCAATTTCCTTTGTCGCGAATTGTTCCCCTGAAAACGTTGCACCGTAACACGTATCGACAAATGTAAATATGTTGTCTTACCGAGGACACAGTTGCACTTTACCGCAATGCATTGCAGTTAAGTAAACTATCGAACTTGCTGTTCGACTTCCTTGCTTAGTTGCATTCAATTTACATTAAACCGCCGTAAACATGCCGGCTATTCGATAGCCGAACTCCCGTTACATCTGTCGTTGTTGCAAAACTTTCTTCGTCGAAAGTTGCATCCGCGTCCGAATACCGGCTTATCCGTGGATCGCAAAAAAATCGAAAAAAGAGAAACTGAATTCGCGCGAAATTGTTCCCCGGAGGAGGCTCCTAATATCGCACAATCCCATCGATACTCTCCGATCCCGTTGCTAAAACTTTAATTGGGAAATTTGCATCCATTCACCCGTTTGCAAATTTTTTAATCAGATTGTCTCGTAGACACTTCGTACATCCGATAAAATGTCGAAAAAACATTGAATATTCAAGTAATATTGAAATACGAATTTCTCGGTGAACCCAGCATTTATTGCGTCATTTAAACCAGAAGAACGATTCTGACAGAATTTGGGAATATCAATACGTTATTTTCAATCCCTGAAAAAGGACCCTTCCATTTGGATCCAGTCTCTCGCAATTGATCCAGACAATTTTAATCATCACTTAATGGTCCGCGTCACATTAAAAAATATATTTGCTATTTCGTTTACGAGGCAGTCAATGGTTTCGTATTTTATCTTAGAAATTTATGAACTGATTTATTTGATGCTGTCACAAACGTCATTTATTAATATTTTCCACCGTGTTTTTATATTTGCTGCATCTTTAAATTTTCTCTTAACCCCATACTAAATAGACAGCTTCATAATCTTGTTTTCAGACACTTTCATTCGCAAAAAGTAAATTGAAATGGCTTTGGAGAGGAAGCCATCAAGGCGAGCATCGCAGCATCGAAGGTTTCTTAAGCGGCGTCTACTTAGGAAGGCTTGATTCATTTATACAGGGTGTCTCGAAACTGTTGTACTTCCTTGAAACGTTGATTACACCGATTATTTAAAGTAACTTTTCTCTTTACGATAATCTTCTCCGCGGCTTTGTTAAAGACTTATCAATGAAAAACAGGGACCAATCAGAATGCGACTGAGGGATTCCGGTTCGGCCAATGCCGACGCCAAGCTCGGCGCGAGCCGCTGTTGCCGCGCTCCGATTGGTCCGTATTTTTCGTGAATAACTCCTTAACGAAACCACGGAGAACAATATCGCAAAGGAAGAACTTGAAATGATCCCGGAGGTCACCCCTTTTAAGGAAATGCAACAATTTTTGCAACATACATTAAATATATATAAATATTTATATATTTATTTCCGACCTTTACAAGATAATGAAAGCAACGATTTCAAATCAGTATTCATGATTCAAGATTTAATATGGACAATCATCTTTTACTCCTTGCTTTCCATCTTTGTCTCTCTGGAGTCCCCATACTGGATGGCACGCATAATCTTGAATACATAGTCGATATCGTCGCTCTTAAATGCGTGCTTGAAACTCACGATGCAAACTGTATCGCGGACAATAGGAACGGTACAAATAAAATTACGTTATTTGCAAAAACAATTTAAGTTTGCCAGTGTTCCGTGACGTTGCCGGAGAATGAAAACAATTCCCGTGTTTTTCCGCCAAATCTTCTTCTGGGAGAACTTTTGCGAACTTATAACCATTCTCTCTGAAGAAGATAGAACCACTTAGCTTCTTACGTAAATTGATACTTCCTTTTTCTAGCTTTAGTAATTACGGGGATGCGCCTGGCCACCCGTTCGCGTCTAGCTTCAGCATTGAAATATTAACATTCGCGTCATTAACTTTACATCGTACCACTCGAAGGGAGCGCAAGACCTGTGTGCACGTTGCACGACCAAAACGTTATAAACATTCCTCTAATTGGGCAAAGCTAATGACGAGAGCATGGTGTGCTAACTATTTTTTACAGGGGTGAGCTAGTAACGAAGGTGGAAACGGAAGCGATGCAAATTTTTTATGCAAAAACGAGTTCAAACTTTACGAGAAAATTCATTTTTAAATCACGTTGCGCACGGCGTGCTGTCGCATGAAACTGTTCGCTTAGCGGTTTATAAACTTTTCGTTGTTCTCCAATAAAAAAAATCATTGTTTCGTAAACTTCTGCTGGTGAGACACTATCCTACAATTTAATTTTATGTGGACTCACTTTCTCCCTCCTCTACTGTAATCACGATCATACTGTTCTGTACATTTACATAACATGAAACGTATAATAAAATAAGAACTTTCCCAAGAAAGAATAACACATTTATATTGTAAGTCATTTCTCGCAGATTAGGTCGCAGAAAATTAGTACAAAGGACACAATTTGAAGCGGTAAATAAATTGAAACAAGACTATCGATATCACTTTTGACCCACAGAAATGATTAAGAAACAAAATCTCGGAAGAACCGTTTTTTGCGACGGACGCGATAATTTTGATTTCGCGTCAAGGCCCGCAGTCTAATTATTTACTAAACTGTATAGCAAGGGAAATATGAAGCGAATGTAGTGCAAAGGTCAGTCTTCGTGAAACGGAATTAGCAGCAGGTCAAGCTAAATATTGCAAAGCAGGTTTTAAATTGCCCCCGAAATTTGAAACAAGTTGTGGTGGCCCGGAACTTTGTACGCGCGATGTACATCGAAAACTGGCCAGCGTTCTGGAACATTAATTAACCGAACAGGCACAGACACGCAAAACAAAAGTTTACCCCGCCACGGTAAGATTAATTCATAGTTTTTTATTAGCCGGCATCGCCGACCCGTAATATGTTGCCCCCTGAAACTACACGGTGGTTTTTCGACGAGTGTACGACATCGAAATCTGTTACGGCAGTAACTTTCCGGTACGTTCTCTCGTAAACTTCTAGCGGGGCGACCGTTCTATCATTTATATTTGTCAAGGTAAATTGGTTTAATCGTGAAAAAAATTTGATGGGTTTTTGCGACCGTGGCGAGCGTGTCTCGCGAGTTACTGCGTAAAATTCGTGTTTTTGAAATATCACTTCGACTTTTAGCGTTCGATCGCCGGCCGTTTCGCGCGCTTGTGGAACCCTCGCAAATAAATAGGATACGACTGCAACAATTCCGTAGGATTATTGACTTCGATCATTTTCGAGTTATGCAATTTTCCGTTACGCAACACAAAATTGCTTGTACGCGTGTTCGTAGATTTTTCCATTCTTTAGTTGTTTTTTTGTTTTGCGAGATTACCCATAGCTTTTCAGATCGTTTAAATCGTTCTGATCTGTCGTTGATGCTAACGAGAAGAATGGTATTTGGTATTTACGATAATTAAATGGCGGCAATATTTCTTGGCTGGGAAAGATGGGCGTACTTTAAACCACTCCATTTTCCATCCGATAGCATAAATTTTCTCACAAAACTTGTCCCCGAGGATATCTAAATCACTCCTCCCGTATCTTCTTCACATTCAGCATTTTCGAGAGAGTCCCTATACCAGCCATGAAGAGGCTTCGCTGAAAGTGGAGCCTCAACGAATAGGCGAGCGTTTAGGGAAAGTGAACGAACGCGAACGTGGGTTCTGCAAATAGAACATCTCGATTTCGGTTCATATTTGATTTTTTGGATTGCTATAGTAAGAACAATTCAGGATATTTAACGAAAATGCTTCGACATATATTTAGCTTTAACAAAATAAATACATATATGTTGGAAATTTTGTAAAAATTAGATTAATTAATGACGATTTAAAAATATAGGACATACAAAATTTTATGTATTACAAAATTTAGATTATCCATCCAATTATATACCCTTCATCCGGATTAGTATTACATACGTTGTATGTAAAATTATAAAGTAATCAACATATACGTTTTAAATTAGTTAATAAAAGAGAGAAATGAGAGTGTGAGAGTAAATTTACCAGGGCGGGTGGCATTAGCGCTACAAACAGGATGAGTTTCATTGAATCTTTATTTATTATTCCGAAGCTGAGCTGCAACTTTCGTTCGAGCAACGCTGCAGTAACAAACTTCCAAAGGTACATGAAACTCCGAAGACTCTACTGAACAGTTTCAGCTTGCATAAAACGAAGGGCGTTAAAATATTAATCAAACTCTCGTAACTCCCGATTGTCATGAACCCGAAAATTCGAACTTCAAATTTTAAACGCTGCGGTAATAAATTTTTATTGTTTTCCGCTATTTTCAAAACATCCGACAGAAATCTTCAGAAATTCGTGAAACTGCAAGAATAAAAGTTTAGTGGCCCTTCCCGTTTCACGAGCTATTCGAGAAAATTGTTAAAACTGTTTCCATGGCGATACATCTGCCACCCGCACGTACACAGAATTTGATACTCTTACATTCGTGTTAAAATGTATGCTAGATTTATTCGATTGTTCTCCAACAGAGATGTTAATATATTCCTTTAAACCGAAATAAAATTCTATTTTCTAATCAAGAATTTCTAATCATTATAATCCCGAAATAAATAACAGTGCAAGGGGTTCAAAAGAATATTGTCATCCCAAAAAGCGAAAAACTAACAAAAAAAAAAAATACAATTTCAACTGAATCAATTATAATCTTGTCAACGACGTGCAACACAGCGGTGTGATACAGTATTGGTAGCAAAGAAAAACTGAAGGTTACTTTTTTCAACTCTTTTATCCGGGCCTGTGTTAAAAATGTTTTTTGGACATCTATATCTGTTGCGAAATTTCTATTTGGCACCTGTTTCGCAACACCACTGTAACAATTATCAACCGACTCGTGCTATTTTCGACGCGTCAATTTAACATTCCACGTGTTGGAAACAGGAAATGCAAGCGTCGGTGTACGTTCGTGAGCCGGCGCACTTATCCATATTTTCCGTAAAGGCCAACATAAATATTATTCATATTCAGATTATCAGAGACCCAGATATTTTCATTTACACAGCGGAACATGCGGGTAACGACGCGAACAATAAGTTCCGCGCGAACGGCCCCGGTCCCGTAGGTGTTAATCCGCGAAGAAACGTGTAACGTTACAGTAACGATAACGCGCCGTGCTTGTTATTCCATTGGAGAGGCCCCGGGAACGCGAGACGTAACCAGGTTCCAGGAGTCCAGGACGCGGGCGGCGAGGTGTTCGCGCGGAGGATCCTACCAATTTTACGACAGTAGCCGGGCGCGCGCGGCTGAAAAGAGACTCGGCCGAAAAGGGAAGCTGCGAGAGTGGATAACTGCGAAAGGGTAGGAAGGAACGTTCGAGCATCCAGGCTGGCTGGATACGTACTCTGCGAGCATGCAGATATACCAACCTTCAACGGCCATTCCCTTGGCATCCTCCTCCTTACCCATTCCCTAAGCCCAACTCGTTTCCGAGCCCGGAGCGCGTTCAACCAGAGATCGAACTGCGCAGAAACGTAGACGGGAAACGACGTTGAGGGAAGAGGTCGCAAGGGGTGAAGGGAGGCGGGGGAGGGGGCTCGGCCCCACGGTAAGGAGATGAGGTAAGAAGCGTAAGCGCCCGGGCTATAGGGCTCGGCGGTTTTAGGGCCGTCGAGATACGAACCCGTGGCTCTGCGGCAAAGGGGAAAGGGACAGAGGAGACTAGAGGCGAACGCGGCCACGGAGGAGCCGGGGGAGCAACAGAAGGAGGAGGACGAGGCGAAGAAGGTGGCGGAGGAGGACCGAGAGCGTGCGCCGGAGAAGGATCGGTGAAGTAGGTTCGCCGTTGAATTATGCCGCGTATGCAAAGTGCAAGTTATCTTGGCAAGTGATAAGGGAAACACGCGAGTCGTGCATATCTCAGAGGATATAAGCAACGACACTTTGCTCGGCAGTGCCGCGGCCAGACTGATGCGAAACGTACCGCGCTGTGGCCTGTAAAAGCGTAACGTGCCGTCCGCGTCGCCCGTGACGCGTTCCAACGGCCCCCGCGCCCGCGCCCGGATATTTGCATAATATTTATGCAACTACGGGGCTACGAACCGCATCTCTGACCCGGGACGCGCCCGCGGTCCTCACTTGCGGTCCAGTTATGCGCCGGCCACTCGGCTAAATTGTGGTAGATTTTCGGCAGGAAAAACCACCCCTCGCCGGAGGACGGCGGGTCGCACGGATCTCGCGCCGACCGATACGATTTAAAGCGACCGGCTTTATCCAGCCGCGCTTTTTCCACGATTTAAGGTCGATTCGTATTATCCGTTCAGACACGGCACGTTGCGATCGGTTCGCTTCGGACAAAACGTAGCGCAGCGATGGTCCGGATGTATGGTCAACGGCCGGCACCTCCGTCGGCCATTTATCCGGAGAGGTGAGTTTTCGGAAATTCGTTCGGACGGTATCGATAAGAATGAACGAGACAGAGAGAGAGAGAGAGACACAAGCGAACGCTTCCAACAATTGGTGGTCATGTCGTGGCCATATATCCGGGCATATTTATACTATCAGTCCACCGACGCACAAAGTCATCGCTTAAAAATGTTTACGTGTTTGTCAGCAAAATATCTGTGCTACAGAACATTGTTCTTAGGCGAAGGGATGGAGAATAGGAGCCGGAATAACTCTTTAAGCACTGTAACGCCACTATAGTGGCTTCCGTGGAATGCATCACTTCGAACAGTAACGCCACTATAGTGGCTTTTGTGCCGTCCGCGGCTGGACGCGCCGTACCTGGGAGATAGAGTTACGGACAAATACCAAGGTCAAATTACCGGTCTTATATTTTACAAGGATTGAAATTATAAAAATTCATTTATGGAAAATAGAGGAATAATATTCTTTTCTGAGCACTTATTATAGGGTTGCTATTTTTATAAAGCAATATTTACCAGATACTGTTAATGCTTGGCAGGTTTAGTAAGAGGTTAATAAAGCCGCGGAGAACACTTTCACGACGGAAAGAGTGTCTTCAAATCGCCTCAGGAATCACCCCTTTTAACCAGTTAAGTGCATCCGACGTGTATACACGTCAATCCGAAACTCTATTGCGGCGCGAATGAAAACGTAATTCTTTCTCGTTTCGTTTTACTGTTTTCGTAAAATATATAACAACGGCATTTGGCCAGCGTTCGACGTATATACTCCTCATTGCTTGATTTTAATTCCGCGGCGTGAGCGATTTTTCAAATTAAACTCCGCAGTTAACTGGTTAAGCACAACATTTTTGTAGGAGCCAGTACACAAACGTCCGCGTTTAGTAACCTGCAAGGATATATTTTTTAATCGAATCGTTTCGTGTCCAAACTGATCGTAACCGAACACATTCCGTTGTGTCGCGCACCGAAATAACACGTTCTCCGTGGCATGCCGCCGCGTTCTGAGAATAATTAGTAGGTTTGCCGAGCGTGAAAACTCCGCCGCAGCCGACCGCATAGAAAACGGGTCGCACTTGACCGTAATACGTCGTTCAGTTGTTTTCATTGGCCGCTAAATATCGTACTGTCGACAAGCATCGATTACTTTCCTGAGAATCGACTTAATCCGAGGGTATCGCTGTCGGTCGATTCAAGAGGGAATTCGACTAAAAGCTCCTCGTCGGAATTCATTTCGAATTGACACCTGTCGATGATCACGCCGCAATGGAAATTGATCGACTCGGCGAAGACCGAGCTGCAATTTTGGGGACACACGCTGAAATCAGGCGACTGTAACACCGCTCCGTTCAAATATCCCGTGACACCGGCGCGATTTTTCAAACCGGAAATCACAGTTGCAAACGAACCGGGCGACACCGTAGGGAAATTGGTTTTCGAACGGCACTTGGTGTGCAAGTTGCGGCGCGAAACTTAATGTTGCAAGATCTTAACGCGGTTCGAAATTCGAGTTTAGACGTATCGTACACTCCGAGTCATTCGGTTGGATTTGTTAGAAGATGGGGGAGTACGTTTCATCAAATATTTTGTCCATTTTGTTGCAATAATAATAAAGTGTAATTGCCCATACTGGAGGTCCCAGCTTATCTAAGTTAGAGAACTCTCAACCCTCGCACGCTCCTCAGAAATAGTCGCACGAAAGATCGTGGTATAAGTCACTCTTTGCTCTACACTTTGGGTCACTAGATTGCGGATCTTTATGCATTCATGGCTTCTGGAAATTTTTAAAAAATTCCACAGAATTTAGTACGATAAATAGATCTATAATACGTTACATTCTTAAACTGTAAGTACCTACGTACAGTGGCGGCCATATACTGACCTACACTTCATATTTTAACTTTAAAATCTGACTTATTTCTACGGAACTCAGATAGTAGTATCAACAATTTATTTCTAAGAGTGTTAGACCCTGATGTACATATCTTCAGTAGAACTTTGACTTATGTCGAGAAAATAAGTATTTTGTAAATATTTTATTGCGATCTGTCGGTTTTGTAGCGGACAACTACTTACATGCGATGCTGTATCGCACAGCTAAGCCAAATGTAAACAATATTATTATAAACTTGATAAGTAAAGGAAGAAATATCACGCCAGAACAGCGGCGATTAGTGCAACAGCTTCGGAAGGATGGAATATCCTACCGAAAGGTTTCCGCAAAATTAGAAATATTCGTTATGGCTTGCCATCATTCTATATGACATATTAAACTTCATAGAATACCAGACAACGTTTCTCGTAAAGCGAGACCTCGAAAAACCGATCAAAGAACTGATCGCAAGATTCACCGATTGTTTGAAGCAGACAGATTCAAAACTACAGATGCCATCCACAATGAAATATCAATAGATCTGCATGAAAAAGTAAGTGTTAGAACTGTCCAGCGAAGACTTAATGAGTTTCAATTATACGGACGCGTTGCTAGAAAGAAATCGCCCATTTAAAAAAAAAATCTTCGAGCTAGGATTGCTTTCGCGAAAGAACATTTAAACTGGACGGCTCAGAAATGGTCCAGAGTAATTTTTACAGATGAATCGAAATTTAATCGATTTGGATCTGATGGTAAAGTATACGTGAGACGTCGCAAAGGAGAAGAATTTCATAAAAATTGAATTAAACCGACTGTACAAGGTAGTGGTAGCTCGGTACTTCTTTGGAGGGCTATGGCATTGAAAGGTACAGGTCCTATTCATCGGATAACTGGAATCATGGACAGAATCGTGCATTTGGATATTGTAAAAAATGTATTGCTACCATTCGTCGAAGAATATATGCCAACAGAATGGAACTATCAAGCGGATAATGATCCGAAACATTCCGCAAAAGTTGTCAAGACATTCTTGAGTGACAGTAATATTCACGTGATGGTCAGCTCACTGGTCGAAGTGGCCAGCACAATTTCCGGATCTAAATCCAATCGAGATGCTGTGGGTTGATGTCGACAAACATACAAATGAATAAAAACCGAAAAATATTGATGAATTGTACACTATTGTACAGGGAGCATGGAATTCGATACCTGCTAGCAGATGCGGTAGACTTATCGACATCTACATACGAAATATTAATGTATTATAATTATGAGTTAAAGAAACATGTAAAAATACAGGTGTTTCGATGTGTACTTAACTATGTGTCCGCAGAAAATTTGACACTTCAGTGTAAAAGTATAAAAAACTTTTTAATTATAGTAAATTAATTATAGTAATTATAGTAAATATTGTAAACTCATAAAACATATAATCGATTTTTGTATACTTGTTTAACGTATACGTGTACGGGAAATAACATTTAATTTTACTAACTGTACGTAAGTATATATATGGCCGCCAGAGTAGTTGAAATTGAAATGGTAACGTTTATTATGCGTAGCCAAGGTCGTTCCAGGCATATTCGGTTGCCCGCAACGATCGATCCGCACGCGAGGTTAAGTGGCCGACAAGGCAGTAAGAAGCGACGCAAATTTCGCCGGTGTTTCGGATCAACGTCATTCCAGGCGGGGTCGCGCGGCCGTTAGGTGTGACAATGCGACCGCGACACCCCCGACCGTGCGACATTTACCGGTGTAAAACGGACGCGACGGCGATACGCGAGGGCGCGACGCGATGTTTCTCCCGAGTCCGGCCCGAGACGTTTCCCTCGCTTCGCAACGAGAACGAGCGTCGTCAAACACGTTTCGCCGGTTCCAATCGCCACGCCAGATGGATATAGGCGATACGCACAGTCAGATAATTAGGCGAGCGAGCGAACGAGCCGGTGAACGAGCCGAGCGAACGGTCCGGGGATCGGGTATTCAGATATCCCGGGGCCCGACAGCGGTTACGGCAACCGATTGAAAGAAAATCTTAATTAGTTGAGTAGTTAAGTAAATACACCGGCGCGCCGGTTAATTAAGCGAGCAGATCGACCGTGAGTGGAAAACTAAATGGTCGGATAATCAAACGAATTAACGCGCGGAGAAGTTTTTCGGATCGAGGAATCGAACGAAATTGAACGTAAAGACGCTTCATGGGGTAGGGGGGAGGGGAGAGGGGGCAAACAGGAACGTTATGGAGGTGTTCAACGTCTTGGCCGAGTTTCGAACCCGGGGATAATTCGGATCGTTGATAGATCAATCGATTGAGCAAAGAATTTTTTCTGCCAATCTAGATTGAAAACGGAGCGAACGTTTTTTGCGACTTGCGAAAGGACACGAGGGCGAACCAACCGGTGGCTACGGTGAATAAATTGCTGAAGGAATTGTGTTGCCCCACGAAAGTCGGATTAAATGCGTCAGCATGTATATAGATTATATTATAGTTTCCACTTAAAATGCAAATCACTTTTATTTGAAATTGAATACGGTTTACGAGGATATTAATGTACCGGTCCATTTTACATTTCAAAGGAACATTCTGATGAGAATTCCTGGGTTACGAAAAGCTACAAAAATTATTACGTAATCTCAAGCAATGTAAATGGTTAGAGAATAATTCGTAGACATTGTTCGGTAGATGTAGGAAATCCTCATAAAACGCTTCAGTCTATGCACATAGCTGCTTCGTCCATTAGTTCAGTATATCTTCTAAGACAGAAGAGACCGTAGAATTCTACAAAATGGAATACGATCGGCACACTTCCTTCTGTATAATCGTGCAAGAATTATTTCCAATCTCGTCCAATATCACACGTTATTACTGTTTAAAGTCGCCCGCGTCCGTGCGGCTATGTGCATAGATTCTCGGATAGCTCTGTATACTTCGTACATTAGTTCAGTATATCTTCTAAAACAGAAGAGACCGTGGAATTCTACAAAATGGAATATGATCGGCACACTTCCTTCTGTATAATCGTGCAAGAATTATTTCCAATCTCGTCCAATATACCATATCGACCATAGGTTCTCGAGTTCTTCGCCGGGACTCTTTGACGATTAAAAACACTTCTGATACTGAACCAAATATTATTTGAAGAGCGATTTTTCAAAAATTTAGAGGAACAATATATTTACTAAGCTGAATGTGTTTCTAAAAGTTGTTAAATTTGTAAATATACTTTAAAAATTCGTGCTTTAGACCACTGCGTGCCGAGGCGAGATACGATTTAGCGCGACGAGCGACAACCGGTGGCCTACGACCGGAAGAGAGAAACACGGAGACCGCGGGAGCATTGCACCTCTCTTCTACTCTTCTCGCGACCCCGGCACACACGTGTATAATATCCACAATGGGAGGAAACGGCGAGCAGCAAATTAGACGTAAGCAAGGAAGCTCCCGCGCCCACGGTTAATTAATACACCGGGAGCTCGTTAATCGAGGCCTGTCCGTGCTATTTCGTGACCGAGCGATTAAATGATTTTTGAACCCCTGTTTCACACGGTTCACCCGGGTACCTTCGAACTTAACCAATTTACGAACGAGATTCACCGTGACCGTGAATCCACCGATCCGGAATCCATGGCACGTCCGGTTTAAGGGTGTGCGCACTGTTATTCCTTCAATTAATGAGGCTACGAAGATATTGATCGTGAACATGTTGTTCCGATTCAAGTTTATTACACGGTGTGACCAGGCTCGAGTGTAAACCGACCATTATCTCTTAATCCTCGTGTGCTTATGGCTGGAAATTCGCCCTTTCTCTCTCTCTCTCTCTTTAAATGTTTGTTGTCTCTCCGAACGTGTTGCCAACGGGTTGTCTTTGGTTAAAACATGAAATCCCGAATAGAATAGAATTTGTTGAGATGGAAATGTGAAGCGAAAACATGACTATCACCTGAGAATATTTCGCGCGACTAATTCTAGAGAGCTAAAGATTAAAGTGCAGCGTTTACTCCACATATGTCCCTAGCCGATAAAAGTCCCAGAGCTATCCCCATTGGCGCGAGGTATAAACCATGAGTAGTCAAGAATGTAAGATCGCGTGGATCATAGAATAGTATCTCCCGACCGATATTTGTCCGTGACTAGACCCGTGTTTTGGATATATATCGAGTAAACACTGTGCTAACGACACCATTTATAGCATACCCTGCGAGCCAGTAATTCTTCTACATAATTAATTCGAATAAGCTACGACTTAGGGTTCTTCCTTGCGGAACTATTTTTTTTTGTCTCACCCATTTGTTACTGCGTTGCGAGATTGAACAAATTGCAAAATATGCACATGATTTTTAAGGGATTTGGTGGTATTGCTCGTGTAAAAGAACTAATCCGAAAGGACTAATCCGAAAGGACTAATCCGAAATAAAACCCACCGGAATGGAAAGTATTGATAAGGGTCTGGATCAGACCCTCGACAATAAAGAAAAAGAGTCATTTCCGCTGAATAGATTACACCCTCGTACCACGCAACTTCCATATAACCATTTTTTGTCCGCCCACTGTACTTCAGTTAAGGTTCTGTACTAAGGTATAATAGCTCGTTTACACTTAATCCCGAACACACTATATAGTTATCATCATAGAGATACTATTTTCACGGTGACGACTTTTTAAAAGAAATTGAGTCTTGTGGAAATGGAAATACCACTCTCAGTAAATTGTTCTTTTTTGTGCGAGTTTTTCTTGAAAGATCAAGATAATTTCATGTATTGGAGTTTCCGATAAGTGAACAGGTAAAAATAATAATTTAATCGTAACTGTTCCGGATGATGGTCTATTTGGTATAAACAGTCGTTAGCAGTTTTGTAAATACACTCAATTATACACTCAATACGAGACTTGAAATTTTAAACTGTTTCCCAGTTTTTCTAAAAGAGCAAACAAATAAATTTCAGATTTTTATGCAAATTCTCATCTATTTTATATGACTCTGTTAAAACTGCAATAAGAAACACATGATAAATATTTATGAATGTTAATTTTCTCTTGTATTTCGCAAATCTGAAGAGACCATGAATGCATAAAGATTCTACTGATGAATATCGTCTAATGATGCAGTCTAATGATGATTATCGATTTCCAATTTATACCGTATTACTTCTACAGATTCATTAAATGCTTCAGTTGTGTTTTATTCAATAATGCTTCTCGGTCGTTATGTCATTCATTCGTAATAAAATCTTTTTAAAATCCTGCTTAATTTTCTGCACTCTGTCGTTGAGAAGATCGACGAGAATCTCATTTAAAAGCAATTTTCATAATATCGTCCTCTCTGACTCTCAAGTTTTCAATAGCACTTGGTACCAGCGCTATTTTACAGCTATTTTTAACAATTGCATCCAACGTTAATAATATGATAACAAAAAGCCTGGTGCATCGGAAAATTTCGACAGGCAAATTAACTCTATTCTTGGCAAATAGGACGTACTAATACCTTGAACTATCTAATATAAAATACCAATTATAACTTCTATAATTAAAGCTTTAACGCAATGTTTAAAGTCTATGTATTGCTCAAGAGGCGAAACTTTGTTTCTCGTGTTTCCTCGCTCGGTTGCAAACTACAGTTCGACTTCGAGCAAGCCATGCTGGTGATACTGTATTTCTACAACTTCCTTGTAGTAGCAAATATTGGAGTTCGCTACCAAAAGAAATTAGTTTCTCACAGTTAGGCGTTCCGGGTACACTAAACACAGCCAGCTTGAAAATCGTGTGAAAACGGGATTAAATGAAAAAAGAATGTCTGGAAAATGTATTTTTAAGTGCAACGAATTAACCCTTAGCACTCGAATGGCGACTGTAAGGCGCCACTAAAGATTCATGTATCATTATTCATAATATTTTTTAAATTCTTAATTTTATTTGCATTCAATAAATTACTAAACTCTTCAGTATTGTACGAGTAAATTGCACCGTTTTTGTATCTGTGACATGAAAAAAATATATATATATAAGGGAGATATTCTAGATCGGAAGAAATATTTCCTTTTGCAGTTAAAATAGCTTCGAGTGCAAGTGTTTAATTATTCTGAAACATTACTGCGAAGCTATCGACGGGAAAACTATTCCTGGATCGACGATCAATTGTAAATCTGTTTTATCCCATTTTAAATATATTACGGAAGTATTTTCGATCTGAATTCTCCCGTAAATATTTTTCTCGAAAAGTTTGCATAGTTTTAATTGGTGTAGTATTTCGCTGCCCGTAATCACGCCAATCGGGCCTGGCAACACGATTATAGAGGACAGTGGTTTCGATTTTAGCTAACCGACTATTTCATTGGTCAACCACTGTGCTTGTTTTGTTTCGTGGCTTATTCTGCGTTGCCTCCTCCTTCCCTCTCTTCCACATTGTCGATACGATAAAAATAGCAATGGTGTAAAAAAACACGCCCGGAAAAGTCGATTGTAGAAACGGGACTGTACATCCAATTAAACACACTCGTGCCAAGAAAAAACGCTTGTCAATTTCCTTCTCGAAGCAGCTGAAGAAATCGGAGGATAAAAATGTTACTGCCATCAATTGTTTTCTGCACATGATGGCTGCGAACAATCTCTCGGAAGAGGATTGATCTTTGCAGATGAGCGAATGGCAGTGATTTTAAGAATTGCTATAACGACGCACTAACAAACACGTTATTTTCCCTAACCATTCTGGTTGAAGTTGTTTTTATCCGTGTGACCTGGCATGACCTTGGATGACCTCGTGCCGTGGTTAGCGAACTCTTGACACTATTAGACTGCAGGGCAAAACATATACGGTTCTATTTAACAAAAAATTAAGTTGGCCTTGAGATCACCTAGGCCCATCCACGAAGATGTGCCCCTCAGAACAGAAAATTTTACGTTCAATCAATTTTTTCGTACGTCTATCCATTTCGAAGAGAACTCAATCGGTCAATTTATAAAAGTCACCCTGTATATTGTTCCTCACAGCTGCCCGGACAGGGTCGACGAAACAAAAGGTGTTCGTAGAAGTTCATCGAACGTTGCGTTTGATTAAGTCATCGCGATAAACGAATCTTCACGATTGCGTAAACTTTCATCCCCTAAACCCTTCAATTATCGGAGAACGGTGACGCGGTCAGCGTTGAAAACAAAAATGTTGAAAATAAAATACAGACAGGGTAGAGCGTGGCGACACATTTTCATGCAATCAATTGCATCCCTTCGACTCGTGCGGTTGGGCCGGATGGATCGGATTGAGCATTCGACATGGTGAACCCGTGGATCGGTTGAACGGTGCAGACTGGAAAACAAGCGTCCTCGATTCGACAGATTCTTCCGCCGCTATGGCAATTTCCGGCTCGTTTCTGGCCTGCACGGCTCGCGGACGCGGACCACGGCGTATTAGCGGCGTGTATCTACATACAGGCTGATTCAGCTGAGCGTGCCACCTAAATTACATGCAAACTATATGGAAAAACAGTTGAAACAGAAGTTGCACGATTTCGAGGGTAGCAAACAACGCAACAATTTCTTTCGTTCTGTTTTTTTATCGTGATAAAAAAATCGCATTGCGTTTCCTTATTGCGAAGAGTAAATTTTAAGGGTGTTCGAGAATCCGAAAATTTCGAGAATATAAGATATGACACTCTTGAAAATAATCCGTGATGGACAGCACTCTTTTAGTCTACAATAAATAATTATATTTATTATTTATTCGTGCCACATTCTTATTCCATATATTCCGAATTGTATAAATTTGTAATAATTAAATAAATAAGTAAAAAGTAAAATAGCACAATTTGCCGAAAATACCTACAATAAAGAAATCCAAAATCATGAATGTATTCATTAAAACGAGTATAAATGGTTAGTGGGTTCTCAGAATTTTCGGGAATCCCGATTTTTTCAAGAATCCCGACTTTTTCGAGAATCTCAAAATTTTCGGGTACCCGTCCCTAACCCGAAAAAATTTCGTGTGCCGACCCGACCCGATATTTCGGGTTGTCGCACACCCCTAATTATCAGTAGTTTATACAGTCCAATAATTAATAAATTCACGGACTCCTGTTTCTCTTTCACTGTATAATAGATAGTTTTCGGGTTCTCGCACACCCCTAATTAGTGTTCTTGATTTCTCAATATATTTCATTTCTCGAGAAATGAGAAATAAGATTATATTTCTCGATAATTCTCGAGAATTTTTAATAAAATAAAAAAATATTGGGAAACTTTTACCAAACTTTTATAAAGTGAAACATTACGCTTTTGTTTTGAAATGACTTCTTAAGAAGCATAATGCGTCTAATGTAGAATCAGACAATCTACTTCTTTCTTTTTTGTAACAAAATCTGTAACCGTAGAAAAATTTCTTTCATTCTGTATGGATGTTGGCTTTATCGTATACAGAACATCCAAAAGTTGCTGAAGATTGGGTGTCCTTTTTCTAGTGGACTCAAAAATTTGGAATTCCATTGTTGGAGTCCGGAATTTATTTTCTTCTGCCGCTAAACTCTTGACACTAAATTCTTGAAAGGCTATCTGGAATTTCTAATTCTAACTGTTTTTCCAGTGATAGTTCCTCATTCTGAGAATCTGAAAGCTTTTCACTATTTTCATAATAATCATTGTTATATTTTCCAAAAAGTCTGCTTAGAATTTGTTTTTCCATTTTATACATATCTGCCTTGGGTGTTAAATGAAAAAATGTATCTTCTGAATCTTTTTGCAGAGATTCTGAATTATGCAGATATTTCATAAGGGATACAACAATCTTGTCTCTCCTTTTAGATATTTCTTCTTTATTAAGAACAAGAAACTCATAAATTCTGAAATTCTCTTAAACTCTTATTTAAAACTTTAGAAAAACTGAATACTGAATTGAGTTGTTTTGATGTTATAAAATAAATGAGATTCATAAGAATTTTCCTAGACTTAAATTCCAGTATTTCTCGAGAAATGAGAAATAATCAATTATAAAATTTCTCGAGAAATTCTCAAGAAGGAGCACTACCCCTAATTATCAGTAGTTGATACAGTCCAATAATTAATAAGTTCACGGACTCCTGTTTCTCTTTCGCTGTATACTAGATAGTTTACAGTTTTGTAGTTGAATCATCCTGTACAGTGTACACTCGCGCACGATCGCGTCGCATCGCGAGGCGGAGTGGAGCGGAGCAGAGCGGAGCGGAGCGAAGCAGAGCGGAGCGGAGCGAAGCAGAGCGGCGCGGAGTGGCAGCACGCGACTCTACGGGGATAAAAGACAGACCGCACATTCGTCGTACCGCGTTACGTTGCGCACCGCGACAAATGCAACGCAAATTGTGGTACATTAGTGTAAATGAATGCGGACGAGTCGGCGGTATGCAAAACCGGCCTGAGCGTTGCGCGTGTACGTGTGCTCGGCAACGGTAATATTAAATTGCATTCGCTGGATGCGAATGTACACCCCGCGTGTGCGCGAGCTCGTGCGCGCGCGCGCTTTTCCGTCGCGACTGCAAAGCCACCGGAAAGAAAGAACAAAACAAATAAAAAAAGAAAAAGAACGCACAAGGGAGCGCGTGAAGAAAAAAGGACGATACCACTCGTTTCCGCGTTCTCGCGTTGACAGCCCGCGACGCCTGCAACTCCACCCCTTCGCGAGCAACTCGCTGTTTACGGAACATTATTTCTAAACTGTCGGCTCTGTTGACTTCGACGTGGCCGGTTTTTTTTTTCTTCCCTAGAAAAGGTTCGAATCGCGCCCTGTTTCATAGTCGATTGAACAGGTCAGTGGGTGTCAACACGTTCGCCGCCACCGTTTTCCGGCGACAGTCTTTCTTGGCCACAATATTTTATTCAAGGCAACCCGGCCTCTCCGGAAAACATTGAACCGGTCTAACGGGGAATATTAAATAAATTCCTGGGCGCAACAGAGGCGAGAATTGCCGAGTTTTGACAAGTTTCTAGATTGAAACCGTAATTCATAGACAACTAATGTCTCCATTGGCAACGCAAATTCCTCGAGACATACGGTGTGTAATCCGTTCTAGTTGTTGTGTGTGTGTATGGAAGGATCTAGAAGAAACAATTGAGAATAGTATGAGAGCAAGAGAAGGAATGAGTGAGGAGTAGGAAAAACGAAAAAAGATGCGAATCGAGGAAGCGTCGTTCGCGGTTTTTGAGAGAGATTGAATTTCACCGAGGAAGAGAGTGCACGTGTTATAACGTCTGTTTTATATTTGTTATTAACGTAAATAAAATGTAAACCCAACGAGTGAATGTTATAGAGTAGACTAATATCACCAACAGTTGTTTCAATTTACGCAACCCCTCCTCGCTATGTATGTCACAGTTTGCAACAAAAGAACGCGTGAAATTCAATTGATCAGAAGAACGTGTGCCGCTGCTGTTAACGATCGCTTCGATATAATATTAATTCGTGCGTCGGTACGATGCTGTTTACACTATTGATTTGCTCCATTTCCATTAAACGGTTCAAAAAAAAAAAAGGCAGGAGCACACGACTGGACAGAATTGTTTCGCGTTCAAAAAGCAGTCGGAAATATAGATTGAAGTTTATTGCACGGCGCTTTGTCCCTTGGTTAATTGATTTCAACTGACCATCTAACGGTATACGCATTCCGGGAATAAAAACAATAAAAACTACATACCGACCATCATTTGACATGTTAGCCGATTCCTTTTTGACTGTATGCACTTTATGCCTGACTGACAAAGAGTCCGGCAGCAATAATTTGCTCTTTGTCTGAAACATCACTTCTGTTAGATCACAGATTTTTTCGAAATTTTGTTACAAATCATAGCTACAATGAAAGCCTCTTAAACTGTGTCTCTTAAACATTAAAGTTTCATTTCATATTCCAAGCTTGCTTCGCACGCGGAGCACCCCCCGGTCCAATTAGGTCTCACCTGTTCTAAAATTTGTTCCGCGAAATTACATTTTTAAGGGAACATTTTACGGCACGGTCAAAAAATGAAAATCGTTTCAACGTCTGATGCCCGCGTACTCTCGCGGCTCAAAAATTAACAAAGAGGCACGAGTCGTCCGCTGAAAAGTTATTATTCTCTGTGACACATTAAATATCGAGCAGCCTATTTGTTCGCAGCTTCTTCGGCTTCCGGAAGAATCGAGTCGTCCTCGGCGACGCGTTCTTTTCCCGGGAACAATGGAATCGTTCCTTTCTCTTTTCTTTCGCCGTTTCGTTACAGTTTCGACAACATGGAAATACGAATCCCGGACTTTATCCGATCCGGCTTTTTCTTTCGCTCGCGATTCGCGACTGGTAATCCTAATGCAAAAGCCGACATAAATTATTCGATAGTATTCTTGCCCTGTCAATTTCTTTAACGATTTAATTCTCCCCGGCCGACGATGACGGACGCGAGGTATTATAAATTGTGTTTGCGCTCGGTCTGTTTAACTTCGTTCTCTTCGTTTCACTGCTCAAAAATGCATGGGGCGATTCCGATTGGTTATGCATTCTTGTTTTCTTTTTTTTTTTTTTTAGTCAGCGGGGTTACGCGATCCCCATCGTGATACGCCGGATAAAATGAAACGTCGAATGCAAGATCGGTGATTGGGGTTGAAGCGGGGATACGGATCGAATGGCTCTCGTCGCCAGACACCTACGAAGTATGGTAAAATGAGACAAGGGTAAAACTAAAGTAGAAAACGTTGACAATGGACGGACAATCCGAAGCTTCTTCCCTGCTTTTCCACCGCGTTCCAATTTTCTTCTTTATATTTCGAATGCATCTCACGTAAATCCGTCGATACATTAACCTTCTTCCCGAGGTTTTCCGTAAATTCTCCAAAGTTTTTTTTGCCTCGCGAGTTAACCCTCGTGGTTCCCAATGCAATCACATTGATTAGGCAAGAATTAATTTAACGAATTCGCTGAGAACCGGAGTGATAGGATGACGATTTTAATTTATTTCTCGGGAGGTTGAAGCAAATGTCAAATTTAACCCTTTACGCTCAAAGCTATTTTCAGTCCACAATTTGAAAATTTCACCTGATCTACAATATTTTCGTTATATATTACCTTTTCGTCTATGTGAAAACTTTTGAATCTCTATAAAGTTCCAAATATCTGGAATAAGTAATTAGACCCCAGATAATTCACTTTCATTAATATCCCCGTTAAAAATAGCTCATTTAACGCCCGCCTCGTGAGCGTGATTGAGCTCATACATTTCCAACAAAGGTAAACAACAGAGTCAACACGAATCGTCGAGTAATTGATATGAACGTCATTATGCCATAAAACGCGCGTCCGTAATAAAGGGGCTGAAACACTACATAAAATTATGCGACTATAAAATGGACCAGTACGAACATATGTTACTGCTGGTACGATACAAAATATTTCTCTGCAATGTATGAATCTCCAAGAATGTACAAAATCGCGCAATTGTAAAGTAAACGTAAAAATGCACGATGTGAGCGAATGAGATGTCCGTAGAAGTAAAAAAAAAACTCGGCCACGAGATATTCTCTGTGCACTATAAAAATGCGCACATAAACTACTGTTGTAAAAACAACGCCTACAGATAATAAAAAGATTCATGAAATTGTTTTATTCGTTCTGAAACATACATAATTGCTTAATCTCGGACTTTCTCGAACTTGCAACGGAACGTAAAAATATTTAATTTTGTTAAAAACATGAAAAAGTAACTTTGCCAATCGCCGGAATAAAAACAACTCGAATTTCATAGTTTAAGTACGCAGGTAAACATAAACTTTCTTTTATTTCGTTACAAGAACTGGAATTATTGGATGACTGAAAAAATTCGTGCTCGATTTTCAGACTTCAACTTTTTTTTCAAGAACCACTTGGTTTTTATGAAAAAAGAATCCTCCAGCATTTAAAACCTCTGGAAGAAACTTATACAGTTAGCATATTTCAATAATACGCTAAATATCATTAATTATTTTAAAAAAATGTTTCAAAACTTTCAACAAAAATTAACCATTAACCCGAGTTAGTCATTAACCAGTATTACTCTTCCATAATGTTCAATATAAAAATGTAAAAGAATGTTTTTAAATAAAAAATCAATGTCACCTTGATCTTTTAATTGTCACTATATATGTTTTACTTAATAATGTTATAGTTGACGTCAAGACTCCTTTGCTGTTGCTTTAAGTCTTGAAGCAATACTAAAATCTTCGCGAACAGCTCGAATTCCTCGACGCACAGCGTCTTGCAAAGATTTAACCGTCAAGTCGTGTTTCGTTTTGTTTCATATTCACGTACCGTCGTTTCGCGACCGCTTCGATTTTTCCGATGTGGAAGGAAAGAGGTCGACTTAAAAAAGCAAGTTGTTTTCCAAGGCAATTTAGGAAGCGAAAATCGCGCAAAACACGATTCATAGGCACTATATTAGACTCGAGTAGAAAGTGTAGCTGCCGCGACTCCCTTCGACCGGCTCTGTTCCCTCTCGATCGACGGAAAAACCTGACTCGTCCTATTTCTAGAATCACCCAGTATAGCAAGGAAACTTGGTATACCTGTTCCCCAAGTCCAACCTGTTTCCCAGCGGGCAATATCCGCGGCAACATCGGCGCGGTGTATTGGTACGCGCGTAATGCCCGAGGACACTTGGAGCGCATCCGACCCTCTACCGATTCCTCGACGTTCGACACCTGTTAAGGGTCCGGTCTTCGTAGATTCGCAATAAGATAGAGTGACATTACCCTCAAAAAATGGTTTTACGTGGCTCAACTTTTCGTCCTCATATAAGAATATTTTGTCACTGGTGAAGGTCTCGTTCGAAAGAGGAAGGTTCAATCTAGTGCGCGCTGGTCAGGAGTTGACGTAGGGAATGTAGGGAACATTACTTTGACAACTGTGTTCAAAATATTCGTAACAGTTGTATAATACTTTCTTAAGGGGGCCGACATGGTTTGAAATGAATATACGTATGCAAGGGTCAAAATCTACACAAACTGCCGCTTCAATATTGCAATCAGCAGTTTAGAAGTGGTCAATTGTGTTTCCTAAAAGTCCAATCTACGTCTGTATAGAGCCCAAATTGCGAATTTCTACCTTATCAACAATTTTGAAGCAAGTACGACGTCACAAGATGGCTGCCGCTGAGAGATTCTCTTAATTTCGAGAGATTTGGTGTTCATATCGAAAAAAGCCTCTATATAGACGTAGCAAAGACATGTACAAACACGGTGGTATGCATTTTTAATTGATTACTTACTTATTTAAGACGTAAAATGTCTAGGAAAAAAGGTACAGCGTAACATAGCATGACAGTCAAGGCCAAATGCCTGCCGGCCCCCTTAAGGGCCCGGACTTCGTAGATTCGCGATAAGGTAGAGTGACCACGTTACCGACAAAAATAGGCGAAAAATGGTTTTACGTTGCTCAACTTTCGTCCTTATATAAGAATATTTTGTAGCTGATGAAGGGCTTGTTCGAAAGAGAAAGGTTCAATCTAGTGCGCGCTGGTCAGGAGCTGCCGAGATTATGCAGATATTTGGTAATATAAGCGTTCGAAGTAGGCCAAAAATTGACGATGCGCATGTTGTGGAGTCCGAGCATTTTTATGCCATTGGATCAGTTTTCTGAATGAAATCGGGAGCAGCGCGCGCTAGAAAATATCTCCGGCTACAAATTAAGCTGTATTTTGTCTTGATTCTTTGCGAAATAAAGCGAAAAACTTGAAGCACGTTTCTGGCGTCAGAATTCGTAATATCGATAATACAGAGGAAAAAATGTGACAAGTTTATACAGAGACTTGAGAGCCGTCGGATCAAGGCCAAGACGGATCTTAAGTCTGTGTCTGAAGGCTGTGAATGGAAATTATTAATTAAAAAGTTACGTGACTATCCCGGGCCCTTAACTCTTTGACGCAGTCTTTAGATATTGCCCGAGAACGGGAAGAACAGGAAGTCTTGGAAGTAGGACAGGATTCGGGAAGTTGAGAACGGTATTTTAACGGATGGATATTATTCGCGATTCTATTTTACGGTTTTGTTTTAGAAGATTCGGTGGCCCGTCGAGAGGGTGCGGGTTCACTTTCCTTATACTTTAATCTGTTAATCCGGACGGCGCCGCAGAGAGCCTCGTTTCCTCTGGCCGAATGGCAAAGGGAAACGCTGTGGAGAGGAAGGAAAATACATTATCTCGCCGAACAGTTCTGCCGAACTTATTCCTGAACTGAAAACAACAAGCCGGTCCGACGGTGACGCTTTGAATGAAAACGCGAAAGCTGAAACGACATTCTTTCGAGCGGCTGAAATTTTCTTCGTTATTAGACTCTTTATGCGTGGTGTTTTTGCAAAAAATTTTACATTTCCATGCGCCCCCACAAAGACTGTTTACTCGAACCCGTTTGCGCGAGAGCGTACGAACGGACACGGAGCAACTTCACCGTGAAATGAGTCGCGAAAGAAAAATACACAGACACTCCGGTTGCTTCGGCTCGTAACTGCGTCCTAAGGAGCCATATAAAGGGTGTGCCGGGACCAGAGGGAACCCCGGCGAAGGCTGATTCTACATGCGAAAATAAACCGAAAGTATACTGGGTGTCTGGAAAATCACCCCTTATTTCCAAATGTTTATGTCCGTTGAAGGGGCACAGGTACTGCAAACGATTGTATATTATCTCATTGTGTCGCACGTGGATTGGCACAGACCAGGCAGGGCTCCGAATATAGGAGCTAAGGAGCCTTTCCATTAGGAGCCAATAACAACTTCGTTTTCGTGCTAATTAAAATAATTTCTTTTTCCCTACAACAGTACGCCTACATCCATGTACAGTGAATTCTCGATATATGCCAACAACACGGGCCCTAATCCATATTTTGTTGTGTTTCCAGACTTGAGACACCTCATTTTAATGGGGATTCCATGTCCTTTGTGCTTCATGCTTTGATATCTCATTTCTTTTTTGGACCTTTTCTATGGCCAATTGATAATTTTCATCGCTCCACTGTCCTTTCGCAATATTACGTTGTCGTTGAAAAAGATGGAGAATGCCGCAACTCAAATGCGAATTTAATAAGGGCCACCTAATCAGCCGTAATACTCTATGATACGCGTGGTCATTGAGCGTAGAAATTGTTAATTGCTTGCACAACCGGTGCATTTTTGTGAATTTATTTTCTCGAAGACTAGACTTATTGGAAATATAATATTCTATAGTTCTAGGTCCCTTTTGCAAGCGGAAACGTGTGCTGTGAACGATTATACCACACGCCTCGCTACATCCTGTTTAAAAAAGCGTGAAGTGTCTGCGAACATAGTAAAAACACTTCAAACGGCAGTTCACTGTTTATTCCGGAGTAACACTTACATGCGACGCGCCGGTAGCGAAGTTTACAAGGCGTTGAAGATTTCTTTCGCGTCGTACCGTGTAAAAAGAAAACGAACCCGGGAAAATCTGGTTGAAATCGCTGCAATTTGATACAGCTTTTCGCGTGCGGGTTTTTAATTTTAAAGAGGGCGTCGTCATGATAATTCAGTCGCGAAACTTCATTAATTTTTCCCCTTACCGTTTGAAATAATCAAGAACTTGGTTGTTTGTGCATGTTTCCATTCGTCGAGTGAGAAAAATATCTATACGGTTCATAACAATTATAACCTTACAAGTTTATTTGCGGGTATTTCAGAATTTAAAATAAAGGCAAGTTAAATTACTTAAGAATTAAATGAATTGGCTGAAATACCGATACAATTTCCTACATTTATAATTAGCGCTTAATTAAAGTGGTTTGTGAGCGAAATGACAATTAGGAACGTCTACAGCAGATTAACCACGCCAGTTGGTTTAAATCGCGGCGCTCCCACTTTTAAAAATAATATTGAAATTCATTTTCGATCTTCAGTTCGTGCGTGAAATTTGCTTCACTATGTATGTCTACAAAATGTGGATAAAAAAGTGCAAGAAAGAATAAGAATCTTTCTTTATGAATCTTTGGTTCGTACGAACCAACACGTAAAATGTGTGTGCGTGTACAAACTTTTCTCATCATTGAAATCTGATTGCAGGATCAGCGAGTGACCTATATTTGTCGAAACAGCTTGTATGACGAACGGTTCGCCGCAATGAACACGAACTAACATGGATCAAAAATGATAATTTAATAACTGATTTCAGTAACTCTGACTTTCCAAACTCGCAAATCCTTCTGCTTCGTTTAATTAAAATCTCGTCACGCGCGGCCACGTTCAAAATGAAACGCGGCTCAATCAGCTCGAATCTATTTTGTCCAGAAGCTCATCGCACAATGGGATTTAATCGGGATGGTGAAAGGTAACTAAGAAGTATGTCACGAAAATGTTCGAGGGCTTTCGCTTATCAAACTAACCTTCACAATTTCCGGTTGTCCCACGGAGTGCAATAGTTTGATTCATCTACGTTCGATCCGTAAGGACCATTTCTGACCAAGACATTGCTCAATTATAACACGCCAATTTTAACGAAAATTCAAGATACCGTCTCCTGAAGAATATTTAACACCTTTCATCCGAGGGATTTAAGTGTCGCTTGTTTAAACAATGTTTAAAATATTTTTTGTGATTTTTCTTATTAATTCTACATACATATTTCGGAGAACTGTGAAGTGTTACTGGAATTTTTTAGTCTTCGCCATTTGACAATGACAATTATTCAAGAAATTAATTTTTCTCGTAACAGTTCTTCACCTCATAGCAATAACATAAAGAAATTAATTAGATTAATTGCGTGTCGTGGAAATGCAAAGATCTGGGAAGACAAACAGCTTAATGCGGCTTGCACTAATCCAAAGAACATAGGCTTATCATTATAAGTATCACACTCGATTTTACGCAATATTAATACTGCATCAACGAATACAGTTAATAAACACTCTTCCGAGTGATTTGAAACACGCGTCATTCATTTAAGAAAAGAAAAAAATACAAATACCCACGTATATTCAAAGTTAGTCTATTCAACATTATGAAGAATTCTTTGTTTTAATCAAAACAAGGTACACAATTGATACATTTACCGCAAAAACGATCTTCATAATTATCACAAAAAGAAAGATACAAACAATCTATTGATTATATTTTGATTATATTTTATTCATAACTTTCACCATATTACTTTGTTTATGCAAACATTTCTTTCCAGTCGGAGATGGAACAGTACCTTAAAATTTCTGAATCTTTCACAAACAAACAACAACAACTGTCGGATCATAACAAATTCTGTTGGATCATAAGATTGTGAATAATCTGAAAGGAAAAACAAAAGTCAGGAAGCTCGATCAAACATAAAATATTCGATCCTCTTCTTCCCCGAATAAAAACTCTAACACAAGACACAAGTACATATTTAGCTTACAAGTTTTTACGTCCCCCGAACGAGTTCACCAAGACTCTTTCGTAAACACGTCGGCAAGGAGAATTTCAAGTTTCGAATTGCTCTCGTCCTGTTAAGGAAAGATTATCGGTGTAAGGTCTAATCACCGGATTCCGTGTGCGAAACGAGCGAAACGCGTGATCGCTCGGCAAGTTCCGATCGAGGTCCGGTGATCGGTACACGCTAATCCGTGGAACGTCGTATTCGGCCAGAATTCGTTCGCTAACTCTTTCCACGGTCTAGGAAAGGAAGAGGGTGGGGCCGTGGCATGGAAATTTACGAGTTAGCAGAGGCGTTCCGCCCGGCCGTGTCACTTTCGTCGGCATCGACTTTACGATCCCTGTATTTATACGATCGTTGCTTTATACGTGTGGAAACTTCTTACTTACGTTGCATACACGCCGCTACGTGAGAAGAAGCTTCTCGCGCAATGCGGCTACCTACGACCTGGAGTGGAATGAAATGGAATAATAAGAGACGTGGGGCGGCTGAAATGCGGGGCGGACAAGAGAAAGAGGAGAGGCCGCGGGAAGGAGAGCAACAGGGGAGAAAAAGAGACAGAGAGACAGAGAAAGAGAGATAGAGAGTGACACACCAGGGAGAGAGAAAGAGTGACGGAGAGAAACGCAACGAGTCAAGGAAAAAGGGGAGGGAGGTGGAACCTCGTGGATGGATGTAGTTTATGGTGTGGAACAACCTGTCCCTTCAGAACGTTAAACTCGTGCATACGTGTACGCTGTTTTATATGCATAATATCGCGTTATACGGTCAGATATCTGCGCGCTGGCGCGACCACGAAAGATGACTTCGTCCCCTAGACGCGGCGAGAAAAACGAGGCGCGCGTTAAAAGGATGAGCGACGGACCTACGTCGTAACCGTTTAGATAAGAAGGCTTAAGAGCCCGGGACAGTCACGTGACTTTTCAATTAATAATTTCCATTTACAGATTTAAGATCTGTCTCGGTCTTGGTCCGACGCGTCTCAAGTCTGTAACTAAACTTGCCACATTTTTTCCTCTGTGTTATCGATATTACGAATTCTGACGCCAGAAACGTGCTTCAAGTTTTCGCTTTATTTCGCAGAGAATCAAGACAAAATATAGCTCAATTTGTAGCAGGAAGATATTGTCTAGCGCGCGCCGCACCCGATTTCATCCAGAAAACTGATCCAATGGCATAAAAATGCACGGATTCCACGACATGCGCATCGTCAATTTTTGGCCTACTTCGAACGCTTATATTACCAAATATCTGCATAATCTCGGATGCTCCTGACCAGCGCGCACTAGATTGAACCTTTCTCTTTCGAACGAGCCCTTCACCAGCGACAAAATATTCTTATATAAGGACGAAAACTCGAGGCACGTAAAACCATTTTTTGTCGATAATATAGTCAATCTACCTTATCGCGAATCTACGAAGACTTAGGCTCAGTAAACTATCCGAAAAAAGAATATATGAATGTTATTCTAACGAATGTACAAGCGCACATTGAATAAAGACGTTCTCTTCAGTGAGCTCAACGTTGGTGGAGCTTGTAAAGCTAGTTTGCGTCATTCAACATCGACTAGAACGGTATCCCAAAAAGATATGTGCCCACTTAAACAGTAAGACTCGGCTGAATACTTGAATGGAGTAAAAATAAATGATACATCTCTCCGTTCGCAGCCGTGGAAACTGACGTTTTCATGAAACCGTTCGAGAAATTCGTCCATGCAGCTTTCACCGTTGAAGTTGTTCGTTTCCTTAGCCCGGCATGGTCCGACAAACATTCATCTCGCTCGATGAACAGAAACAGGATCCTGAGTTCGCCGGGCATTAACGCGGAATGAACGGAACGGCGTCCGCTGATCCGCGGAGTGGCGACGCAAACGCGGAGAAACATTAGGAGAAAAGCCTCTTGATAAAAATTTCGATCAGAGGTGCGTATCGTCGAGCATGAAAGAAGTGCTCTCGAGACTGAATTGAAAAGCTACGTCTGTATGCGTTTGAAGTCTTACGCCTCGAGAGTCGTCCTGCTCGCGCCTCTTTTCAAGCGACGCTTGTATACGCGCGCTCGGCTCGGCTCGGCTCGGCCCGGCTCGGCCCGGCCCGGCCGGGCTCGCACTCACGCTACTTGCTACTTGAAGGGGCTCTTCTCTTCGTCTTCGGGTTCGCTCTAAGGCGTCGGCTCTCACGGGCTCCGCAGTACGTTACTCGGCTCTATTTGTAATTACCATCCCTCGTCCGGAAGGAAGGGAAAAACGGGAACGTACCTAGCTGCACACACACCAGCGTAACCGGAACACGCGCCGCGCGTACGCGAGTGCATCAACAATCCTGATAAAATCCCGATGGTAAATTAATCGCAGAAACGATTATGCTTTCTCGCATCTCGCACGCTTTTCCCAAGCATCTCGAGCGGGGCTCGTCTTCCAGGCGGTTTCCGGCTTTGCCGTAAACTGCCGCGTTACCTGATTCTCAAAATTAACCAGCGATACTGAATTGTTTATATATCAATCACTGGGTCGCGACACGAATAAGTTATGGTAACCCTTAGCACTCGAACGGCGACTGTAAGGCGTCACGAAACTGTGTCGTCATTCAAAATATTTTTCACGTTATTAAATTGGTTTGTATTTTATAAATTACTAAACATTTCAGTATTGTAGGAATAAATTGTACCATTTCCGTATGTATAACGTGAAGAAATATATATATATGGAAGGGAAATGTTTCGTTTTGCAGTTAAAACAGCTTCGAGCGCAAAGGGTTAAATATGCTCATTAACAAGTCTTCTACTGTTTCGAGGATTTAACTTACTTTAGATACGCGCAATTTAGAATTTCACATTTCCCATCACATTCGAAATTTCGAAATCGTGTTTGTCACTATTATCGAATATACATCCTCTATTAACACATGAGAAATTCAAACTAAAAATGCCGATTGTTACGAACGCTTTTCATCTTTCGGCGCGATTTAATTTTTTTTTTCGGCTGGTCCATCGCAGGATTAAACCGAATGTTTTAGCGGGACAGCAAATATCAGGACAAAGTAAACCAATATTCCATTGGAGCACGAGCTGCGCGAACGTTCGACGAATGAAAATCTCTACATAATAACGCTCCGTTGACTATAACAGAGGCAACAGCGACAGAAGCAACAGCAAGCGGTGCGCGGATATTATGAAAGGTCAACCTTTGAGCAAAATTAAACAAACAAAAGAATGTTTCGCGCGAGCCAGACATACGAACAGAAAAATGTCGCGTGACGGGAGGATGAACGGTCCTAAAATTTCCCGCTATTGTAAATTCTTTTATATTCCTGCGAGTCGGGGTTCCGCCCGTGCTCTTCAGGCTAATGGAGATACAGCTGTGGACGTAGGGGGGTAAATTGCCTCACAAAGAGCCGAGCCACCCTAGGAAAACTGCGAAGACGCCAACACGGGTTCGTCACGGTACACGATTATGCTCTCGTTGTCGTCCGCGAACCCGAGGACAACCGCGCTACGTCAGCCGAGCCGTGCCAGAGAACGGTCGTTACGAAATCAGGGAAAATGTACAAAGGTGTACCGAATTATTAAACTCCGCACAATCTCCTCATCATTCTACGTGGTTATTTCGTAAACCATTGCGCCGTATCTTAGCGCGAATTTTTCACGCGGCGTTTAGTAGCATACTTTCTGATTGCGCGAGTCAGAGGAGGCGGCAGCATTCGAGACTCAAAGAGAAACTGGATCGGGCACAATTTTTATTTCGCGAAATTCGATTATTTACTGATCTCATTCTATATGATAATTGGAGAGAGAGGGAGAGAAAAGAAAATGGAGGAGTCCTACAAATGCTAGTGCTTCGAATTGCTTTACTTTACAACTTTTGTACATTTCACTTTGTTCAACTGTTGCAGACGTTCACCGCCGGATAATTGGAGAAATTAAGCATAAAGAATAAAAATAACAAGGTGCTACGGGAACCTGTAGGATAGAAATATGCTTGCAAAGGAAAAGGGCAAGCGTAAATAAAAAGCATCTCAAAGGAAAAAAAGTCCCTTTTTGTTTCGTAAGTTGAATGTACTAACTTGAATGTACTAGGGCTTGACCTCTCCGATATTTCGCTTTCCCGAAGTATCACACAAAATTTTTACTTCATCTTCCGTATTGAATTTTCTGTTTGTGTCGGATGATTTTAATTCCGCTTCATTAGCGCACCGCAGTATTTAAAGCTCGCTGAACCTTTTACATTCCAAAACAGTCTCTCCGACTGTTCTGAATATTACCGTTACTCTGCTAATTTTTTTGCTGACGAAGAAGCGAATTTGACAAATGACGATTGACAAATTGATTTGCTCGAATAAATCTGAAATGGTTCGAACAGTAAGCGCGCTAAAAGCGTGTCCCCTATAAATCTGAATTTTGGGTGTTTCTCGATGTTTCACGCAAATGCGTTATGAAAAAAATCGAAGCGTTGCTTTCACGCAATAATACAAATTTTCGTTTAAAAAACGGCACGGCCACGAGGTTTTGTCTTCGTTTCGGCGTGTACAGGTCACTTCGTCGACGATGCCGGAAACGGAACAACGATTAAACGAATGTTCAACCAGGTCGTCGGGAGAACGCGTGCATTCTGTCGCCGCTCACGACGATAGCTTTTCTATTTATTTGGAATCCTTTAAATAAACACGCCACTCGACCGTATAATTGGTTAATTTCACAAACAAGTTAGCATTTATCGCGATGAATGATCCCGTAACTTTTGCACGTTATAACTCACAATTATGTTTGTTGTTCCCGGACCGTACGGAATGTCAAGTTTCGAGTAAACCAACGTGCAGAGTGCTCGTTAAGAAATCAGAAAAAAATAGGTCGCTGGTGGAAAGCCAACTGCCACGTTCCACCCAAAGTGCTTCGAATATTTTTATTTCGTCCTTTTCGTTTCTTTCCGTTTAATATTAAATTTTCCTTTTAGTGCGCTGACGGCCGGAATTACCTCGTTACCCCTCTCTCTCTCTGTTTCTTTCTCTCTCGGTCGCGTGTTTTTAAATATTTTTCCGTGCATTTATCCGACGAAAATAAACGCAAGAAGTTTGTACAAGTCTAGACTGTCACTCTGTGCGAATTCAACTCGGGTACGCCTCCTAGACGATACATGACGCTGGCCAGACCCGTGTCGTTGACATATATCGAGAACCCGCTGTACCGTACATTTACCGCCCCAAGTGGAATACATTTACTTGAAACAGTTTTTGATCGCGTCATGCGGCAGCGTATCTCATTTCTAATAGAACAAAAATTGTGGAGAGATGCGAAAAACTGGTCTGCCGAAACTTTTATATTATACCGTCTCGAAGCTATAAAATGTAATTGCAGTTTTTCCACAACAGAGTCATACACATATATAACTCTCGCGTACGTTGATCGCGTGGTGCAATTATATCCGAACTATTTAATAAACACGCACGGTAATGCAAGAAAACAGGTTGAAAAACGGTCATTTCAATCCACGACTCAATTTAAAAATTCATTTCGATCCTAGCGGATGCTGGTCTCGTTTTATAAAACGCTGCTATGCGATTATACGGGGGAAACGGTGTTCCTCTATCATTTAATAAAACCCAACGAGTCTCTACGACAAATATTTAATAATTGGCGCGGATCGTTGCGCGAAGTTCCACGGCTCGCACAATCCGTGCAACGGAAAATCGAGAAGGTCGAGATAGTACGTCGGATCGTGAGAGTTTTTAACCGGTGCATAAAACGCGTTTACGCTTTTATTACGTGTTGAACGTGTTCCGGCGATTCTTGGACTCGTCGGCCGGCTCGCGTCGCTGGCGTGTATCGCCAGGCGGGGCCGGATACGACAGCAACGAGCGCAATCGTAATCGGCGGCAAGCCGGTGATACCGCGACAAAAGCGTTTCTGCGCAATAATTTCGAACTTTTTACGAGGAAATCGGTGAAATCGGGGAAGCACGCATCACTCGTCGAACACCGCGCCGCACAGTAGAAGGCATTTGCCGTATCCGGCCGGTCAAAAGTCGACTTTAAACGTTTTTTCGAAGCTATGCAGTTTTTGTTCCCTGGGACAGTTAAAGCTTTATCTACCGGAAACCTGTTAATAGGCTTTTCAATCATTGCGCCAAGCGGAAGCTTAAAAATCTTCTAGCATACAATACAGGGATTCCCCTATATATGTCGCCAAAGCCTGGATGATAAATGTCGCCGGATTATCCCCACTACCGCGGGGGATACCCTGCAAGGGGCCACGAAACTCGAGAGGCCACGGTGTTGTTGACATATATCGATATCGACATGTCAGCTGTTGACATATCATATATGTCGATATATATCGCTATCGAGCTGTTGAGAATTCCGAAAGATGAGTTTTTGAAAATATTGCAAGCACTGCGAAGGACATTTTAAAGATAAGGGCCGCGCAATAAACGAAGAAGATAGAAAAGATTATTCCGAGGTACAACGTATTATTTCTAATTCGAGTTTCGAATTTCCGCGACTTATTTGCCAGAGATTCCGTGTTCAGGCTTCAACTTGTTCTGGTTGATGACGGCATTCATTAGCTGCACGGTAACTTCGATATACAGCTGGCATGAAAAAATAGATCGATAACTTCAGTCGTCTCCGAACTGGGTTCCCTTTTCGTGGAGGAATCGGAAATTTACCGCGACGATGCCGAGAGGTCGTAGAAAGCGGTGTAAATTTTTCGTTGATTAAATTTTATTCCATGTAGCTGTGCATTCGGAAAATAACGCGGAAACTTCCGAACAAAGGACCAAAAGTTTTGAAGCATAAATTAATATTTTTGTTATAGGTTGGCATTTCTTAAATGTTTTCAAAATAACTGACATTTTTGTTGATACAGAGATATTCAAAATCGAGATCACAGGTATCGAAAAAGTATTAACATATTGAGAGCCAATTTTCCTAAATATATTCTTATTAACATTAGAACTACCGAGCAATAAATGCGACTGTGCCCATTCAGACGTTATACAACTTTCATTATAATATGTGCTTCAATGAAGAGATTCGTTAATAAACCGATGAAAACATTTTTACAATATCAGTAATTGTTAAAGAAAAGATTAGGAGGAGTTAAGGTATTTTGAAATAAGCGTTCATAGTTTTGTCTGAAATCATAAAAACATATCTTTTCTATACAGCAAGCTAAACAAATTTTTGGTTGCATTTCTACTCTTCTTTATACACTTTTACAAGTGATACAAAATTGTACAAACAAGAGTCGTCTCATATATCATGGGACTTAATGGATTAAGTGGCTTATTTTGAGACACCTTGTACGTATGAGAATGTGCCACGCAGAAGATAATGTGAAAAAATATCAGCGAGTTCAACGGTCAAAAACAAGGAAGAAGTTCGTTAAACGCTCATCATGCCTGACCTTGTTTCCCGGTTGCAGCTATTTTTGCGTCGAGCCGATAACATTGAAATGCATGGGCGACGACGCGTGGAAAAGGGTTATCAGCAAATTGACACTACGCAACACAATTTTGAATGGATCAGAGCGCCAATGATAAGGCGCTTAGAGATTTATAGTCGAGTTGAAGGTGGTTACTTCGAACAACTTCCGACAGGTGAACAACTGGTACAGAACAGAACTGGCTGTAACTGGGAACAAAGTCGGGTTGAATTGTAGCGGCTTCTATTGTCAACACCTTCTCGTGCCGATTTCTCTGTAGAATATACAATTGTGCACACAGAGTGTCCGGTGTGATTGTGTACGGTTGATTATCCCAAAAGATATTGAAAACACAAAGATCTTTTTACTGAAAAAGATAAATGGCAGGAAGGGTGAACAATTTTATTCGAAATTCACTTATAATATTCAATTAGTTGATACGAGGGACAAATTCCATGTTCTAAGAATTTTAGGTTTCTTTTTCCCTTTAAAACAGTATAAACTTTTTAAAACAGGACCAAACCATCTGAAGTTTTTTGAGCGATCTTTCCAACTTTCCACTTTCCAAAACTTTTTTACTCGAGCCTGTAATGAAAATGTAAAAGACGCGTTTTGTAGATCTATATTAGTTATACATATACTGAAAATTTCATTGAAATCGGTTCACGCAAATGAAAATGGCACACGGAAACTGACCAAAAAATGAAAAAATACGATTTTCACCATTTTTCACTATGCACTTGTAGCTCGTGAGTATAGTAATTGATTTCGATGAAATTTTCAACACGTGTGTAACTAACATAGATCTTCAAGACGCATACGTCGCCACTCCGCGGTAGTGAGGATAATTCCGTGACCTTTATCATCCAGGGCTTGGCGACAAATATAGAGAAATCGTGGTATTCATGAATTACTGTAGCATTAATAACAGATATAACTACTGCTTTCATCTATCAGCTACAACGCAAGAATTAGCAAAATACAAAGCTCGATGAAATATGGAAACATTGACTTGGTTCTCGAATCTTTTAATAGAAGAAAGCTGCCCGTGTGAAGCTACTGATACAGTCGAGGATGTAATGAAGAATTCACGAGATCGGGTATGAATGTCTCAAAAATAAAACTCGTTCGCAAGGGTTTATCTTCATATATAAATCAAACTCGTCCCATCCTCACCTTGGACATTTGACGCATCCACATAAAACCGAAGTGGCAGGTGCTTGAAAAAGAAATGCCGCCATTTCCGAGATCACAGCAGCGCGGAGAGAGAGAGAGAGGAGGGTTCAGCACAACTACAAGTACATAAAACGCCCGAGACTGTCTCTCTCCTCGGTGAAATATTTGTTTACTAACCTCAGACTTCCTATCAAGTGAAGTATTATCCTCACTAGGGGGATATTGCACCTAAGTCGCAAAGTAACGGTCATGCTAGCCGGTTACACGGTAAGCCGGGACCATTCACGGTCGAGCGCGCGTTGCTGCTTATGAGTCTACGGACAGTTTGTAGACTTTGGTAAACGTACACAAATTAATTATTCATTGGGCATACATTATGAAATAAGCTGACCATGAATTCAATTAGTTGCGGAAAAAACTTGCTAATAACGTATTAAAATGGAATACACTCTACCTGTCCCATAATAATAGCAGCAAAGTGAACATTCAAACGGGAATTATTGGCGAAGAAACTACAAAATTTGATAAAAACAATTCACTTTTTGGCGTCGAGCTTCCAAACATTCATTATTATTATTATTGTCCGATGATTAATTGTAGAAGACGGTGTTCAATTTTTTAGCTGATTATGTACAAATAACAACAAATCTGTTAGGGTAATTCCGGAGAGAGGTGCATCACATTTTGTTTTCTGTTTATACAAACTTTATTGAACATAATTCGAAGTATAGGCAGGCATAGTTTAATTATTTATTCAACTCTTTAATAATAAATATAGTTAAAAGAGTAAAACCTTTTATTCCAATATGTTAATATGCCGTTTAAAAAAGTTCAAAAAAGCGCATATCTTTCTAAAAAAATTTTACCTGAATTGAAACGAACTGAAGTGAAATAGACATTTATTTCCCTTCTTATCGTGTTCAGCAGATTGAAGGTAATATAATAATATGTTGAAATTTTTCTAGTATTTTTGCCGTTTGATATTACACCTTCTAATTCCTGTGATAAATGCATAAAATCCGCAGTCTGGTGATAACATTTGTATCGACTAGTGACGTTAAACCGGAGCAGCTTCTAATTTAATGCAAGCATTACCGTGGCCGAGTGCGATTTTATTAGCGCAATCTCGAAATTCTGGAGCAGGGTCCGAACAGCGGCAGTCAAACATCGGTGTGTCGAAAATAAGCAAGTGTCCGGGCATTTTCGAGTGCAGGGGTATGAAGGCGCGCGCGTGTCCACGGTTACGTTCGTTTCTCCCGTTTATCCCGCTTATTTCGGCTACACGTCTACAAACGCGTCTCGCGTCCGCGAATTGACGACCGTATCTGATTGCGTATTCTGCGATCCGTGGCTCGTGTGTTCCCAGCACACAGCCAGGACGAATCTACATTCTACGTCCCCCTCCCCCTCGGGCAACCCCTCCGATATTCCACGGTTACCGATCCCCGATATACGTGCTCCTGAAAGACCAGCTTTTCCAAGAGCGGTTCTCTCCCGTTGGATATTTATTTTCTCATGCAGCTTTGCCGTTTCGCGCTTAATCGATACGTTGCCCGAGAGAAATATTTGAATTATACAAGCCCGCTGCTTTCTGTCTTCCTGTCCGCCTGCTCCTCTTTTTTCCTCGCCTGCCCTTCCGAACGACATGGCTAATCTCTCAGCCGAATCCCATACTCGCGGACGCTTTTTCGCCGATGCTGCGCGCGCCTCTGCTTCCCCCAATTCCCGTAATTCTCAGACAAAACGTGTCCGTCGGAATTATTCCTGCGACGAAAAGTTTCGAGGCGGGCGCGCGATAGTTCCCCTTGGCGGATCGTGTTCGGGGGCATAAATTTTCGTGAAATCTCCGTGTCGAGAGGTTTGTCGTCTGCTATCTGGAAACGAACCTTTGTAGTTGAAGATGCGATTCCTCACGAATTAAAAAATACGGCTGCTGGTTAACACTGGAATCGGAGTGCGCGCGCATACGAAATTACAATTACGATCTGTATTTGGAGGAAATGTGTTTATCGTGCACAGTCATAGCATCCATAAATAAAAATTGTTTCTACTTGTTCTCGCGATTTTATACAATTAATTCTGCTACGTTATAGTGTCTCTTATTACGATGATTCACACTCGACTAAATAGTACAATCTTATAGTGAAAGACATAAACAAGAGATCAAAAGAGGACAATTTTGTTTACAAATGATACGTGCTAGTACAACTGGAAAACATCAACGATTTGCGTTAAAGAATTTTACACAATAATATGCCTCCCTCTACTTTTCTTTAAATATCTCCGAAACTAGTGCGCGGATAAAAAAAAGTATCCTACGAAAATTCCTGGACTTTTCACGTACAATAAGATCCCATAATAAAAAATGTAGGTTCTCATTTGAAAAAACCATAGTTGATCTTCAAATGGCCTTGAAAACGCCAGCCAAATAAAAAACTGACACGCTGTTTAACTGAGATTCAAAACAAAAAATCCCATCATTTTTAAATCTGCCTCGTTCGTTCCCGAAGATTTTCAAGCAGCTCGCAGTCGGGTTTCGGAAAAACCAGGAATTCTCGCTTAAAAACGCAACACTCGAGCGAGGGATTAATTAACACGTGTACCGTTTAACGTTGCACCGTAAGGTACCTTGGCAATCGGTTGGAACAATACTACCATAAACCGCGACCCCTACGAGACACCCTAGACGCTCGGCACAACCGGTTCTCAGAATCGATCCCTTAATCAGGTCGTGCGACCCTACGGGAGGTTTCAGTCCTGGAGGAATCGTTGCTTTCCACTTCTAGGAAAAACGTCGAGCAATCAACATGCGTAATTTTCTTTCTTCGATCGTCGACATCGTGGAAAAATTGATCGATCAGTTTATTATGAGCATACATGGCGAGTGTTCGCCATGAATATGACCCGAGAATTTCACGCGAACCTTCACGGTGGAGTTTGAATGACTTCCTGCGGCCGTTCTCATCGTCATTTTTCAATATTCACAACTTTCTTTATTGTTTACTTTCCGAAAAAATTTCATAGCATGTCTTTCTATATTAAGATACATATTTTTTTCTTTTTTTTTTCTTTTTTTGAAGCGGTCATTTGACCACTCAGGCTAGGGTTAGGGATACATGAAATGTCGGTACGTTTAGTGTTAATACGTCGCGTGATTGGAGACGGTCGCCAGCACTGGAAGAAATAACTAAATAAATAGGCGGACGACTAATGACTAGACTGGGGATCTTCATTCAATTATAGTATTTCCGACCTGCAATGCAATCTGGGGTAAGGGACTCAATTACTGTGGGGGCACTAATTACTCTGCCCATATTAATTATACTTATTTTCAAAGCATAACGAATATTAAAAAAGTTAGTATCTCTTTTTTAATTTTCATTACGCCTTAAAAATAAGTATAATTATTCCCTTATCCTAGGGATATAGCGCGGTACGACCAGTATAAAATTATCAGCTGAGATTTTAATGAGTGGGAGGTGGGAGATAATCCTGAATATAAAATTTCAATTAATTTTTGAGATATTAGTTATTTTTCAATGGCGGCTCTTTATTAATTTTCAGGTTCCGCCTATATAGGCGTACCGATGATACGATTAACATAATCTATATATCATATATAACGTAATCACGAGATGTTTAATGTTAAATTATCGAATGTGAGAATCGTCAGAGTTGATAGATGAAGAACAGTGAAACAAAATATTCTCAAAATCGTGCAACGTCCTCACAGCGTTTCGTGCCGCAGCTACGTATATTAATTTTCGTCGGACACGCATAAAATTCGCAGTCTGTTGACAAGATTCTCGAGCGCGCAGCAAACGGAAGGCATTCAAATTCGATTCGTTGGAAGATGCATGAGCACGTCGCAAAAACTCGAAATACGATTTTCGTCTTGGCGTCTGCCTCGCTGCATGCGAGCGCGCGACGGGTCAATGTAACGCCATCAAACCCCCGGGAGAATTTAATTGAAAATCCACGGGGCTACTCGGGACACATTTAACTTGATCGCGCCGGAAAGTAACTAAACGCGCGCGCGCCACTCTCCCGGCAAAAACTTGATTCACCTCCGCCAATGTTTATTTTCAATACACCCTCTTCTATTATTACCCTGGCATCGATTTCCTATCGTTATCGATTACCAGTAAATTCCGCCATGATTACGCGCAACCCGTCGCGATATTACACACGTCAAAGCGCCTAATGGACACGAAGACTGTTTTTAAGCGAAAGAACCATCGCATCGCATCGCATCGCATCGCAGCCGTGCTACGATCTCTCAAGCCGATCTCCTTTCTCTCATAAATCGTTATTTATTCTTAATATAATGTTATCACGGCGGGATGTGTCTTATTGATTTCCCGTCAGTCCAGTCACCGGAGAATTCTATCCCCGGACATTAATAAATCTATCCACCGTATCCTGGAACGTGTGCAGGTCACGGATTGACGCGTCGCGACACGATGACGCGACGCGAGGCGAGGCGTCGCGACGATCGCTTCAACGGACGCCGCGCGACGGTTGCAAGGACGAAAGGGGCGTCGTTCTCGCGGGACGATCAATCACTTCGAGAAGTATTCTACACTTCTCTCTCTCTCTTTCTCTCTCTTTCTCTCATACACTCGCCCCCCCCCTGCGTTTTCCCACTTTCCCTGTGCCACCGCGTGCCGATATCTTTCGCTCCCTGTCGAACTATCGAGTTCATTAACGATTAATGTTCGGAAGCCCGATCGGTCCGGTTTATCATTGCCGTCGACTACTGGGACGTCTCGGTTAATTGAACCGCGGGCTTTCGTGACTGTACAGTTTTCACCTCTCCCTTTAATCTCTCTCTCTCTCTCTCTCTCTCTCTCTCTCTCTCTCTCTCTGCTTCTCTCTCTCTCTCTGCCTCTCTCTCTCTCGCCCTCTCTCTCTCTTCTCTCTCTCGCCCTCTCTCTCTCTCTCTCTCTCTCTCTCTCTCTCTCTCTCTCTCTGTTTAAGGGCTTTCTCTGAACGGTTGGAAAATTAGAGAACAATTCAGTTAATACAGTATGTCTAAAAAATTCACTTCCTTCAAAGAGGTGATTCCCGAGGTCATTTGAAGTAACTTCTTCCTATGCGAAAAATGGATTTACGTGCCTGAACTTTTCGTCCTCATTTGAGAATATTTGAGCAAAACCGCGGAAAGCATTTTCGCAACGTGAAAAGATTGGCTCAGGAATCACCCCTTTCAAGAAAGTACAACATTCGGGGGGGGGGGCACCCTGTTTAGAAAATCATGGTTCTTTCAAGAAATAATATCTACATCTTGTTGGAACATGGAGCTAAATGTCGAAGGATGCGACCGCCATTTTCTGAAATCCATCCCCGCAAAATACTGGATCGGTGGTGCCACAAAAAGGAAAGTGATTCTATGTAGGAAAATAAGTCGAAAATGTAGCGGAAAATTTTTTTACGTGGGGCTTTAGTTTCGAATTGTCAAACTCGTATGAAAATAGTTTATTCCACATTTTCGACTTATTCTTCAATCCGTTGTACCACCAGTTACCGATTAACCCGTATAATTCCACTGAAAAGTATACTGAAAGCAAAGTTGGTCCATAAGTACATATTATCCTGTTACATCGACATTACTGCAATTATTGAATTACCTAAATTGATTGGAGAGACCACACACAGTAGACTCATTGTCTAAAATTAATGTTATTTATTAATTTTTAATTGCCATATCGCCAATACCGCAATTAGCGAACATATACGCAATTAATTATGTTGCCCCTGGCCCTGTTTCGTTAATCGATTGTACGTTAAATAAATACTCCTCGTAAATAAACACGTAAATAAATCATACAATCATTTTTATACGTACATGACGATGAGGAACTTTTACACATACGTTTCGAAAACTCGTTATCATTTTCTGTATTCTTTCAATAAACTCCTAATCTATGCACTCGAACAAGCTTTATATTACAAGCTCTAACAAGCTTATACAAGCTCTTCATATTCTCACGTGCATCGCAGCTAATTATAAATGGCTTAGTGCAAATTGCAATCCGGCTTGTTATTGATTTGAGGATATGGCTGACACATATCGGCAGCCCTATAAAATTTTGAAAAGGCAGATTTCATGCTGGAAAAACTAAGCTCTCTCTCTTTCTCTCCCTTCCTCTCTCCCTCTCTCTAAATCGCTAGTTGAGGTATCATGTTGTTGGACAACTGAGGATCATCTTGATTAACCTTATAGTATCTAGCTAAGCCAATCAAGGAAATTACGTAATTATGAAGTACTATAATTTTCTTTGATCCTATTACGTATTTTTGTCGACCCCGGACAATGCACAATCTCACGAGTTCATAGCCGGAAATTCTAATTACCGACATTTAAAAATTATATGACTTTAATTACACGATATTACGTTCCGTTATCGAGATAGCGAGTTATCTTTAAATATCGAGTTTGTTAGCCAATAGCTTCCTATAATAGCTGTCTAATTGGCTTAAAAATTTATTTAAATGCTACGTGAAACGTTGGTTTCCTGTTGTAAAAATCTTAATGGACTCAACCATGAAAGGTGCTGTATAAAAATTTTGTCTACAACACTTGTCAAACAAACCTTGGAAAATGTAAGGAAATACATGCATTAAGTGAATAATAAAATAGCGATTACCATATTTTTCATACTGTACGAAAAGTGGGCTTCAGATAAAATGCTAATGCTCGGTATCTGCGAATTTTGTTTTACCGAAACGAAATCCCAGTCACTAAAATAACGCTTTAGCATTGCTGAAACTAGTATCGCACGATTTACAATCCATATGAAGGCCAAAGAGAATCTTGGCCAGCTAGTAACAATAATAATTACGACTACATTGATGGTATTACCTATACGTGAAGGCACTAAAACCGTTAGCAAGATTGCAGTGGAAGCTTTAATAAAAGCCCTGAAAGCTTTTAACAAAAGCACCGTACACTTTCATTTTACGTAAGACTATAGTTCGGGCACAAAATGCCATTACTTAGGCACGATTAAATGCAACTACCACTTCAACGATTCCGGCTACTAAATCAACTCTATAACTAGGGAGATAACGTAATCTACCGTAACGAATCTTTGTAGCACTCTGTATTCGTTCTTGTTAATGGTCAAAGTTGGCCACAAGATCAAAAGGAGAAAATGGAAAACATGGGTTAAACCATTTATGTAATTAGTATCATTAGACAACCGCTCCGAACGTTCCAGCGTGGCCTTCTCGTTAAAAACGAATTTATCAAACTCCGAACTAATTAGAAATTCATTTCGACTTTACCAGAGAACGTATCAAATTCCGCGTTTACTCGATTTTTGCATTCTTTTGCACTCGAGGGAAAGTGAAACAAGCCCAACTGTTGCTTAAACTGATCTATCTTGATTATAGCGTTGGCGAAAGCTTGTTCATTGGCGAACGATTGTATACTTATTAAAAATTATGACAAAACATCTGGTAAAGAAAATGTTTGTCTTCCTCTAATATGAAATTAAATGAAAATTTAGAATATTTATACGTGATTCAGATGTAGATTATTCGGTGACAACATTACACTTAATAATTGTAATATTATATTACTAAATACAGAATATAGTAGGTCATTCAAAAATTGTTTAACATAAAAAGGAAAAACGTACATACACAGACTACTCAGTGACATAACAGGACCAATGAAAATAAAGTTAAAGGACGAAAGTAATCATTGTTAATGCAGGGTGGAGTGGAAATCGTAGTGAAACTGGATAGGTGGTGATTCCACATTAAAAAATAAAAAAAAATTGGTGTAACATTTTTTCACCCAGAGTTTCGTTTTCGAGAAAATCGAGTTTGAAACTGCAACGAATGCGAGTGATGTTAGGTGGGAATCGTCTGGCGCGTCTGATCGCGACGAACTAATTCTACTTCCTGCTTCTACAAAAGCACACGGAACCCGACCAATCTTTAAACTCGATTTTCTCGAAAACCAGACGTCAAACGAAAAAATGCTATTCCCTTTTTGTAAATTTATTTTCACACGTAGAATCACCCTGCCCGGCTGTGCTGCGATTTCCACCCCACCTGTATATTTCCCTCGATATTGCATTTTTCTCCAATTAGGAAGAACGTGTGATAAACAGTACAGATCTTTGCTCAGAAATTTTCCATGCCAATTATAAAAAGCAGAAATTAAATGGTGCAGCGTTTCTTCGTTAAATAATTTTCATATATCTGAGAGAATATAATGATATTCTTACACATCAATGATGTATTTGCAGTTTAATATTTCACCTAGTCATTTTGACAATAAATGCATAAAATCTGCAGTCTTCTGATAAATGATAAACCTGTGCTACTGATCGAAGGAAATTGAATGTAGAAAATGATATACATATACGTATATGTTTCGAAGTTCGGGTACTAATTAGGTAGTATTAACCGGTTGGTTTCTCTTGCCGATAAATTGTCAACTAATTTCGTAATTAGTCGTGTAAGGTTGGTCGTCCTACAGACACCCCCCACTCCTCCCCTCTTCCCCTTCCATCTCTTACTCATCCGTAAACAACAAGAATACGCGTGTAGCATGGAAATATGAATTTACAGGAGTACGTTCTGTAATCTCTTACTGAATAGAATCGTAGTCAAATGTAACCAAAGACAATAGAAAATTTATTTTCAATTGTATAAAACAGACTGTACCAAAGGTACACAAGTTCTCCTTCCTCTTTGAGATATTTTAATTCCACTTTTACAACTTTCTCTCTATTTCTAGAGTTTTTATTTTATTTATTTATAAAGTGATTTCTTTCAAAACTAATGTTAGTAATTTTTACGATTTCTCCTTTGTAATTTTGCATTACAAACTGGCTAGCCGCGCGTGCACTACACTCCGAGCGGTTTGCATTCGTCAACCCCTACAATTCCGAGTCCAATTAAGTTCAAAAAGCAGAATCATGTCACAGCCTCCCCTTGTTAACCATAAACAGAAGGAATTGAATTATCGTGATCGCTGCCACTATCAATATTTCTATCAGACTCCTTACACATTACTCGAGTGCAAATATTTTGCAATAATTCACGATGGACGTAAATCTACAATAGAACGCTCGAAAGCGATGAAAGATTTATTACAATTTCCACCTGTAGTCAGCGAAACAATAAGAATTTACAACAATCAATAAATGGAGACAGCGGAATTATTTTATAAATATGCGGATGTACGTAACCATAAAATAACGATGCCACTCGTGACAATACTAAAACGTACGAGCGCCATTTCTCTCTGGCAAATTTCCGTTTGCCGAGAGCTATTAAATAAATAAACATCGATGTGATTAAAAGTTGCGTAACGACGAACGTTTTTCCAATGGTCATATTTACATATTGTTTACACAAATTTCGCAACACTTTCTGACGTACACTTAGCCCTGTGATGCGTTCAAGCGTTCAGCTTTTATCTCGCCAAAAATTTTGTCCATTGTTCATTTGGACGTCCGTTGCCTCAAGTCCAATAAAATATCGTTTGCGCCTTAACGCGACGATATCATCGCGTAAACGGTAATACCTTGAAATCAGGCTCGTAGTTCAGAAGCTAAACAGAAAAATATTGCCCGTTTTGATTGTTATTTAGATAACGTGGCGCCGCAAGAATTTTCATTTGCTGGCCAGGATATTTGTTTGCACTTATTGTCCCCAAGAAATTTATCGGGGCTGGGGACATTGGAAAGCGTTCAAGAATATCCCGGTGACAATCTAAATCACCTGGCGAAACGGACCGCAGCTTAGGTTCATTCCGCTTCGTTCTGCTCCGCTCCTCTCCGCTCCTCTCAAAAAAATCTCAGAAAAAAGGAAAAACGCGGGTGCTCATGGTTCGCGTCACGCATGGAACCCCGAAAATGAATCGAGCTCATGCCGCGCGCGACCCCGTCGGAAGCAATAATTGTTAAAATCCAGCGTGTGCGTCCCGCGTATTGTCTCCGACTTTCGACTATAAATAAAGACCGAACGGCCCGGGTGTATACGACTCGGCCCCGTTACGCACGCTACGCGCGGAGAAGCAGTTTATGCAGGCATGTAACTTGCTCCGCCTTGCGCTCTCCATGCACCCGGCCAAATTGCATCGGGATAAGCACCTGTGTGTAACCCATATAAACCGTTGCCGCGTAACCTTACGGTCTCAAGGTACGACTCCTCGCGTCAGTTCCCGCGAGAAGCATTCCCGGAATGCGTACCGAAGGATTTCTAGAAGGATTTATGGTGTTCCACGGTTTACCGTATTCTCTCCGGCTCGGATTATACCGGTTTCTACCACTAACAGTTGACCTAATAGTTGATATTGGACAGCCGGGAATGACAAGCAGCAAACCGCGAACTATGATCGAATAAAAGCTTCATGAAAACCAATCCTGAGAACACGAATGCTTTCCTTAGCCTGAATTTACAGTTCGCTTGTCTGATCTTTTGTTAATACCTTTTGGCTGATCACAATCACCAGATCTTCTTTGATTCTCATAAAGGAAAAAGAAAAGTACCGTCTGTATGTTCACGTTCAACGCTTAACTACCGATAATCAATGTTATTTCGACTTAAGGGCCCGGTCTTCGTAAATTCGCGATAAGGTAGAGTGACTACATTACCGTCACAAAAATTGGAACACGATCAAAGAGAGCGTTTGCTCTTTTGTCAGAGGAGCTGCGACAATTAGACAGCGGACTTTCATACAAAATGAGGATTTTCTACCCGAATTGCAACAAACTGAAGCGAAATAGAAGTTAAATTTCTTTCTTAATATGTTAAATAGGTTGAAAATAATATAATAGTTTACAATTAGATCTACCTACATTTTTGTCACAAATGCGTAAAATCTAGACACGAAATTGCAGCAAGATCAAAAACAGTGTTAGCTCTTATGTTACAAGAACCGATACAACATGATTAAAATAGAAGGTATAAGATAATCTAAATACGAATCTGAGAATTTATGTTGTAACTTATGTTTCCAAAGTGAATTGTTGTGCAGGCCTTGAAAAGTAGCTCGAAACAGTTTTGCCTTTATGACGACGATATTGGAACAACCATATGTTCCGTGTCGATCTTGTGTCACTCAAGTCTAGACTTTCTGCACACGATGAAGCAAAGTTTGCGAAGTTTACAATGTACCCCCTTCACAAGTCATAAATAAATACGATTCTTAGGTTGGAAACACGGTTCTAAAAAGTTCTGCAAATACATATCGGTTGTAAACTAAGCCGTTTCGCGTTCATCGATTTTGTTGTTTTCGATACCGATCATTCTCGCGATCAGTACAATAACAGAGAATTGTTTGCAAAATTACATTTTCGCAGCGTAACGAGTATGGATTAGTGGCGTTATAAAGTTCCCATTGATGGACGTATCAATGATTAATGATTGTATTACCATCGCGGGTTCGCAACATCCACCGAATATAACATCTGCGAGCACAGACCCGACCCCGTATATATTAATTTCAGACTCTTGCCGAAGTTGGAAATTAATTCTAGTACGTTCGCGTGCATTAATTAAGAATAGCATTGCTACGGATACGCAAACGCGGAAGAAAATTTCGATGATAAACTGCGCGGAACTGTGCAAACGCAATCTCTTTAATTAATTACTTCTTTCCGCCCATCGGTAAAATTCGTGTTTCATTGATAGAAACGTTGTATTATATGGGAGAACTTGTTAGTTTGATGGCTATAGCATAGAGGTTAATTAATTTCTGTGAATTAAGTGTTCGTCGGTATTCAAATAAATCCGTGCGTTTCAAAAGGTTACCGATCAGAGTAAAATAACATTAAACAGTTAATTCAATACATTTTCTGACATTTGCGGGGCATGTCTCGCGGTAGTGGGCATAATTCCACGCCATTTATCATGCAGGCCTTGGCGACATATATAAAGAAATCACTGTGTCACAAATCCTGTGATATTTATTTTCTGTTTGAGACGTGTAATGATGCTCGTCAGTTGCTATGCAACATTTCCATCGATATAACATCTTGCACACTACAAACAAATCTCTAACAAACTGTTCGTAATTCGTGCGAACAAAGAGGAGGGTGCGTGAACAATTTGGCAATCACGGTGGCAACATAAGGACGGACAAATGCGCAACCAATTGCAACTCGCAATCAGCAACTTGATTCTCTGTGTTTCTTCGAATGATCGGTCGCCGCGCCGGGCCGGGCCGGGTCGGGCCGAGACTATATTTCAGTGAAACTCGACTAGACGCAGCGCTCAGAGGCCTTTGACCGTGCAGTAAAAATGTTCGGACGCCGCTCGATAGTTTCGGTGAATCCACTTAACGAAGTTCCCCCGAATTCGATACTATATTGTGGAATAGTATACCGCGGCAGAAGGATCAAAGCCGCCCGGATCAGAACTCGTCGACGGTGAGTTCCTGATCGTGACCATTCGAAACGGCCACGGCCGTACGTATAGACACACCGGGGGACCTGTGTAAGCGTGCATCCGTTGCAACACCTTCACACTCGCATGAATCGTTGACGACTGCGCGTTCCCGGAGCTTAACAAAGTTCTTCTAAGTCCTAACGAGCTTACTCTTGACAAAAGCCAGTCAAGTGTACGGCTTCTGCCGTCACGAAGCAATGGCTAACCTACATACCGACATATTATAGTACTCGTTTCGCCCACGATACGTACACACCGTGGCTCGTACGTGTGAACATATTAGGAACGTGCCGATACCCGCCGCCATTGCTCACCAACCCCCCCGGAGTTCCTATTACATTGTTAAATGGAATCTTCTCGATTTGGGTAATTGCACTTCGATTTCCTCCCACGATAGGACATGTGTCATCCTTCGACTAATATTATTCAATTCTATTCTGAAAAGGAAACTCTATTGTGCCTGTATACCTAGGTATGGTCGTTGCTGTGTTTGTACGAGCAGTATTTTCAGAAAAAGCGCCGCTGATTCACGAACTGGCAATACAGATAACGGAAGACGATAATAAGTTGTCCCGGAAATTATAGAACGATAACTGGACTGCGGGTCTCAATGCAAAATGAAAACTTTCGACCGTGGGGAGAAAACATTCAATGAAAATGTATTTCTCTTTTCTTTCGACAATTTTAAGAAAGTCGAAAATTATAACTAGACTTACGACAAAACCGAGTAGCTGAAATTTGACACGGTATCGCTCTCGTTTATAGATATAAATTTTCTTTTTCTTGACTTTTTCTGCATTTCTCGAACTCTCAGCGGTATTTCTTCGCCGCGGTAACTTCGTCTACGTTTAGCACTCTAGAACGAATAACACCTGTTTGTAACGAGCAAACTCTGTCATCGTACCGATGTAATTTTGGTTTACGCAAGCAGAAAATAAAAGCTTAATCGCTAAATGATACCACAGCGGCTGCGCTTTCAAAGGATAAATTGCCTAGTGTACCGCCTGGCATCCTGTCATTCGGTTGAAGCAAATCATTTCTAGAGAGAAACAAAAGAATGAAATCCTCTCGAGCAACGCTTTAATTGGCACGCTTAGATTTTAATCGGTGGCAATCGATTCAGCCATGTATTTAGACACTGGATGATGCGGAATAGCAGCGTCGCTGAAATACGCGGAGTTTATCAAGGCGTGTAATAGTGCGTCAATCTCTGATGCGCTAGTTCGTCGAGGGAACGAATACGCAATTTAAATTGAATATACGTTTCTGCTTCGGTGTCTGATGAAGTAGGTTAAAACATTGGAAAGCAATGAAATATAGAGAAATAATGCCCTTTTATTTTTTCTTTTTTTTTTATTAAATGAATATTCAATTTAGTACATGACACGACATAACACGGTTACATATCAGAGCGAACGGAATGTTCAAACAATTCCAATTAACTTTACTTTAATTGCTTTAATCTAGTGTTTTGTTGGACAGCTCGATAGTCCGGCATAAAAAACCTTGCGACGATTAGTTGTCCTTTTCTGCTTCCCGATATGACCGCAGAAACGAAATGAAATTTTCCGATACGCTCGTGAAACAAAACCATGATTGCAACTATGAAGACACTGGGAAATATCGTTTTGAAAAAGTTCATTGCGAGCTGTAGCGCGGGAAGGGGCAGGAAATACAAAAGGAAAGCTAGAATTATCAGTGTAGACAATGATTAAACGGAAAACTCGTTCCTTGTACTTTACGTTCATACTTCGATGAAATATTCGTATTAACTCAGACAATTGGGTAATTTTTTTACAAAATTGGACGTAAACGAGTCCAGTCTTGAAGGGTGGGTGATGAAGAAGGGAACAACATTTTTTGTTCAACATCTCGTTCTCGAGAAAATCGAGTTTCAATTAGGAATAAGCGGAGACGATTTTCAAGCTCGATTTTCTCGGAAACAAACCGTCCAAAATATGTTGTTCCCTTTTTTTCAATTTATTTTTACACGTAGAATCACCCTTTTACCTAGTTATTCCACCCGTCCGGCCGCACCCTGTATAACTCACGCATATAGCCAAGCCTCCAATAACACGAATAACTCGTTCCGTGCTCTATCGAAACTGTGTTAAACGAATTCTAAAAATAATACGAATAAGCGCTGCGTGTTCAACGGAACCTAGAAACATTCCAAATATTGTTCTAAAATTATGGAATTCACTGAAGTTTAAGTAAATTCTCCCTTTTATGAGACGTTTCACTTTTGTAGATGTTGTGCTTGGTAGGTTCAGTGTTAAATCGGGGACTATAATAAATGCATTAGAATTGTTCAGGCTTTTAATAATATTATAATAGTACAAAATCAATAGGAATAGGCAGGATATAGATAGAGTGGTCAGAGTAGGGATGAGTGAGTCAGAAAGAGAAAGGGAGACGGAGAGAGAGGAAGAGTTTTATTTTGTTGTAATTATAGGATGTTGTAAACCGAGCCCAATTCTTGGCTGTGTGGCTGAACAAAGCAATGTTATTATTATTACAATAGTACAAAATCAAGGTGGAACGACGGGCCCAATTTGCCGGTCGCGTTAGTACATTGTCATAAAGAACATTGCCGGCTGAGGGATCATTTTTAGTGGTGCCACAGAGGGATACTCGAGTGCAAAGAGTTAATAAGAGTACAGAGTGTAGGGGAGAACGGGGTCAACAATAACAAGGGGGGCGAACGTAGTGTATAATTCAAAATCCATTATAACTTTCATCGCAAACTTTAGATATATGACGTACAATTACAATTGAAGTTCCTGGAGATCAGCTATAGGAGCTATCAAAATTATTATTTTTGCAAATGAAGAATATGAAAATACAGTTAAAAGTCACCGTAGTATGTGTACAAATTGTTACATTAATAGATGTAAAAGTCTTCTCAGGAAAAATTCTTAAAAAATCGCTTTTTCGGGCCTCCTGACTGTATATAACCCCTTCAGGAACGGTCGCAAAGATAAAGCTGGATCCGATCTGGCTATTGGCTCTTGATGGTGTCTCGAGGTATACAGTTTCGAAATTTGCCGAAATTCCATCCGGCGTGTAGGCACAGCCGGATACTGTCGCGGCGTTAGCTGTACGCGTATTTCCATAATCTGCGCACAATTGGTCGGAAGCATCGAAAAGCACGGGAGAAACGCATGATCGCGTGCCCCGGGCACTGCGCGAGCCACACGACCGTCCAATTTCATCTGAACCGAGGTAGGAGCAGGCCAACTACGGACGTGCCCCACCATTCTAGGCGTAATTGAATACTCAATAGGATTTACCAAAGCGGACCAACGCGGCGGTCACGTCGATCGACACGACACACGCCAATATTTGATCCGTGTCAAAAGCTTGAACGCAGATTCACCCACGGATTTCGAAAGGTCGTTAAACCCGCTGAATACCGAACCCTTCTACTCCCCCTCGCCGCAGGCCCGTCATCGTCCCGAGGCGCGTTTGCCCGTATTGTTCTGCCGCCCTCTTATCTTTCCCCCGCCTCTTTCGACTTCATTTTCTCCAACTTTGGTCAGATATTTTCCTTTCTCTTTTTGGGGGGGGGGGGGTTCTTTTTGACCCCAGTCACCGGTGCGGTAAGTCCTTTCGCTTCGCGAGCTGTCCTGTTCATTTTTTTTTTATTGCTTTCCGGTTATTCTTCGGGCACGGTGGTGGCTTTTACTTATTTCATATAACATTCTGTTATTGTTTTAAGTATATTGTTTTCTTCCCTTTTGGAAAATTTTTTTTTTCAATAGTCGGTTTTTACTCAAACCGTATTGAACGCTTTGACTGCCAAACGAAAAACCTCAAAAATTCCATAAAATCAAAATAAGTTATTTAATGGAATAAGAATTGAATAAAATTAAATGTATGGCATTGAGTAGTCCTCCAACTTTCTTGCATTTTATAGATACTGATAGAATTTGTTATGGTGAATATATTAACGTAAAAATTCATTCTATAACCTGGACGAATATCACCCACATGTGGGTGACGTGGAAGTCAACGTGTTAACTGGTTTTCAATATTTGAACCGTTTCACGGAACTTGTGCGAAATGCAAAATGAAAATTGTTTGCATCAGTTGTAAGAAACAGAAGATAGAAATAGAAATTTCAAATAGAAATCGAAAAGAAACAAGAAAAATAGAAATTTTCTTCTCTCTTTATTAATTCTAATAAGCTGATACTGATACGTTTTATTCTTAAATTCTTTATTCTATCCACTGCTTTAAATGGCGCTTACTAATTTTTGTCACGAACTCAGCAAATCTACGGTCTACTTATTACGTTAAATGTCTAATCATCGATGTACCGAACGTACATAATTTCATGTGCTGATTTATTCCTACCACTTTAAAAGACAGCACTAATTGGTAGTGTGAATAGGAAAATGCGTATAAATGGTATTACTCAAGAGGCGTTCTCCGATTTTAATGAAATTTGCATACAATCTAAAGCTCGAAAAACTATTCGACACATATTTTTTTAGCGGCCGTGATGCATATTCAACAGGTGAAAATAACCCCCATAGTTTGAGGTTGGAAATCGTATTTCGATGCCACTCTAGACAATTATCGATCGCGAAAGAAAATAATAAGTGTACGACTGGCATGGTTAAACACTAAATTTATGCACGTCGAAAATTGAGTTATTTAAATACATATTCAGTCATAGCTTCAACATGAAAACTACTTTGGCTGTCGGATTATGAACAACCGAAGCTTAAAATAACACGTGTCGAGTATGTTTCTCGGCTGTTCATTATATGTAAATATCATCAAAATCGGAGGGAAACACTTGTGTAACGCCCCTAGTTAGTTCCGAGGCTTAGTCTCTCCAGGATTAAAGTTGTAGTATGCTTTTAGTAATTGTTTCATGCAACAACAAAGCTTATACATTATCCCTTCCGGGACCACGCCCGATCGTAGATTTCTTTCTATGTGATCGACGTTGCATGCACAATGTTACGAATATTACCATAATCCGTTGACGATTTAGACTTTTCGACGCTTTTACTAACAATCTACTAATTCTACATATTAACGCACTGGTTCGTTTCTGACACAGTTGTTGGGCAAATTCGCAAATTTTAGAAGGATTGTGTTACTCGAACTCCTCCCGGTATTATTTCCGTCACTACTACAATAGCTATAACAACTTTATCTTTAATAATTGCATATATATACATTAGCATTAATGCTTAAATATCTATAAGAGAAGCGCACAATTTTATTTCAATTTAACAGGACACAGAAGCTACATTTATATCCCTTCTTAATAATTTTAGCGTCAATAGCGAGCTGTAAAATACATCAATACATCAATTCATTTACTCATTTTTTATCATAAACAAATAAAATCCACAGTCCAGTATTCAGTTTTAAAAATACTGCATACATTTGCTTCCTGCGGATTACACGTTACACTGAAAATATAACCTTGAGACGACCTTCGCCCACACAGACTTAAGTCCTCCTCCAGATACGATAACTTTCTCTGCAAACATTGTTTAGTATCCGGATAAATAACAAAGTTATCAAAGGTGGCAGAGTGAGGTAGTAAACCGCTATTGTTGTCTTTCTAAAATCATTTGGCACGGAAGTCTGCCGCGCTCGTCAAAATTCAATATAGCCTGCAGACAGTGTCCCTGAGGGGTCAGTAACTCTTTTGAAAAATATTTTCACAAAATCCGTCGCTCGAGATTGTATAGAAAAACAGCGAACAGCTACGAATCGGATCGGATCGGATTCGCGTACAACTGGCAGCTCGCTAAAAATTCCTCGGGGGTTGGGGGTGCTAAAAAAGAAGATCGCTCTCGTAAATTGCTCTACCCCTAATTTCAGAATTCTTTTGCATCGCAAGCGAGTCGGTAGAAAAACCGGCTACCAATAATAGAAATCTTTATCCGGCCCCGTCTAATTTATCTTCGTTCTTTCCTGCGTACTGCTCGGTCGGTTTTTTTCCCCTCTTTTCTTCCGCTCCGTTTTTCTCCCCAGCCCATCGACATTTATCCCCGTCCCTCCGGCTCTCCTCAGGGTTCTGAGGGGTTCTGCGGAGTTCCCAGGGGCTGTGGAACGCGGGCCAGGGGTGAGAGCGTACCCAGGCGTCTAGCAACGCCGGGTACGTCGTGTTGTGCGGCACCTGCGCGACAAAACGACGACGGCCAAATCCACAGGTGCGGTCGAAAGGGTACTCACGTCGCGCGGAAATGCCTTTGAATCGACGGAACACGGCCGACAATGAGGTCGAGGGACGACGAAAGTGACGTGCATATACGTCATCTACTACTCCCGAACACCCGGCTCTCTTTCTTCCACTCACCCTCTCTCTCTCTCTCTCTCTCTCTCTCTAGCTCTAGCTCGCTTTGTCTCTCCACATATCCATCTATCTATCTATCCATTTATCCATCTTGCCCGGCAATGATTCTCCCCCTTTTTCCGTCACTCTGTCTCTCAAACTCTCGAAGGCAAAGTACTCAACGCGCGGCAACCGTTCTCAATTCACAGGGCAACCGTTCTCAATTCAACCTTCTCTGAATCTCGACGAATCTACACAGTGACTTGCGAAAGTATTTGAAATACTTTGAACTGAAATGTTTACTTACCATGAAATACTTTATTTATTATAATAAGTATGTTATACAATGCTTGCAGAAATATTATTAACATTGTAAATAGGTATCACTCTCTAGATTGTGCGGGTCAAGTTTCAAGTGAATCGAAATGTGTACACAATAGTTATGAATTATTTCTCGCAAGCATAAACTTTGCTGATGCCACAAAAGTATTTGAACACACAGAAATGAGCCCTAAGAATGAATGAAAAAGAAAATTTTTCAGCCACCGAATGTAAACATTCACTGTTGGTAGTTGTTCTACGTGTGTCAGTCATAATCCAGCATTCATGGTGTAATATTCTATTGAACATGTTTCCCGAAACATCTGAAAATCTCTTCCGAATACACAAAATGTAGATGAGCAGTAAATTGTTACGTAATTTATGTAGTCAGAAAATGTCCTGAATTGCATAAATTGTGTTTCTGAAGTGTTGTGAAGATGTATAAAGTAAATTGAGTATTGTTTTTCCAATTTGAAGCATTTTAAATTATGTAGAACGTACTTGAGCTCTTTCAAATTTTATAACTAATCTGATTTTTAACTTTGAAAGTGGCTTAACTCCATTTTTGGTAAGAAGATACATATTATTCACTTAATAATTGCTATTATTTTAATACGAACTGTAAATTTAACTCTTTTAGGTATACTTAAGCAGCATGACAAATTGATATCCTATACGTGTATTTTTAATTTTATTGAAACACAAACCCTTAAATATCTCAGTTTAAGTATAAGCGGAGTTTGGCCACTTTCAAAACAAAACGGCTCACATATACATTATACGCACATATACAGTGTGTCCCACGAGTTCTGTCCACTTGAATATCTTGGTTATTTCGAACGATGCGAGAAAATGTTATTTACAGAAGTTGTGGGGTTTAAGAAACCACATAATAAATGATATTCTTGCAAATGGAGGCGTAGAGGAGATATAGAGGTCAAGGTATTCAAGTGGACAGAGTTCGTAGGACACACTGTATATGTATATGTATATTTATACGAGAGCGAGGAAGCTAGAGGCGCGTTTTCCGTCGGGCTCTCGCGGCTCTTTATCTCGCGCGAAGGAAATTAAATTTCCCGCGTGAAAAGATCCGTGTGAAAAGGGCCGAAGAAACGAACTAACTTTTTCTTATCGGCGAATTCCTGCGAAACGGCGCGTTATTGTTCGCCGTGGAGGGCAAATAACGGGCCCTGGGAGGAACGACGACCAGACGAGCCTGAAGCCGTAGCCAGAGCACACCGTTCCACGAGTTTCGGCGAAGCCGAAGAACACGGTAACGCGCAAAATCAGCTTCCGAACACGCGCGAATTTCATTACCATCATTTCAACGGTTATCGTTATCTACTATTTTCTCTTCTCCCGCGTCGACACTGGGAGATTAGACCTGCCCCCCACCCCCAACCCCCGCCCAGGTGAAAGAAGACCGTCAGAACAAAGGAGACGAATGAATCAAAGGATTCCAGCCGACCGATTCTTATCAAACTTGCCGTGAAATGTGCCGTATTGTTCCCGATAATCTGTCGCGCATCGCCGTAATGAAGCGGAATGACTAGAATGGAGGCTCGGATATAGGAAGCGCAGTCATTAATCGGCGGAATTAATTTTACTTCGCGCGGATCCGTGAATGCTTGTCCGATCCACTGCCGTAGCGACAAGCTTAAAGACGCGTTACTACTTCCCGAACAAGTAGATCGGGGATTTGGCAAATTGAGCGCTTAATCGCGTTACCGTTCTCAACAAATTGCATCTCATTTGTCGAATCCGTTACGCGTGTAATCCGTAAAGTGTTCCGAAAGTGCTGTATAAATAAATGCTGGGAATGGAAAACAGCCTGAGATAATGATTTCACTTATTTTTGCTTCACCCTTTAAATCAACGTGCGTTGCATTTACAACATCACGTTTCAAAGTAATTCATCCCACCGCACTGACAGAAGGAAATTGATCGTTTTACAATATGTGGGGATAATTCCGCGACATTCATCATACAGGCCTTGGCGACATATACAGAGAAGTTACTATACATCATATAAAATATACAGATATTATACACGTTCCTGATACAAATATTTGAAGTTGAGTTTTCAGAAAAAAATTCTTATTTAATGCTATCTGCCGACTTTTTAATGTGGAATCATTCACGTTTCGCGACTGTCATTGTATATTGTGTGATTAAACAGAGTCGTGCGTTAAAAATCAGCAAAATTAATAGAAATTCTATTGATCATTAGCGAATCCATTGATCGCTTGCGAAGCGAAGAACAGTCGATAAAAATATGACTTTGGCTTCCATCGATTTAGCCTGACACTCGACGCTGTAGGTCGCGCCGCAAAACTGAAATCTATAAAGTGAAATAGTATCGATGAATGGTGGCCAACGTGGCGGTAAGGTGTGCATGTGTCGGGCGGTATCACTTGCAAGTAACGGAGTTAATCACGGAAAATGAATACGGTACCGCGGCCGCGTAAAATGTGGTTGCCTGCTCGCGATCTACTAACTTTATTAATCTTAATTTAATCACCACATATATTCTAAAACGACAGCCAGAACCAATTTGGTAGGTTCGATACGTCTATAAAATAGCCGAGCGAGGACGTAGGGGGGCTGGTTTTATTAAATTCTCTCACGCAAAAGCAGGCGGCGAATCGAATTTAGCGACACATTATCATTAATTCGAGGATAAAAACGTGTCTGCCCAAAATTTTCTTTGATCTCTTCCATCTCCCGACGGGAAAGCTTTTACCTAGCGACGCGACTGGCGGAATCAGCTTTTCCCGAGTGCAACAAATTACTTTCGAAAAAGTCCCCCGCTAACGTGCCCCTTCGTGAATGTTGTAGAACTTGATTTGACGGACGTAATGAGAGAACAATGAAATTCGAGACACGGTATCGCGGCGCTACGTACTATTCTCAGAACAGAGAGATGGTTGATAAATACTGAAAATGTTAATTTCATAACGTTCACAATGTCCGCTATCGCGGAAAGTTCATTCTGCTGGGAAAATGGCTGCCCGAGTAAACCGGGATACATTAATGTCAGGCATACGCTATGCGCGGCTTAAAAATACATTGTAATTTCTCGCGTTCAATTCAAAAGGGTAGAAAGCCTGGTAGAAACCAGAAACGCTGGTATAAACGATACCAACCGATATCAAAAGCAATTAATTACTGCCGCCATGACTTCGATTGAATTGTAATAACAAATCGTGGAATTAAATTCTTCGGCAACAAGCATAAACCAATAAACGGCGACAGAATCGTATCAGCTTGGAACGAAATTGCAATTTCTCTGATTATTCTACTGCACTTTGTTCTTAATTTTTATCGACAATTATTGTACAGTTTTTAATATGCTATTAAAGGCGTCACAGAAACGATTAAATAATATTGCTCTTCCTCTAAACCAATATTTCCAAATTTATTCAAACTTGTGTCTAAATGATGAAATCAGTAGACAGATTCATTTTAAGAAGCGAGCCTAATTGCTTTCGTATGCTGCATTTCAGAAGAAAAAAACTATCTTCTTACAAACTTAGCGTTACGGGAGTTTTTATGTTGAGTATGAATTAACCGCATTCGTAAGTGGTGTTTTCGTGTTATTTATTTTTTGTTTAATTAGCGCAGTGTTTCCCAAGCTATTTAGATAAGCGACGCACTGTGAATTCAAGAAGATTTTTGCGACACACCGTAATCTTTAAAATAAAAACGCGTAAGTAAATACTGTACTCCCCCTTCGGTGACGAATGAATTTTGAAGTTAAAAATAAAATTTTAAGAAAGAGTTTATTCGAAATTAAAAAGTATTGAATATTTTCGCGACACACGCACAAGATGGTGTAAATCTGTTCCAACGCACAGATTGATTAAATTTCTGTCAACTGAAAGTGTGCGTCAGACAATTTTAACAGCATTTGTGTAAGCGAGCTTAATTTGCCATCATGTTGGTAAACTATCGTTTAATCCATTTCACTGCCCGTTACACCATGCTTACGGCGATAGTCTTCCTCAAATATTGATTACAAGTGAATATTATAGTGCCTGTAATTAGTAAAACGTTACTCACGATGTTTGACGTGCAGCCTAGGAACGGGATCTTGCGGCCAAGCCACGTTCTGCGCGGCTAAGCTGATTAGCGCCAAAATTCGCAGCGATGTGCTCATTTTGGAAGCGAGTGGCCCTGCAGGGTATCTTAGAAATCAGCGGTAGCTTTCAATCCTCATCGCCGCTCCGATCGTCATACCTGAAAACAGATATAAACAGAATATTAATTGTATCTATTAATCGTACACATTAATCACTGTTCAACGTCCGCTTAGATTATTATTGTCGTGCATTACTCCTCCAGACCCTTGGTCCTCGCAATAATCTCGAGATCCAGTAGGTCCGCAAGCTCAAATTATAAAATTTATTAGGTTTGGTGAAAATGACTTCTTTTGTGAAAATGAATGACGATTTTCTTGTAGTGTATAAATATTTTACTTAATTACATATTCTCCGTTTTCGTGCAATACCAAAGTACCCAATTACCCCCCAATTTTGTTTTTATCAGCTTCAACTGGTCTTCCAGAACGTGGTGCATCTTCAACATCAAAATGGCCGGAGCCAGATTTTGCAAACCAGTTTTGGCACTGGCGTTCCCCAAGAACGTACCCAAAATTTCACGCTCGGGACTTGCATCCCCTAAATTACGACCTCTAACTCCATCAATCCACGGAGATCCTGAAGATGTTATGAACCTCTCAGACTCTGAATGCTCCTCGAACCGATTAAAAACTCACGGTGCCACAAAATAGTGAAGACCGGACCTCCAAGACGTCTCGAACACGCCAAACTTTGAAAACCCTCTCAGCCTGGGGAGTTTAATAGGTGTCAACGGACCTCGGTGTGCGTAGGATCTGAGAAGTTTGGAGATCTAGTGGAGTGGTCTAGAGAGTTTTGAGATCTTATGAATCTGGAGATTCCTCTGATGGTCTCATGATTTCTCAAGCTCTCACGGAGGACTTTAACGATTCAATGTCTACGGGTTCTCGGTGGTTTTTGAGGACCTGGATTTTCTAACAGATCTGAGCGCCTGAGAATCTTGGAGGTCTCGAAGCTATCAGAAATTTGGTTCAGGTCGGTGACATCCCTCTTTCGCATGAGTCTTTTGCCAGCTAAAAATATTCTCATACAAGGACGAAAAGTTGTAAAACCATTTCTCGCCAATTTTTGTCGGTAACGTGGTCACTCTACCTTATCGCGAATCTACGAAGTTTCGGCTCTCAACCATCGTCCATTCCGAATATAGACGTGTATAGCTGAACAATAGCCGCGTGCCTAGATTACGTGCAACCGCGGGGCGGAAAGTCAAACTCGACGACGTTACTAAAATATTTAAAAGATCGGACGAATTTGTTTCCGCTCATGCTAGGAAGTTTCGCGGGTGGTTGCGTTGAAAGTGGAGACGTTTCTTAAATCTCTCCCGGTTCTTAACAAGGGCGAGGTCGTTGCAAGCAGGGGGAGAAGTGGTCTTTGTTCTTTTTCGTGGTGAACTTATACATGCGCGACTTCTTGCATAGTCAAGCCGCCGCCTACTAGGGCGAGATAGGGAAAGATAGAAGATGGGGCGGCAGGAGAGGAGGTACCAGGTAAGATAAAAGGCTAACGAAGGAGGAGGACACCGTCAACTCGAACCAGCGCGGCAACGACGATGAACAAGACGACGATGGTATGCATTATGCAGAGAGGTCACCAGCTGGAACTACTATTTGTCCTGGTGTTCCGCAGTCGGCTGTCGCCTAGGACTTCGAATACATGCACTCGCGATTAGGCGGAAAATCGGCGCTACGCGCATGTAGAGGTTTCCGTTGAATCGGTCTGCATATCCAACACTGTTAACAAACCTCCGCGCCGGTGTCTCGCGCACAAGCCGCTTCAGACATCGAAATTTCAACAACCATATTTCTCGCGCGACCAAAGCATTACCGTTTCCGGTCAGCAATTATTTCACAATTTCGTTCCAGCAGAAATTGCTTAAACAATCGTATGACGTTGCATGCCGCGCTAATTGCACGACACATTTTTTATATCATCACAATTGAGACAGACAGGTGTACAGGGCACGCATACTAGGGATTTTTGCTAATATAATTTTCACTGTAATATAATCTGCAATTAAATGCATTCAGCAGGATTAAACGTGAAGCTGGTATAATTCCATGAATATTTGTCCGTTTTATTATCAGATATAATCGAATGAAAAATGTATTTTCGTTGAGTGTGAAGAATAGAGGTTATTCTGCTCGATTTGGAATATGAACACGTCAAACGTGAGAAATAAAAATACCTCATAATTCGCATTTTATGCAATTAGATCGCATGGATGATAGCCAATTAGCTGAAACGAATTCCAGCTTTTCAAATATATCTCTTCTGAAAAAGTCAAGTACCCGAATGGCCCCAATTCTTTAAATTCGTTTCAGCGTTTCAAGTTTAACAAGCTTTTTCCGATTATTTCAACGACTCTAATCGGCAGCAACAGTTTTGTAGAGTGCCGTCCGGCGCGTCCGGGATGATTAATGGTCATTGTCCTGGTTTAGACCAACGCTTCCCCGCTGTAAATAACAAAGGATCTACTTCGTTCTGCGTTCACGAAAATATCGCGAGCAGATCATGATCATTCTTCACAGTACGCAGGACGTAGCCAGAAGAGTTAAATAAACGGGCAGGTGGTGATTTTTTCTACGTGTAACAGTAACTTGAAAAAAGGAATAAGATTCTTTCGTTTTCGAGAAAATCGAGTTTGAAAACTCGGACGGATGTACGCGGTGTTATTAAATAGGAATCGGTGGGCGTCTGTTCATGATTTTGTAAATATACGAGAGCGCACCTTATGAATTTTTCAAACTCCATTTTCCACGAAAACAAAACGTCAAACAAAAAGGTGTTATTCCTTTCTTTCGATTTATTTTTATATGTAGAATCACCTCCAGGTAGGTTGTTAGTGTAAAGAAGAAAACAACGTGGCTAAGTATAAAAACAAATCAGAAAAATACCATAAGAGATGAACAAAGAATGCACAAACGCTATTTCCTTGGAATTTTGTACAGAAATTAATTGTAATGCGTAAATTAACAAGTGAAAAATCATTCGATCGGTGGAATGTAAAATTATAAGTTTAATAGTTAATAGACAGATATACAGCCATTCTCATTACGCGTGACTCATAGCAACGATGGTGTTGAGTAAAATCTTAAGTGAAACAGTAAATAAGGAATAGTTCACTTTAATTTGTTTCGTTTAATATTGTTCACTTCGGTGGTGAGAAGGTGTGCACTGGAGGGTTAGAACGAAACAATTTTCCGCGTAAACTGTAGCAAATCCCTGGCTGTGGGAAAATGTTTCTCGCGGCTTTTTGACTAACCTTTCCGCGGAAAAATCATTTTCTCGGTTACATTGTTCGCCGTGCAACACCTTGCATAACCTTGTCGGAACGTTAGAAAATTATTTCCAGCGTGTTATTAATAACAGTATCGCGTCTTGCGGTGGTTGTACGGGTGATATTAACCTGTTGGTTATCGAACGAATAAACTGTTCCGCGACAAGCCGATAAATTCCAATCTCTATCGCGCGAACAGGAACGATCTTGACGGCGGCGTGCCGGCGACGGCGCAATAGTTGCTCGCGGAGCGCTTATAAATCGAACGGAAAGCCCCTAACGCGTTCCCAGGAGACCGCTTAAAAACAGTGGGGGAGAGACAATGTGCGCCGCAAACACTGGCACACGCGAGAACCTCGCGTTCCCCGCGATGGTGTACGCATCTGAAAGTCACCGATCCGCTGTTAGGCGTGGCTCGCCCTATTTCCGAGAGACGCGAGACGATCGAGAGTCACACTTCCCTCCAGCATCGTCGCTACGTCGGTTTCCGATTCACCGTGGTAGCCCGTTACCCGGTTCGCTGCAACGAAACGAGACTTTCTCCCACGTCGGACAAGTCACGAGCCATCGTGGTCGTTACGGACCCGCCCAGCTACTGCTCTCCCCCGATCGGATCGGAAACCGGCGCCTGGCTCCCGGCGAAAAAAGAACCCCGATTTAATTTTCCTCATCGGATCGGTGTCGTCGCGGCTGAAAAACCCGAGGGAAAAGAGATTGTAAAATCAGGCAAACAGATCTCGAGCGGAAGCGAGGATTCTTCCGAGACGCCCGACACGTACAGGTACCCGACGCGCGACGGTGGTGTGTTTTCGTCGCGTCCGCGTCCCGAGGATCGAACACATCTCTCCGATCACAGTCTTCAGGGCCAAGAAAATTAAACTGCACCTCGACTCGACGAAAACATTCGCCTGGTTCTGTTCCGGGACCATTTTACGACACCCCCACCCCCTGGACCATCGACGCAAAAATCGTGCCGAGAGCCGTGTCACATCGAGGAAAGTCGATTTTAAACTAACTTCGATCTAAATAATCCCGGCAGTGAAACTCTATCGACCATTTACGAAAGTGCCGGAGACGACGTGGCTATACGTCGCACACTTCTCACTGCGAGACTTTACTTTGCTTTTCCCGGACTTTGCTCGAAGAAATTGATTCCTCGGATTCCCCTTTGTAAAGTAACAAATTAGAAGACATCGTTTTCGTTCTGCTTAAAAATGTTTACAAAAACGCGGTGTTTCTGGGCAACGTCGATTGTTGATTGACAGCGACACTGAGAAATTACCGGTCGTGTCAATCGTGAGTCAGGTAACAAGTAGTCAGCAATTTTCTTTTTACTGGGCGACTTTGCAATTATGGATACAGTGATTTCTCTATATACGGTGACTCAAGAAAGTGTTTGAACACTTACCATGAAATACTTTGTTTATTATAATAAGTATATTATACAATGCTTACACAAATATTATTAACATTGTAAATTGGTATGACTCTCTAGATAATACAGGTCGAGTTTTAAGTGAATCGAAATATGTATACAATAATTATGAATTATTTCTTACAAACACAAACTTTGCTGATGCCACAAAAGTATTTGGACAGGTAACTTTTGAAGCTTTAATATTTAGTAGGTCCACTTTTTGCACGAATAACATGTTGTAAGCGAGTATGCATACTGTTTAATAACTTTTCTGTAACACTCGAAAATATAGCGTTCCACACTTAGAGTATTTTTTCTTTTAAACTTGCCTTGGTTGATATATTAAACTTTTTTTGGTCTTTTCGGGTCAATTCTTTTAGTCAATCGGGTTAATATCGCGGCTTTGTAGTGGTGTGACCAACATGTGGGGGGTATTGTATATGATCCATTCCTTAAAGCTTCCTGTGGTGTGTTTAGGATCATTATCCTGCTGAAACTAAAAGTGTTCGTACATGCCCAATTTTCTTGCACTTTCTTTGAAATTTTCCTGTAAAATGTTCAGATATTTGTATTTATCCATTATTCCTTCTATGAAGACCAAATTCCCGATACCGCTAGCTGACATGCACCTCCAGATCATAATTGAACCGCCCCCATGTTTTACCGTAGCACGCAAGTTTTTCACTTCCATTTCAGAATTTGCTTGTCTCCAAACAAACCTGCGTCCGTCCGATCCAAAAACCTTAAATTTTGATTTATCTGAAAAGATTACTTTATTCCAGAATGCATTATTTTTACTAATATATTCCTTGTCGAATTTTAATCTCTCTTTCTTATTAATATCACTAATGTACGGCTTCTTTGTAGGAACCCTGGCATGATAATCATTTTCGCGTAGCACTCTTCTACTTAATTCTGGATTTACTTTTTTCTTGAAGTAATCTCTAACTATCGTTGCAAGTTCTGTAGCAGAAATCTTTGGATTTTTTTTATTTCACCGATCAAAGCTCTTTCTTCTTTCTCCGTTAGTTTCTTTTATGGACGGCCAGAGCGGTACTTGTTTTTTACAGTTCCTTCATATTTCGATCGTTTAAGAATATAATGTATTGTAGATCTATTTATATTTAATAATTTAAATATTTCACCATACGTCTTTCCTTCGTTACGCCACTTCACAATTCATTTTCTCTCGTTTTCAGGAATTTCAGATGTTTTGGAACGCATGTTCAATAGAATATTTCACCATGAATGCTAGACCATGACTGACGCACGTAGAACAACTAACAACAGTGAATGTTTACATTCAGTGCCTGAAAAGCTTTGTTTTCATTCATTCTTAGAGCTCATTTCTGGTGTTCAAATACTTTTGTGGCATCAGCAAAGTTTATGTTTGCGAGAAATAATTCATAACGATTGTACACACATTTCGTTTCACTTGAAACTTGACCTGTATAATCTAGAGAGTCATACCTATTTATAATGCTAATAATATTTCTATAAGTATTGTATAACAAATATAATAAATAAAGTATTTCACGGTAAGTGTTCAAATACTTTCGTGTGTCACTGTATATCGCCAAAGCCTGGATGATAAACGTCGCAAAATTATCCCCACTATTGGCGGGGTATACCCTATGAGGGGCCGAGAAGACGCCGAGGAGGTCACGAAGGAGCGTAAACATAACACTCTGCTCGGGAATGTCTCTGGACGACACATGTCTTTTAATCATTTTGTTCTTCGAACTTTTTCTTTATATGTTGCGTAGATTATCTTAAATTTCAATAATAATCAACTTCTTATTAACGATTTCTATCGTAGAAAATCTTAGAATAACTGTCATTTCTGGTCTCTGATTACAAGCGACTTGTCAGTTTACGACGGTCGGTTGCGTTCAATTTGTCAGCAAATGCCGGCGCCATTCGGGTTTCGGTTGGCGATTGCACGCCGGCGTTGCTGGAACCATAAAATGCGACGCGGATCGAGGTGGAAATTCTTCGTGTACGGGACTCGCGCGTATTGTCTCGAGATTCCTGAACGCCGGCCGTTTAATGATAAATATGAAATTCATTTAGGCGCGTACAGATATACAAGAACGCTAGTTTACGACTGTCCGAGGTCGCATAAGCCAATGGTCGTTACGATCCTCGTCTATCCGCGTAGGCTTGCAATATTTAACTTCCCGATACAGAATCTCGTTTCATGTGCGAAATCGGTGGAACCTTTGAGGAATTCTCATCGGCCGCCGCCAATCCTAGAAGCGTTCTCTAATTCGCGAAGAACGCGACCCGCCTAATGAAATTTGATCCGAAATCGCTGCAACTAGAGACCATTCAATTACAGGGCCATAAAGCAAGCGCGGCAGTTAAGCGCCCACGTTCCTCGTAAATCGTCCAGATATTTCATAGATAATGGGAAACGGTATCATTGGCTCGGTCGTACCGAACGCGAATCGCCGCGCCGCGCGTATGTATAATAATTCGAGGCGGGCAAAAAGCAAAGAACAACGCGCGCGCAAACTCGTTCGTAGATGATCGCGCTGGGCCGTTCCGCGCGTTGTGCTCCGGGGCCAAGCCGGACGACGATAAAAGCGGAGGCACGAGAGCACGAGAGCCCAGGATATGTTTCGAAACAGGGATTAAGTGGAACATGATTCAAGCCCGGAATGATTCGAACTACCGCTACATTACCATTGTTATCTGTAACCGATCCGTGCGTTTTGTAGCTGGGACGAGAAGGGGGAGAGAGAGAAGGGTCGCGGCGAGGGAAAACAGCTCTCGGGAAATATAGTGAGAAAATCGAGCAAGACCGCGTGCGCGCACGGTCAGTTTCTGAGAATGGGAGGTGGTACCAGCACGAAAGCACGGGAGAAAGAGGAGAGGAGATAAAAAGAATCGCGGGAAGAGAGCCCGCGAAGCAGAGAGGAGAGAATTCGCGGGCATCGGAGCGCCGCGATGCGCCGGCCACGGCGGAGGGCACGCCCCGTCTAATTATCCATGCGCTTTGTGCGTAGAGTGGCCGAGTAAACGCAACAGCAGCAATAGCACACCGCGGCCACAAGATACCGAGACACGGCCTGCTCGAACCGTGGATAATTCCAAGCCGATCGCTCATCGTTCAACGAGCCGAGGATCAAAGCAAAAACAGTAGGCGGCTGCCGCTGTTCGTCTTGCTCGCGATTTCCAGCCTGGTGAAATCCTCGACGATTTTCTGCCGCGATCGTTTCTTCCATAGAGACGCGACGACGCGATCAGACGAGTCCCAACGCGACGCGCCTTTCAAAGACCGTTCACCAATGGCCGGTCCCCCTCTTTCTTCCCTCCACCCCTCCCCTAGGTTCTTTATTTTTATTCCCCGGATCTTCTTCTTCTGGTTCTTTTTGCTTGCCACCGCGCCGGTTCATCGTTCCCGGCCCGTTCGCCGTTGCAACACCTCCTTCGGGCTATATTCTATTTCCACCGGCGTGTACAGGCGTTTATGCGCCCGCGCGATCCCTGTCCGTGGCACATTCCAACGAGTCTATCAGGAATTTATCGCGACGATAAATCGGCGGAGTCTGTCCAGGGCGTCAAAACTTCTACCGCGGCAATCCATTTTTATTTCCCCTTCGCCCCCGAACAATACTTATCCCATGAATATATGTCGGCCACTCCGCGGGCCTGTCTACATGTATGCGGGCGCGTGAGTACACGGACGCGTGTAGGTGTCCCTATGTATGTATGTATGTACGTACGTACGTACAACTGGCTCTCACTTTCGCCGCCTGTCGATACGTCAGCAGGCCTCTCTTCTACCGAGAAATTTCTCCTCGTTTCTGAATTTACGCGAGGAAAATATTAGGAGTGCCCATAAGTAATCAATTATTTGCAAAGAATTTGTTTTGCCTTTAGTTCTGCGCCGATCGTTGAAACACGTATTCTTTTACAGTTTTCGGTGAAGCAGCCCGCGTTCGAAGTATTCTAAACAGTATACTTTTTCTTTTAAACCCTGTAACAAAATGGCGGCCGTCCGTACCTTCCGAGGATCATATTCGTCATTGCATAGTTTTTCATTTTCGAGTGTTGAGAGAGTTTTTTGAGTGGTGAGTCTGAAGCACCACCAGAAATTGTTGTGGCATTATTTCATAGATATTACGAAAAATATTGCAATGTATTTCTTACATTACAAAATTGTATTTAACAGATTACTAAGCATTTAGATATTATATGTGGAAATCGGATCAGTATCGTATCAATAAAATGAAAATATTGCAAAACGGAAGAAAAATTTAGTTTTAGAATGAAAATAGCGTCGAGTGCAAAGGGTTAACTCTTTGAGGCACAGGATTTCAGATGAAAAATAGACCCGTGTTGCACAGGAATTTTATCGGGTTTTAGATGAAACAAAATTGGTATATTTTTATTAAGGTATAACACCATGTAAAAACATAACAAAGTCAATTAAATTTGTTGTTATTGGGCGCGGCTCAAATAGTTCCACCGTGCCACATAGAAAGACGAAATATAAACCCATGCACATGCAGCTATTGCAAGATTTCGAGGTGGGATTAGAAATGTTCCACCATACTGTAAAATACATCCAAAAGATGGGACACTTTTAATCCCACCGTGCTCCAAAGAGTTAATGCAACGGTAACAACAAAGAAAATTTGCGATGTTTATGGAGATGTTTTGAAAGTCAACAAATGTTAACGTTGGTTCAGAAGGTTTGCTGCTGGCGATTATGATCTCTCTGACAGGCCTCGAAGTGGACGTCCAGTTGCATCTGATAATGACACCCTCACATCTCTAGTGGAAGCTGATCCAAAATTAAGTATACAAGAATTGTCGAGAAGCTTTGGGTCTGCATGGTCAACTATACAAAGGCACCTACACGAAATGGGAAAGGCATATAGACAAGGAATATATGTACCACATCAATTATCTAAGACCAACAAGAACATTCGCCGATCAATTTGCACTTCATCGCTATCCAGATTTCGTAGAGATCCATTTCTTAGCAGAATCGTTACCGGAGATGAAAAATGGATTTTTTCTGATAACATAAAGTGTTCCAAGCAATGGAGTTCTGCAAATCAAACCGCAATATCAACCCCTAAACCTAGATTATCACTCAGAAAGGTGTTACTGCGCATTTGGTAGGACTGTCGTGGCATCATTCACTTTCAGTTGTTGAAACCTGGAGAAACAGTTACCGCTGAGTTGTATTGTCAGCAATTACAACGGCTGTATTCAGAACTATTGAAAAGAGAACTTTGTTAGTCCGCAGGAAAGGTGTAATACTGCAAATTGACAATGCCCACCCCCATACAGCGAAACTCACTCAGGAAAAAATCAAAGCATTGCAACGGGAAGTTTAACTATCTTTTCAGATCTCTGGAGCATTATTTAAGAAATAAAACATTCACTTCTGTAGAAGATGCAAGGAGGCACGTTGAGTCATATTTTTCTTCACGGACCCTGGATTTCTCTAAGAGGAAGGATGACAAACTATCCTGAATAACGATGGAGATTATATAATAAATTAAGAAATAAAAACCTGAATTTACTACAAAGTTTGTTTTAAATTTCAGAATAATTGACTACTTATGGATCCCCCTAATACATCCGGCAGATCGGCTAGAAAACTATGGACTCTCCGCTGCAAGACTTTTATTCTGCTCGGTCTCTCGGACCTCTTAAGAGCACTTCCAACCTAAGGAGATTGAAAAAAATCGAATTTCCGACGCATTTTCTCCAGACGTAGACACCATAGGTACATACAACGTATTTGCGGAACGTTGCCCGAGAACTCTTAAAGCTCATGAGGTCGCACAGCTGCGCGCGATAAGGGGGCAAACAAACGAAGCGCTAATGAAACATCAAATGTTTTTTTCCTCACCGAAACCCACGTAACACCGAGTTGACATACTATGCGGAGAAATAACGTACAGTCTCGGGTTGCGTGCAGCGTTTGCGGACTGTCTTGATTTCAATGAAACTTTGCGAGCTTGCGAAACAGTCAAACATAATAAACGCGTGGTTTTGTAGCCGCGGTAACTTGGATTCAGGCCGTTAAACCGCCATTCCAATTCTACTCTCGAAACTATCTCGAGAATAATTGATATTCTACTGCGCAATATGTAATCGCGAACACCCCGATAGATTTTTATACAATTTTTTAATAAAGTACGCGAAAGTACGGTATTAAAGTAAGTATTGAAAATATAAAAACTTTTTAACCGTTTGCACTCGAAGCTATTTTAACTCAAAAACAAGACTTCTTCAAGATTTCTTCTGATCTTGAATATTTCCTTTCTATATACTTGTTTCATGTTATACATACGAAAACGGTGCAATTTACTCGTACAATACTGAAGTGTTTAGTAATTTATTAGATACGAACAAATATAATAATGTAAAAAATATTTTGAGTAACGATTCAGCAATATTTAGTGGTGCTTTCAGTCACCATTCGAGTGCTAAGGGTTAATACCCAAATTATTCACATGAATTGCTTCCTTCTCTCATTACTCGACCTCCTTTCACATTTATCCATTTATATAATATATTTTACACTAATCCATTACATAAATCTGGTTAAATCCCTACAGATTAGTAACCTACGTAAGGCTGAGCGATGCACTGAATTTCCTGGATTGCGCGTTACAAGTAGAACATTCGAAAACAATATGTGATCGCTATCGTAAGATCGGATCTTTATACGAAATAAAGATTTTCTTCATTAACCCGTACCAGTACTATTTATTTTGTGATCCACAGAATATTATAGAACGCATGCGGAGAGAAATCTGTTAAACGTCTTGCACAGCATCAATTCTCTACAAGAACGTTCCATTAGCGCACACTGCCTGACCGGATAGTGCAAATCGGTCTTTATGACTGACAGGCGGGAGGAAGGTAGAATGAATGCATAGTAAACGGCGCATCTCTAGATAGAAACAATACGCATGAAACTTACCGCATAAAAGACAAGGTCATGGACTATGTATAGCAGCTTATGACCAGAAATTTCCGGAGAAGGGGGCGAGAGACCTCGGAACTTTATCAGAACTCTCCCTAGGTTACAGAGCAACTTCTTGATGATATCGTATAAAAGACAAATACTGCCGCTAAATGTGCAATTTGTACGGAAGCGGGTATTCCATTTTCAAACGGGGAAAACATTAATTTGAGAAACACGTGGTTCAATACCGAAACTCGCCGAGTTTACTTATCCTAAAAGCTGCGTAGAAAGCGGAAGGGTAGTTTAATGCCTCGAATCGGTAAATTCAATGTTCCTTTATAGTTTCAACACCGTGCTACATACATTATTTGTATGCAATTGAATAAAACTACCGTTGAAAATTTATACAAAAAATAAATCTGGACACTTTCCGTTACACAGAATTATTATTGCAACACAAAAATCTAAATTTGATTACTAATGTAATGGTAATGCAATGGTAATTATTCGCAAAAAATGAAAATTAACAAGAAAATTAATAAATGAATAGAAGATTAACAATATTTATGGATAAAAATGACTGTTAGGTGATTAATAATATCAATTTCATTTAGCCAAATTAATTCAAATTGCTTTGCCGAAGGAATTTCTCGTACATCGAGATATACGCGTGTAGCGAGATATGCCAGGCTTGTCCGCACTGTGCGCCGTAATGCACAAGATTAGGAAAGCGAGAGAATAGCTCTAAGCGAATTACGTGGCCGAACCCTATTGCTATCCGTTGGAAAATGCAAAAACTGAACCGTCGAGCCGATACGACAATTTGCCAACATCCTGTTGAAATTCTGTCACCTTCCAAATACAGAGTGAAACGGCCGAACTTACATACCGCAATTGCGCATACACTTTCTATAAAGGTAATTTCAATAAATAAGCATTCTGAGGACACGTCCCGGATTTGTCAACGAGTCCCGCGGCCAACCGGCGCGGCGAGCAACGGCGACGTATAGGCACAGAGCGTAATCGTGTTTCTGTGTTACGCGCAACGCCGCTCCGTATACGGTCGTTTAGGAATGGAATTTGTTACCCCTGATTGCGACAAGTTTCGAGAAAAAGATTGCGTTCCTCGCCGTACGGTCGCTCGGTCGAAGACTCCGAAGGCTCGGAAGCTTTTTCGAGCGGAGCGAAGCAGAAGCTACGGGTAAAAGTAGAAAAGCCGAGGGCAGGAGATAAGTCTAGTAGATGAAAGGCGCCAAAAAGAAGCGCAAGGTATCCACGGACGAGGCCGATGAATGAGTCTACCAACGATCTTTGAGACTCCAAGCAGCTTGTGATTAATAAGTAATGTCGATCTCGGTCCAAAGTAGAGTTTCCTCGAGCGCCGGGCGCAACCACGTCCGTCGTGACGCTTCCTTGCGGACTAGTCGACTGTAAATAACAATTTCTCGAAAAATAAATGATACGCTGCTTACCGGCGAGCGCACCGTCAACGTCGACGTCGATGTCATAGTCTTCGTGCGCTGCGAAAAGCTGGTTTATCGTCACCGTCCGCGAGCAAAGAAGTTTTAGACCGTTCCTAAGGCCTCACTGGCGACAATTATTACTAGACTGCGGTTGTTTATGCAATTTTTTAGGCAAATCTTAGCAAAGCAGCAAATCTTAGCAAACAAATAAAATCTAATTTACAGTGGTAGATCTGAAGTAAATAAAAATCGTACTAAATTCTGTGGAAGTTTATATTACAGCATTTTCTGAACCTTTTCAGAAGCCATAAACGCACAACGATCCGCAGTCTAATTGTTCAATTTTTAACCACAGAACGGTGCTTTAATACTTTCTACATTCTTGGGGAACATTCTTCAAGAGAATTACAACTTCCAGGTCTTTTGTATCAGGCTTGCGAAGTTCTTTCTCAATTCCCAACTACGAGAAAATTAGTAAAAGATAGCAAATAAAAAAGGCCGCGTTGCCTGTCGAATGCAAAAATTTCGAAGCCGTTCCGAGGATAAATCATTTCGCGAGATAGAAGAAACATTAAACATGGGTAGAGCATGTTCGGACGTAAATTTTTATTTGCAAGGAAGAAAAATGTTTGCTGAACGTTTTGCGGCGGAATTCTGTGTCAACAATAAACTAGTGTGATTCATACGTCGTTGATCAATTTTCATTTTTTATAATCGTTAATCAAAACGTATGATGGTAATACATAAAATAGCGTTTTTCCCAATCGAAATGAGTATTTATCGCCGGGCTCCTATATATTCCAACGATTTACACCTCCGGCATAAACGTACGCACGGCATTGCGAGTAACATCGTCTACAAATTCGGTGGGTATTGGTTTTGTCAAATCAAAGGCATAAACATTGCGTCATCCGATCGAAACTGGGACAGTAGAATTGCCAATAACACCGGCGCTGCGCTGCGAGTAACCGCGAGCGTTGAGAAACCGGGGGATTTGCGAATCGTTGCGCAAGTTTAATCGTCGACGCTTAGTTGTACCAGTTCGTTTTCTAACGTCCTCCTGACACTGTTGTCTCTTCACGCTGCGATCGAGTCGATCGAACGAGCAGAACGAGATCCTGCTGTGCTCCGATAAAATTGAGGAACGATCGACGCCGCGATTCGGGGTTAAGTGATCCGAAACGATCCGCGAAACTTCGAAATGGGTTTCGAACGGTGCCAAAAACCGCGGTCGATCGTTAACGGGTGTCGGGGAGGGCGAATGGCGGAGCAATAAATAATCGGTGCGCCGCTGCGCGACTATGTGACGAAACCGTAAACCAAGTCGGTGACTCTCGGCGATTAAGCCGCGCATGCAGATTGCACGGATATATCTGTAATTCGGATTATCGAAAGGTCGCCCACACACACGCACGCACAGGAGGGTGGGGAAGGGGGAAATTCCCGGCGCGTGAACTGTGTCAGTATATCGACTGATACGCTCGACAATGGTTATCCCTGGCCCCGGGGCACGGTTGTGCACACGTGTGTACCCGCGATCAATGATACGCAATCTAGCTACTACGCAGGTGGCACACCGGTACACGCAGATAAAACGAGCGTGTACCATTTTCTCTATGTACATACTTATCAGCGTAACGGGCCACCTCGAAATCGCGTACTTACAAAGTCGCCGATCTGCGATAGGTACCAACCGGGTTACCGGGCCGAGAGAAGTGGAAATTAAGTACGCGACCGGCTGCGCGATCGTGAGAGCACGAGCTTGAGCTTGAGCTTGAGCGTGAGCGCGAAAGTGGCCAGATAAGGGTGGAAACGGGCGGGAAGACACGGGGTTGAACGGAGCGAGCTTCCACGAGATAGAGAGAGAGCAGCGGGAGGGAGAAAGAGAGAACCTGGCGGGCTATTTAAACGAGCCAGCCAACTGCTGTGAATGAATATTCAGAAGCACACGGAAACTGCAAGAGAACGCGGTCTTCGTGCCCCAGGTGACCTCTCGTGGAAACGAGCAGGTGAAATGGTCCAAATCACAGCGAATATTCAGGACCCCAGACCTGGCCTGGTCGTCCTTGTGCAAATTATTCTCGTTACGAATGCCTGTGATCGAGACCTCGAAACTATGTAAAAGAGTGTAACCAAAACCACGATTCCCCTTGCAAATTTCTTCGTGGCCGTCTGAATAGGGAGCCCCCTCATTGTCAGTCTTCGACGGAACGCCGCCGCCGCCGCCGCCGCAGCGCGTGGAAAATTTAATGGTACTTTGCGCCAGACTGCTACGCGGATCTCCCTGCCTCCCTGAAATATCTATGCGGTTATTACGCTCGGGGTGTATCGGTGACCAGGGAGCGGATGAATCTTAATTGCTTATAAATATTGCATCGTTCGTCATCCGCGGGTACCCGCCGCGCGGAGGACAGGTGATCACAGTCAAAGCGAGAATTAATTGATTATTTAAACCGTCACGAAGAATCTCTTCGTATGGTTCCCGACGCATCGACCTCCTAACTCCCCGAGTGTCACAATGTTCTACCATCGCACCCCTGGGAGCAGAAAGTTAGCGGGGGCCTGCAAGTTCACCCGGACTGACGTCTACTATTCTCCGATGTCGAACGTTTCCATGACACGTTCCAAAGTCCCCTCTGCGTACACTGATGGGTTCCCCAATTCAATTAACCCATTGACGCCCAAGAATTTCTTTTTAAGTAAAATTAATAAAACACACATAACTGTACTTAGATATTTATTAGAAGTAAATCCATACATGACACTAATAGAAAAAAAATTAACAGCGATGTAGATATTTATACAGGGTGGTTGGTAACTGGTGGTACAAGCGGAAAGGGGTTGATTCTACGCGAAAGAAGAAGTCGAAAATATACAATAAAAATTGTTCGTTTGAGGCTTTGTTTTCGAGAAAATCGACTTTGTATTTTCGCTTGTTATAACGGATCTCACTGTAGATCGTTGTCTCGATGGATATTATCGCAGTTTAAGTTTGTCTTTGCCGTAACGGAAAATTAGGAATACACTAGGAAAACACTTCGGTCACATTGGAAGTGTTTATCAACATAACGTCAATCGAGACGATCTACAGTGAGATCCGTTATAACGAGACGTGATCAAGTGCACGCGTACTTTGCGAAAATACAAAGTCGATTATATCTATTACAAGTCGATATATATATGTTTCATCCAATACCATTCGTAAGACCATTGCACTCGATTGAGCACACACATATATATATATACATTGGTGCATAGCATTGCCAACTAAATGAGAAGCTTGCAATAAAATATTAAACTGTATGACTATGAGTAACTTCAACTTTTCGATGTGGGTTAAAATATGTCCCACCATGCGTAAAAAGCTAAGCAAAAGATGGGATAGTTTTTAACCCACCTAGGCCCAAACAGTTAACACTTTGACTGCCAAACTAGAAACCTCAAAAATTCCATAAAATCGAAGTCATTTAACGAAATAAAAATTGAAAAATATTCAATGTATGATATCCAGTAGTCCTCCAACTTTCTTGCATTTTACAAGTTCCCAATCGTATTTGGTACAATGAATATATTAACCTACAAATTCATTTTGATGGCGGTACGGGTGTTAAAGGAGACACGATTGCATCGAAAGTCGACTGGGCAATTCGAAGTGTGCGCTACAGCGGAGTTCTCAAGGTTTCCAATTTCCAAGACAAAGCACAAACGCCTAAAGACTGAGCAACGCGAGTTGGCCGGTTCACTCTATAATTTTATACTATTCGCTGTAACTGTTTTTTACGAGTATAGGTCCCGCGGGTCGACTGAAGATAACCGTAACCGTGCGCCCGGCCGTACCGGGCTCGGCTATAACTTTAGCACCTGCGAACGACATTTTCGACCATCTCATTGTGAGTCAGCCTCGTTACACCGTTCAAATACTTCTGGTGCGTTCGTGGGCGTTTTACAGCCGCCCCGTTTTTCCCCCTTTCCGGGGTACCTGAGACGCAAAGTGCAGAGCTCCGTCGCGGCGCCGCGAGTTGCTGCGTTGCAATTCGAGCCATAAGATCGAGTTGCAGAAGAAGCAGCTGACTGCACTCCACTTGCATCGGACAATATACGGTCGAGTTCCTTTACGTGTGTCGAGGACCCTTCTGCCGTCGAGCCTCGTGTCATCCACGAAAATACTTCCAGCCTCGTGTCTACCTTGCACAAGTATAACGCCGTCAAATGTCGATGAAAAGAGTAAGTGTGCCGAGGGGCTGCTACCATTTAACACTCGAGCCACTGACAGAGATAAGCTTGATTAAACCTTTCCGATGGTGCAGTAATCAACGGTAAATCGCGATCCCGACTTTCTCCAGTGTGCATTTCAGGATAAAATCAAATCTCGAGAAACTGAAAAGAAAACACATCGGCAATTCTTCCGGATCAACCGACATTTTCTGAAAAAATAGACCTCCGCGATATACACGTTTCGAAAAATTATTCAAATCGTCGAGACAATGTCGTCCTGCAGAATAGATTTCTTTAACGCGCATTGTATTATCAACGATCAAATCGAATATAAATTCTGTTTCAAAATTATACGTAATGAGTTTCAGCAGTACAGCGCAATAAAAAAAATTTTACTATAACTGTAAAATAATATTTCACGCGAATTCATCCTAGAGACCTTACTATTTAAGCATCAACCGTCTCGGTGCACTCAGCCACGTTTATGTTCGTTTTAATTGTTCATGGAAGACTGTATTACTGAAAAATATTGTAGAGAATAGCATGTTTCAAATTAATAACCGCTGCACAGAATTTCATCAGAACCGTTCCGTGCAAAGTACGTTTCCCATTAGGTCTCTACTAATTAAAAAATTCACTTTCCTTTTACAAACGGTTGTCAGGATACTCCGTGTGTTAATCAGTAGGTGTCACCGTATACTTGAATTCTTATCAACCCACGTGAACGCTTAATTTCAATTAAGCAGCATAACAGGTAATATACCCACTACCACAATATAAATAAATCGACACGTATGTACATGACGGCTACTTTCTACCGTTGCACGTATAATTATACGTAACGCCATTCCCAGCTAGAGAACATAACTTTCTCCGTGTACATATCGATAAAAATTTTCTCCGAGTGCATATCGGGTAAATGCCGTTAAAGGGACTTGTCAACTGCAAGCTGGAAATAATTATTCCAGCTGTAATTCCGTAAATAAACCATTGCAATCGACGTATTCACGGATCTGGCGATCTCCCGGACAACGGATCGCATGATCACAGGTTCGGCGTAGTGTGCGACCCCACTCGTGCCGCGTAAAGAAATGTCTAGGATCCCCGCAAAGATGCGCTTCGCGGAAGACGCTGCGCCGCGGCAACAAAGAATATCTGCACGTGGGCGAATGGGTTAGCTAACGGAAATCGCGAGAGGTGCGCTAACACGCGTTCGTGATCAGTACATTCCTGAAACAGCGCCGCGAAGCACCGTTGTCCTTAGCACCTTCTCCGAGAGTCGTACAATGGGACGAAAAACGACGTAACTGCGATCATAAATCAATTTTCGTAATACGGTGATTCCTCTACACATGACGCCAAGGCCTGTATGATAAACGTCCCGGCATTATCCCCACTACCGCGGGGTATACCCGAGAAGCCTCGGACGCCGAGGAGTGATCAACATTAGTAATGAGCGTGATACTAATACTTCTCATAAGTTTCAAGCAATTCGATACCCAAGTACTTATTTGAAATGTTTGATAGGTATTAAACATTTAAATGCTTGGTATTGACATCTGATATGAGTAGTGCTAAAATGGGCATTGGGTGGTATTGGTATCACGCCAATAATAAATTTTCTTGCAAAGAAAAAAAAATCATTTAATTTTCTTTTTATTTTTCTAACCTATTATTACGCGAAGAAGATATATTCCATATATATTCCATATTTTGGTATAAAAAATATAGTATTTCATTTGAAAAAACAAAGTCGACCTCCAAATCTCCGAAACACTTCCACCTGTAAGAAAAATAAATACACTAAATTGTATACCGCTTCGGACCATGCAACTTCTATATACAAAACTTTTTCGTGCAACGCATCCTTTGGAAGTTACATAGGTGTGCAAGGCGCGTGGACCACCCTGTATATCGAGAATGGACTGTATTGTGAATGGGGGAAGAAATTGATGCTGCTTGATAGAGAATAACATTTTTCGTGTAGCAGCCGTTCATGAGTTGACACGCCTTTTACCGTCACCGTGTACTATATTAATTGCAAGAATTATTTCTGGGGGCGACCGGTGTGCGTCGTCCCTGTGCCCTAGCCGAAACGCAGCGTAATCGCGCAGCCAAAGGTTCGCCTCCCCGTGGTCTCCATAGCATCAGAATTCTTCCCCGAGGAAATTACGGGGCAGTTGGTCGGTCGAGTCACACCGTACAAAGCTAATTCTACATGGCTGAGCGGATTGCGACGCTGTGCTCCGTTCAATTCTCGTCGCTTGTTATTACGGTACGTTTTCGAGCGACGCGATGTTTTACGAAAATGTGATTAATTGCGGTGGGGGACCGCGATTTCATGCGACCGGTCAGCCACCTCTTAGAACCATCCTACACTTCGGGGAGTTCGCACTTTCTCAGCGAACGAATAACTTCGTTCGATTAAAACTGTTTATCAAACAGGACGAACACCTTTGGTCCTTCTGTCGTAGAGCTCCTTCTCATTTGTCTTTATAAACTTTTTCTTGGTGCTAAACGGCAACGCCGCACAGTGGTCCGGATCAGAAAATTTGGTGACATTTGAATATAACTTGTGAAACATAAGAGATATAGATACGAAATTTGGGCTCAATAATATATTATCATTATGTTACAAATGGGTGAAAAAAAAATCAAAAAATTATTTTAGTAATATTTACTTTGTATTTGTTATTACATACTTTATGTTACGTGATTATTAATTCTTTAGCTTCTTGATCTAAATTTCTAATTTTCTTTGCACGTGATTTTATCCATATATTAGATATATAAGGATTAGACGTTAGGAGTAATCTAAGCAGTGTATCTTCATTTGCTAAAGTTCGAGTACATTTTCTGGTATTTTTATATCTAATTGTTTTAAAATCTTTATGTCGGGCTTCTTGAGCTTCCTCAGAAAGCTGCCCAAATGGTGATAGTGCCTTTTGTATTATAACATAAAAATAACTGTAATACAAAAAATTTTCTCCTAATATCTCACTATGCACGCTTAGACGGTTCTCTTTTAACTGAATGCTAAAAACACGTCGAATATATTGTGACAGTCGAATGTGTAGCGTAACATAAACATTGCATACAAAGTATTGCAGAGTAGGGCTATGGCTTCAAACCGCAGTTACACAAGAGTATACATAAAACTATATGGACGGACTGAACATTGACAACATTAGATATCAATAATTTGTGAAGTGGGACGAGGGGAGAACTAATTCTTGTGTGATTATATAAAAGAAGATGTAATGTAAATATTATAATTGTGGAATTAAATTTCTGTGGAATTAAAAAAATATGTTCTATTAATGTAGAAAATTTCGCAAATTTTTCCTACCATATTCAACATTATTTCTTTAATAGAATACGTGCATTAATTGCTATTAACAGACAAGACTTTTCATCGCAAAAGTCTGCTCTTCAATTTAAAAAAAAATCAAGAGAAAATATTAAATAGGAGCGTCAGGATATCTCATTAAAGAGAAACAATTTTCGTGGCGAAAAATGCTGTTCTTAAAACGTCCAGGTTTCAATGTTTATTACAACCGTAATATTGATTAAAATGTACTAATTTTTTCATTTTCGAGGTCCACGGACGTTTAAGAAATAATGTTCGTTGATTAGATATACGAGAAAGTTCGTTTTCCGGACCACTGTGCACCGTAGGTCTTTACCCAAGAAAGTACAGTGATTTCACCGTGTACAGACAGGGTGTCTCACCTAACTCGACCATCTAAAATATCTCGCTTGTTTTCGGCGCTCCCGCTTCTTAAGTGCATCATAGGCAGGGAGCGAGGATCATCGAGTGGAAATGAAATAGAGAGAAAGGTCTTCGGTTTGTGGAAACAGTTCCAGTAATTGGTCAGAATAGCTCTGCACCAATTAAGCAGGGATTACTGCACCGAGTGGTGATAGTACTTAAGTAGGTACGAACAAACACGGATTGTGACGATGACGTTTACGAAGGTATCAGATATTGTTTGCAATTCGAAAGACTGTGAAGATACGAGCTCGATGGAGGATTCTTGATACGAAGAAACACAACGGATATGAATCGATCCATAAAACAATTCGCTATGATCGAAAGAGTAGCTGCGACGTAAAACGAATCTGTCCCGAGTAAACGGTTAATTAATTGCCAGGGTAAAAGATAGACAGAACCAATTCCGAGACGTTCAGTCCATTAGAATTTCGCAGCCAAGTCAATCTCAAGTTGGTAACACCCAACAACATTCATCTCGGAGAAACGCATCAATCTTCGCAAACTACAAGTATTATCAGCCACAATTTACCGAAACTATGTAAAGTGGATCACCCGGTAACTGTATTAGCGCCTCTAGCGGGAGGATACATCCAGAATTATAATCGCGTTTCCCGAGCTGACTCCGCGAAGACACGCCTGCCTCCGGTTCTTTCTTTTTATTTTCTAAGAGGGAAACTGGACCTGGTTTCCACGTTCCTGCGAACCAATTTCGACGGTCTAGCGCTGTTCGAAAGAGAGCTATCGAAATCGCGCAGCCTTCCACATCTCTCACCTTTGCCTCAATCCCGGCATTCCTGGGCCGTTCCACTTTGCGCGCTTTTTCTTTCTCCCTCGTTTACCTCGCGTGTCACCGTACAAAATTCATTTTATCGCGACAGCGACATCGAATCGATATTTCTCGTTCCCCCGGCATCGGCCTCGCAATCCGATAAACGAATGACGAGAAGATTGCAACCGGCGTGAGATGCGATAAATGGATACACAGAGCTGCGATAATCTATAGGAGTTTCGTTGGCAGCCGCGGTACACCCGCACCGTGCGTTAGACACTCTCGCAGAAAGCGTAAACTTTCCTCGATCCCCGATGCAGCCGGGATAAAATCCTGTTCATAGCAACTTTTCCGCGAAATTCTTCGGAATGCATGATTAACAAAGCTCGGAGCGGCGGAGCTTCTAGTGTTAGCCAGACTCTATAATGTTCTTACCCGGGGAAAAAAGTGGCAAAGTAGCTTATCGGGTGGCGGCAACGGTCCGTGCGACGAGACGTGGATAAACTTGCCACAGGGCTTAAGGGCCGTGTACTACGTATCCTTATTCGGACGCACTGATTCTTAGAACCTCATTTGGTGTCGCAACACCACCGATGACCGTTCCGTCGCGGCGAAGAGATGTGTGAGAATGTTTTCCTTTCACATTGGACTCGCAAAATGATCCCACAGCGAAATAATCTTGCGTTCAGACTCGTCAAATTTTGTGACCTCTCATTACGCTTTGTCCGAATGAAAGTTATAACCAGGGACCATAAACCGAAAAAAAAGTCACGGAATAACAAGCATTTCGATTAAAATAGTATTACTTACGTATAAGGACTATAAATATCCGAAAATTGTTTTTCTAGCTGGTAAATGTTACCCTTGAGAGGAATTCATTTCGATGAGTTATAACTAAACTGTGGATCTTTATGCAAAATAAAAAATGTTTGAATCGATTGCAAGACATAAGAGAAAAACAAATTTCTTTCTTCTTTTAATTACTTTATTCAGCTAATACGATGATATCCTTAAATCTGTTTGATACGTCTACTGCTTTAAATTGTGGTTACCCATTTTTGTTATAAATGCATAAATACCGCAGTCTAGTTATAACAGTTATCAATTTCCGAGAAAAATTGGTTCTATCGCTAATAACAGTTTACTTCGGTCGCTCATTAATAACAGTTATCGAAGAGAATCCAATTTTTTGGACACTAATAACTATTATTTGCAATCAAAAAGTGTAAAAATCGATATTGTTGTTTTTGGTCCCTGGTTATAACGATGCCAATATCGACATTTTCTGCAATATCATCTCCCAAAAGAAAAGTGTGTTGGCGTCGGGTCGCGAACATTTGCAATCCCCGATCAGAGATATTTACACGACCGTAAATTACCAAGAGCGACACATGATCGATAATAATCTTCGGCCAATGACATATTTTCTTAGCTAGTTGGAGTAGATAGATCACGTGGACACGATCGTGTAATCCCCCTTAGGCCGGAGTAAGGATTTAGGCGTCTCGGAATCAGATCCTTCCCTTATCCCTGTTACCAATTATAGCGCGCGGGCGGTTATCTTGACGCCACGTGATACTGTCCATCAACCTAGATACACTGTGTTCCATGAATCTCATATGCGGTCGCGTTTCGCGCGGAAATCGCATGGGACGCGATTGGAACGAGTTGTCGAAACAGTTGCCGGGGATTTTCCGTCGCGTTCTAATTCAAAACGAATTCAAAACGTTTCGATTGACCCTCGAATCATTATTACCGCGTGTTTCGCCGGTTGGTCGCACACACGTCCGACGCACGTGTGTGTGCGCCAGGTGTCCCTGCCTGCAGGCGCGCACCCTGGTTTCACGCATACATGCTACACGCCGAACGGGGATGAAGAGGCAAGGGTGCACAACGAGAGCTGACTAGTAATCGACGAATCTCCCTCTCTGGCCGATTGGCAACAGTAAAGTATGCTTTATCATGTTTCTTTTAACTGCGACCGTTTACGACCGTAAACGCCAACGCCGCTTCGTATTACGCGCGAAATCTCGCGTTTCGAATCGTTCGAAGTATTAATTTCTCGCAACCACATTGTATCGCAGATTATTATTATGCGCGTGATTGATACCTTGCTTGGGAATCGCGGGATATAAATTAAATGTGTCCGTTTGCGAGCCGGTTTGAACAATAACATCGGACGATCGATGCTCGTTTGCCTGCTCATTACCAACCGATATCTTGCTTCTTTGGTTTTGTAATTAATTATACCGGATCGAGTATTTCACTGGGTTATGAAACCTATCGTATACAACATTTAGAATGACCACGATGTTTACCGTTGTTGTACCAACGCGGCAAAAGTGGCATGATTCCGAATTAGAGTTATTTTAACCGGTTAGGCTACTGTTGTGTCGCATTAATTTCATGTATATGTCACTTGTAGATTTATAATTATGGAATTGTTTTACACGCATAGCAAAGATTTTTGCGAATTCTTGACAGAAATGTCTGGAAGTTGCTCTTGAAAATAGTTATTGTAATGCTGAACTGGTTGTATGCTAGTGTCTCGAGCAAAAGAGTATTTTCAAAAAAATGTCATACGGTGCAAAATTTAATATTTCTCGTGTAATATGACTTCATTCCTGCAAATGGAGGTCAGCATTGTCAAACAAAAATATTACACACAGTCCTGTCTTATTAACATTTTGACCATTTTAATCATTTCTGGCATAGAGTAATAAGAGCAATATGAAACAGCACGTCATGTATGATATTGCAATATCTCGACAAATAAATGAACAACAAATTTTACGCACAACCATTGAAAAAATTGGTTTGTAAACGAAAGGCTGACACATTGACTTTTCAGGTTCATTTGAAAGCTAAAAGTTTACCATGCAAATAAGATGCGTTTGAAAGTAATGTAATTTATTATTGCATGCTTTTAATTGATCAAAGTTAGTTTAGAATCAAAGTTAGAAAGCGCATGCGCAATATGGAGCAGATATGAGATTGAAGATTTTTTCAAAATCCTTATGTCTAGATTCCTAGAGCAAAACAAAACGTATCAAAACTGGAATAAATGTGAAATGCACCAAATGGTCCGAAGTGTCTGAGGTCAAACGGGGTCAGGGTCAGACAAATTCTGTAGTCCGATATAAAACGAAAATCGATAATAACAAAATTGCCTGGGAGGATGCTTTTTCCAAAAAAAGTGTATGGCTTTTACTAATCGATGTTACGGACTTCACTGCAGACCACTGCTGTGGCCATTTTGACAGAAGACACAATATATTAATAACTGCAAAACTCATATCATAAACTGTAGGCTCACATTTATATCTTGTGCAAAAATGGTCACACCTTTCGTCTAATCGTGTCGTACTCTACCTTATCGCAAATCTGCGGCGCCTTGGCCCTTGATAAGTATTTTTTCATACATTATTATCGATAACTCCCGCGATGGTTTTCTCACGGATAAAGACAGCTCTTTATCGTTTCGAAAGAATCGAAAGAGAGTATGAAACAAAATATTCACGGAATCTGGATAAAAGTAATTCACTTTGGTAAAATATACTGCCTCGAAAACTTATAAATAAATTAAATGTTCACACGAACTAAAATATTCACTCGATGCCGTTCAGTTTATTTTTGAGATCCACAGATCGTTAGGTGGCGATACAGCTTGCAATTCTCAATATAGATTGAGCCGATGTGCATTCAATCAGTAATGACATCGACATCCGGACTAGTGCGCGTCGTCATTAGCTTACATATTTTATCCATAACGCTACACCCCGTGCCTTTTGAACCTCGTTATTTATTAACGAAACGCCTCAAGTAACGACGTTTCTCCCGGCTAATCAATCTTTGTCAGGGTATTGTGCATGCGCTCCCTAGGAATGTCATCCGGCTGACACGTGTGTACGTGTATATCGGGGAACCTGTTAGTTCGATCCCGAGCCTCTATCCCGCGATAAGGAAAATTCAATTCTGACGATCTCACGGAACAAACGCATCATAACTTCCCTAGTCTTCCAATTTCCGTCGTTGGCTTATCCGGTGGTGGCGTGGGTGGCGGAGAGGCGTCTTCTCTATGGGATCGCTATAGGAAGGCGCCGCCTATGCTTGCTCGTATATACGTCAGCGTAGGTGAGAGAGCCGGCTGGTTCAAAGTACCTCGCGCCTGTGGACGATTGTCATCGATCGCCGGTGCACGATTTCCACGGGGCGGAAGCACAGTCGAAGACGATAGCACGGGGGTGAAATGGTGGCGACGTCGACGGCACGACGGCGGTGTAGCGCGGGTGGCGGTGAGGGTGCCGGCGGTGACGGTGGTGGCGATGGCAATGGTGTTACATGTCCCCTTCTCCGTCGGCCATCATCGTCGTCAGACGCCGTAGCTGCGGGGCAATCGAATTTTCATCGCCGCGAAGGCAAGCCCTGAATATTCATACGGTCGAATCCCTAGTACCTTGCACACGTCCCTCGGCGGTTGTGCCCCCGTGTGTTAACGTATAGGTACATAGCCGCTGGGTAATCGCAGGCTCCCACCCCGTCCTGACCGCCAGCTGAATTTAAACTGATGTGCCATGGAGGACGCGTGATCGCTCCAGGGTGCTTAAGCAAATCGAACGTTCGGGGGAGCCGGGACCCGCTGAGCCAGCCCGTATTCTTCCTCCTACGGGATAACAAGTGAGCCACCACTGTTCCCTGACTACTACACTATTTATGCCCCTGCATCCGCCTCAGAACTCGATGTTCCCTCCGTATTACCCCTAATAAATACACGATGCATTATCGAGTTTAGTCGGCGACTGTCCCCGACCTACGATGAATTCTCGCTGCTTCTCGGCTACTCCATTTCGACTACTCCACTCGGATCACGAGACGCCATGACATTTTGCCAAAAAGTCTCATATCGACTTATCTTGTCTAAAGTCTAATATCCATCAATCTCAAAAATGCCCCAACCTCGAATCTTTAAATTGGATCCCGTATTGTTCGTAGACCATTTCAAGGTCATCTTAAGGTCAAACAAATAATAGCTTAACACATCTTGCGCGGGAAATTTGCCGCCAAAGTCTTCGCGTGTTGTATTCATTCTTGCAACTCACGTTTTGTATTTTTGCAACGCCTGTCTATCCGGTTTTTGTTGTAAAAACATCACAAAAACCCATCGATAACAATAATCCATCAATAATTCGTAAAAAACGACTCTAGTCGCTTCCCGCGCAAGACGTGTTAATATCCCCTCATCCCTTAACCTCTGTTTCTATCTAAACTTCTTCTTCAACTTCTATGGAAGACGTTTTCTTATGTGGTTCGTATTTTTTAAAGAAATTTGCTCCGGAGATTTAAAATGGAACACCCTATATATCTTTCGGCCAGACCCGGTATGCGAATGCAAAATGTAAGTGTTCGTTGCACTTGTAGTGCCGAGGCTTTCGCCTAAACCGCCAGATGTTTGGCACGATTTATCACGGCATCGCTGAAAGCGATACCCGGTGCCAGAAGCTGCCGTTCAATCAAGGTTTTAAAGAACGAGAACAACTCGGCTCTTCGGAACGCAAACAATGTTTTCTCTCGAGTATTCCTTACTTAAGTTCGTCACACGAACGCAATCGACGGTACTTGCCCATGTGGCGAGAGACAGAGGAAGTGAAAATGAAACGAACCTACTTACGGTGGCTCACGCTAATGTTCGGACGCTCTTAAAAATCGCATATCGTTGTCAGTATTGGACTATACAACTTGAATTTTTTTTTTTTTAGAAATTGGAACATTTGGATCGCTACATAAAGCGAGAAAAATGTTTGATTAAAATTCCGATTTGTCGAAATTGCGGAGAAAGTACTAAAAGTTGTATTTTGCAACTTTTTTTATATGAGCTTATATCGAAAATTTAAAAAGTACGATTTGTATATCTGTATGAATTATACATATTCTGAATATTTCATCTAAATCGGTCAACGTTGCAATGAGCTACAACGATGAAAGCTTAAGGGTGAAAGTCGCAGAAGTTTGGCTTTGTTAGGGAATTTCGCCCTAATGTGATCATTTTGAAATTCTCAGGGTATGTATAATTCATGCAGATCTACAAATCGTACTTTCTAAATTTTCAATATAAGTCCACTTGAAAAAGTACACACTACATATCACATTATATAGCAAACCAATTGTGCTAACTTCTTGAAAATATTCAAGTCGAATGGTCCAATGTTAACAAAGTTATACGGACTTTTAAAAGCGTCCTAATATATCGGGAGTAAAGCAGTATACCGTTGGTAATGTTGTTTAACC